>NW_021027134.1:48891-66191 GCF_004153795.1 Camellia sinensis | reverse complement strand
ATCTTAAAACAGAGGTATATCATGCTAAAATAACACTAAATACCTACTGAAATGGTGCTAGAACAAACTAAGCATACATGCTACCATACTAAGCCATTAACAAAAGCATATGAGACATAAGGAGAGGGGGGTGTCCCTCTCCTTCTCGGGACTTTAAAACACCATCCCCACCACTGATTTCAGTGGTGAGAAGGCCAAAACAAGGTGGTCTTGAAGCTCATAAAAGATGCTCAAAAACAAGGCCAAACAAGGCCTAAAAGGGGGTAAACAACCCCAAACGAAAAAGTGACGTTAAACAAAATTTTTAAGCATGCAAAAACAGAACTTTTTCCAGTTAAGAGCTAAGCTTAAAACAGTATGCAAATAAGGCTAAAAGCTTAAGCAAAAATGAGGATTTAAAGGTTGGAAACTCACCCTTGATGACCCTTTTCAAAGCTGCAACTCCAGCAACCTCTTGGAACCCAAACCAGTCCAAAAACTCCAGAAACAACTCCTAGGTGCCTCAGCAACAACTCCTAGGTGCCTTAGCAACAAAAGAATGATGTTTGGGTAGGACGTTGTGTGCACAAAAGTGTGAAGAATGGTCACTTTAAGGTACAAAACAAGAGGTAAATGGAGGATTATAGATATAGATGATATGTATAGCTCAAGCCCAAAAATCTGAACCCCAAGAAAGGAGAGAGGCCTCCGCTTGCACTGAAATGAAGTAAGAAATGATGCTAAATCATTCAAACAACACAAGTATGACATGCTAGTTCCCTAAGGCATGGAAGCTAGCAAAGAGGACTACAAATGAGGCATGCAATGCATGGCACAAATGCATGAAGTATGCACAGACAGAGCTCAAGTAGGTCAAAATAAGGACCCAAACATGCTGAGATGATGGCTCAAATACCTAGGCATGCAAGCATACAAGCTAAGCCATAAACTAGGCAATAATGCACAACACTTAAAGGCATTCAAAGCATGAATGAAGTGAGGACATGGCAAGTCTATATGCTCTGAAATCAAGTATTAAATGATTCCAAATCATCCAAATAGCTCAAAGATAGCATGCATAAAGCATCGAAACACAAAGCTAGCTAGGCCAATTGCACTGTAGCTATACAAAGCATGAGGCGTATGATAAAGGCGACCCAAAATAGTCCTATAACATGTTAAAATGAGTCTAAAACATGTATGGATGGAAGCCAAAATGTGCTAGCATGAAGGGGCATAAGACATGGAATATGTAAGGCAAATAGGGTGAATTACACTACACCTATTAGGACCAAACATGATATGACTTAAGCATCAAAAATCTGAGTTATATTATGGCAAAATAACCCCAAATAATCACTGAAATGATGGCTCGCAAGCTATGGCATGAATGCATACACAATGGCTCACGTTAAGGCATAAAGGACCAACCCTCCAACGCATTGATTGAGTGACAAATGTGAATGTATGGCCATGAAAAATGGACTGAAATCACATTATGAATTATGGCAAATCATTGAAATAAGCCAAGTAGAGCATGCTAGATGACTCAATACACAAAGCTTACAAGCAAGATCGAACCAAAGCTATGCAAAAAAAGTCATGGATGACCAAGAAAACTAAAATCAGACCTCAAGCATACCAAAACATGGATAAAAGCTTCTTGAAGTCAAGCCAAAAGCATGCTAAAAAGACATGTCACAACATGACGCATGTTAGGCTATTTCATGGGATTGCATGGCAAGTGTATGGAGCATGCAAAGGCTAACCCAACCAAACCTAAACAGAGGTATGACATGATAAAATAAGCCCAAGAATATGCTAAAATGGACATAACATAGGCTAAAATGACATGCCACTTCAAGGAGCATACAAGGCTAGTGTGTGTGATTTACACTACAAGTGTATAAGGCATGCAAGAGCCAAACAAACCAAGCAAAAAAAAATCTAAGGCATGTTAAAACTACACCAAAAATCTACTGAGATGGCCCAAAAATAAGCTAGAAACACATGCTCAAACATGAGGCATACAAGACTAGATTGTGTGATTTACACTGCAAGTGTATTAACCATGCAAGGGGTGACCAAACTAAGCAAAAACAGTGGCATGCCTCAGCAAAATAACCACAAATACAAGCTAAGACATGGCCAACACATACTTACCAAAGGTGCTCAAACATGAGGCAAATAAAGTATGTATTGAAGACACAAAAGAGAAGGGATGGCCCTCTCCTTCTTAGGACCTTAAAACACCATCCCCACCACTAAAATCCCTCTGGATTTTAGTGGTGAGAAGGCCAATACAAGGTGGTCCCGAAGCTCACAAAAGAGGCACAAAAACAAGGCCAAACAAGGCCTAAAAGGGGGTAAACAACCCCAAACGAAAAAGTGACCTTAAACAAAATTTTTAAGCATGCAAAAATAGAACTTTTTCCAGTTAAGAGCTAAGCTTAAAATAGTATGCAAATAAGGCTAAAAGCTTAAGCAAAAACGGGGATTTAAAGGTTGGAAACTCACCCTTGATGACCCTCTTCAAAGCTGCAACTCCAGCAACCTCTTTGAACCCAAACCAGTCCAAAAACTCCAGAAACAACTCCTAGGTGCCTCAGCAACAACTCCTAGGTGCCTCAGCAACAAAAGAATGATGTTTGGGTAGGACGTTGTGTGCACAAAAGTGTGAAGAATGGTCACTTTAAGGTACAAAACAAGAGGTAAATGGAGGATTATAGATATGGATGATATGTATAGCTCAAGCCCAAAAATCTGAACCCCAAGAAAGGAGAGAGGCCTCCCCTCTTATAGATAAACAACTCTCAAGCTTCTTGGACAAGTTAAGAGCTTGTTTAAATATGGAGGATACAGTCTGTGCCCCCCAGCTGGCACAGCTGGCATCCACAGACTTTGCAAAATCTACAGGAAGGCCGCCGACCAGAAAAAGTGGTCGGCCTGCTACTTTTACTGGTCGGCCGACCAGTTTTTCTGGTTTCCCAAAAAAAAAGTGGTCGGCCAGGGTAATAGGTGGTCTCCACACTGAAAGCAAGCCAATGATGGGGTGGGAAACCAGAAAATGAGGCCCAAAGACCAAGATAATCAGTTTCCTAACCAGAAAATCGGCTAGCGAGGAGAAAAGTGGTTTCCAAGGAGAAAACTGGTCTCCCACCCCTGTACCACCTTCCAAACAAGGAAAACAAGGTTCATGCCAAGAACGAACCAACACAGATACAAAACGAGAGTTCGGGAGGCAAGACGCGCGGCCGGAGGCCTCGAAAACTGGCTGTTAAGCACAAAAAGTGGCGTAAGACCACAAAAGTGGTCTTCCGGACCACAGTGTCCCTCTAGACAGAGGAAACAAGGTGTGTTCCAAAAATCGTGCCAAACGGAGAATGTTAAGCGGTCCCAAGCCGAGGCGCACGGCCGATGGCTCCAAAAATTGAAAACTAGTCTCCAAACGGGAACAGTGGCCTACGACCACGAAAAGTAGTCTACGACCACTGAGAGATGGTCTAGAAGACCTCTCCCTCCCTCCGGGAAGAGAAAACAAGACTTAGTCCGCAGACCGAGTCAAAGTATAAAGAGTCCCGAGGTTCGGAGGCGACGCTCTCAACCAAGAACTCCAAAACCTCGAAATGAGCACAACATACGCAATTACCGAGCGCTCAATCGATGACGTCTGAGTCTTAAGGTCGATCAAAAATAGGGTGTCTACAGGTTGCAAACATTTTCTTACAAATGTATTGCCATGCTCTGTTTGTCTTCTATTGCAGCAAAAGGAGCAGTCAGCAGGAACAAATGATCGATCGACCATATTCAGTGCCGATCGGCTAACAATGTTTGGCCGAGAGCCTTATATTTGGTCGATGACCTTCCTATCTTGGTCGATGGCATCATCTCTTGGTCGATGACCTCTCAGTATGCCCACAAGGTGGTTCAAAAGTGTCATAGAAGTTGGCACAATTTTCAGAGGTACAGAGCAGTGCAAACAGAGGCAACATGAAGCATGACGATGGATTTCCGAGCAAAGCCGTCTGAGCATAGATTCATCCCTCGTCTCAATGTTTTAATAACTTAGAATAGTTATTTATGTCGATTTGGTTGTGTAATTAATTAATTAGCTTGTTAGTTAATTATTTATATGATTTGTATTATTCTTTCGGTTCCTCCGTCGAGAGGGCACAATTTTGTAATAAGTGTGCGTATGTGTGATGCATGTCTTCCAACCCCCATTTCTTTCTCCCTTTTACTTAACCGCTTGCGATGGTTAGTTTTAGGGCATATTTCATCTAGCATCCTTATGCTTGCATGTTTGCGTCCATTCATCTGTGTTGCATGCACCGGGCTCGGCGCATCATACTAACTGCATTGTATTTTAATTCCAAAGTTGAATACATGTATCAATTGTCGCATTTCACATGCCATTTTAGATTAGCCGAGCCTATTTCTAGTTGCATTTTGCATGTGTTGCACTAGCCATCTTAACATGGACTAGGATCATGCATTGATTACTAACTAGTTCTTTATTTTGGCTCGGAGTACACTGTAAGTGTTTATGATTTAGCATCTTGCATGTGTGTAAGTGTTGCCATGACAGCATGCTTGCCATGAGGCTAAATGCTTATATGATATAACTGCCTGAATGCCTGTGGGTGAAGGTTGGATTATTTGAATTGAAACGATTCATTGAAATCTGTGTTTTAGCCTACTTGCGAGTAGCAAACTTCAAACTATTTTCAAACAAACGGATATGCGATGCTTTATTCCAAATTAGGCGATCTAGTCTATACTTGTGTGTTGTGCGTATCACATAGTAATTCTAGCTAATTAACCAGAATAAGAACGCATGTGTTTTCAAAAATAAGATATCATGCTTAGTACAGGCCGATTTTTTATCGGGCGAGCGGGGGTGCTCATTGCATGACCTTCCCTAATCGAACCCAATTCCGAGCTGAGGCAACTTTGGTGATGACAGACACGTGGCCTTAGGCACGAGTCAGGGTTTCCTAAATTTCCCCAAAATAAAATATTTAGGTGGTGACTCTGTATCTGGCAAAGCAGTCCATGTTTGGCACTTCTTTCTTAAAAATCAGTTTTCCAAAACGATTTGCCGAATTTGGACTCTTTGGTGATTTATCAGTCTCACATCGCACATTGTGAGATCAGATTAAGAGTCGTGACATTTGAGTCCGAACTGTAGCATGAAGCCCAAGGGCGCGTCTACAGTTTCGGGCGACTCTGCTGGGAAATTAGAGGACTTGACTCGAACTCATGATATCTTGTTTTTATTACACTTATGTGTTTCTTTGCATTGCATGTGCATTGGTGCGCCTAGGACACCGTGTTTGCCATATGCTACTCCTAAATGGTTTGCCAGAGGCTGGCTTTGAGAAGCGTGCCATAAGGCTGACCGGTTACGGGCTCTGCAATGACGGGAACACAAACCTCAGTTTTTACCAAGGCACCCTTTTCGACCATTCGACCTAGTGCATATTCAGAATCCATAGTGACTATTCCAAACTAGGACAGGTTGCTTACCCGAATATAGGTTGTTTGAAACCGTTGCGTGTGTAACGAAACCTTATCTCCTGACAAAATAGGACAAGGAAACCATACCCCAACATAGGGGTGTTTTAGCTCTCATTTGTTTGATTATGTGCTTTTAAAGTGTGCCTCTATAGGGAATGCACGTATCAGTTCGCAAGTCTGAGTATCAGGCCTGCGGGCATCAGTATTTTGAGAATCAGTTATATCTGCGGGTATCAGATTCAGTTTTGGGGCAGTAATTTGGTAAACAGTGATCAGTGGTCGAATACAATTATTCAACTATGCTTGTGTCTGTTCTGGTGAAATTGGGCTGAGATACTGCATGTTTTCTCTTTCAGTTCAGAGATTCGGTTCAGAGTAACCAGTGTTCTCTTTCGCTGAGGCAAGGCAGAAGAGGGCCAGTCAAGGCTCACTGGTTCATCAGATCCGTCAGCCACCAGTCACATCACCTCTGTTCAGTTCAGCAGACTCATGATGACACAGAATTCAGAAGAAATTATGGTCATGGCAGTGGCACTAAACCAAGGAATCACCATGCAGGGTGAGACCGATGTTAAAATGCAACGCCTGCCCAGGTCACTAGCCGCACATCCAATCTAGGAACCCCAATTATTCCAAACCCATGAGCCCACCACTTTTGAGCTGATGGGAATGATCGGCGATCTTCAGAGGTCTATGGCTGATCTAGCCTACGGAATGTCGGCTCCGTCATCAACCACATCGTATGCCAAAAATTTCATGCCAGAAGAGCCCCTGCTATTGGGGCTAATTGTAATTGAACTCAGTCAACCTGAAACCATCCCAAGTTCCAGCAATGACATGTCGACAACAACAGGGTTCCGCACTGATGTAGCAACCCAAACTTTTGACCAAGCTGAAGCGAGTGGTAAGAACAAGGTGAAGGTGGACACTGATCCCTATGAACAACTTCTGCGGGCTGTTAAGGCTTTGAAAGTCGGGGGACTGAACAAACAGCAAGTGCTCGCAGTTGCTACAAAAACTGTGGATGACACTTTCGTCACTCAGAACGAGGGCAGTTCAAGCCAAGGGGAA
Organism: Camellia sinensis; assembly: GCF_004153795.1. Classification (NCBI taxonomy): domain Eukaryota; kingdom Viridiplantae; phylum Streptophyta; class Magnoliopsida; order Ericales; family Theaceae; genus Camellia; species Camellia sinensis. The sequence goes on along the minus strand of NW_021027134.1, from coordinate 59,621 downwards.
AATCGGGAGAAAGACCGTCGTGCCAGAGCCGTTCCTTTCCACCCTAATTCCGTATCCAGGAAAGATCAGAAAACCAAATCAGCGCTTGCCGACCCCTTTGCTAGTGTGTCTAGCAAAAGTCCACAAACCTCGAAGTATCTACCCCAAGGTCGCAGGATCTTCCATGCCCTCTACATGCCTTTGTCTAAGGCTCTTCAAATCCTTGCTGAAAAGGGGCATCTCAAACCCCTCCAGCCACAGCCTCTCCCTAGTCTTCTTCCATCTAGTCATGACGCTACCCAGTACTGCGCGTACCATCAGCAAACTGCTCATAGCACCGACAATTGCTTCCATCTTCGCCATGAGGTACAAGATTTGATTGACAACAGGGTCGTCCTCCCACCAAGCTCAGCAAAGTCTGTCGTCACTGGATCAGTGAACCTAGAGGATAATGTGATGTGATCAGCGGATAAACCACCTGTGGGCGGCGCTCAGTTTACTCCAGATGTGGCGTTTGGTACGCACTGTTTTGAGCATTTGCGAATGCTGTTTGTTTTGTGTTATGGCTTGGGTATTGAGTCAGTTTTGTTTTGTTGCTTAGAGTCTGTCTCGTTGTTTTGAGTCAATCTTTTCTTACTAAGTCAGTTGGGTCTGTCTTGTTGTATCGAGTCAGTCCTACTGTACAGAAGTTGGGTGATTCCGAGGGTGTTACTCCGGATATCACTATTTTATTTTGTGTTTGTCTTTTCATTTTCTTTTGAGTCTGTTTCTACCTTGGAGCCAGTTGTGCCAACAGATTTGAATGAAACAGCAGTGTTTTTCACACTTTTGTGATTACTTCTGCCTTGTGCCGGTTGTGCCAGAAGTTTGAATGAAACAGCAGTAATTTTCACACTCTTGTGTTTACTTCTGCCTTGTGCCAGTTATGCCAAAAGTTCTAAATGAGATGGCAGTATATGACTAGAAACTGTGTCTTTTCTGTGCTTTGAATTCATTATATCAACCTAAGTTTTTCAAAACTCTTTTTGAACACTGTGGTGAAAACAAAAAGGAAGGAATTCCTCGGGTTTTGCAAAATTTGATCAATTGAGAAAAAGAGAGTCATGCTAAGCCCTTAATGAAAGAAATCATGCTTGTTAATGTGAGTACTAAGAAGGATCCTGGCGTGATCTAGATTGGTTCTACATTGTCTTCGGCGTGAGCGATTTGTCGTTTTCTTAAAAGATTTCAAAGAATGTTTTGCGCCATCCTGCGAAGACCTGTGTGGAATCGCTCTTGAGATTGTGCAGCCTAGGATCGCTCTCAGCCCCGAGACTCAACCTCTGGCTTTCAAACCTTGAACTTAGATTCAGAATGTTTAACGGTCAACCACAATGTGAGGCCCATGTGGCCAGATTTGAAGCAAATCCCCGAACCAGGGGCAAGTATATCAGATGTGATCAAAAGAAGCTTGCGAAGCTAGATCAGGAACACCCCTCGAACTAGGGGCAAAAGATGTTAGATTATGCTGGAAGAGCCAAAGATAGATCATTCCGTAAATCAATGAAGATCGGCAAGAATGCCAAATCCCTGAAGGACAACCAAGTTCCTATCCACAACACTGGGGGCAATCCAGCCCCTATCGGATGGACTTTTACATCGTCAGCGAACAACGGCCACTCTCCTGGATTCAGATGGCTTCGAGATCTCAAAACCATTTGACATGGACAAAGCTACACTTTACCCTTGAGAGGCTCGCTGGATCGAAAACCCGGAAAGGCGACCCAGGCAAAAGTTAGAGCAAGAAAAAGCAAAAAGAAGAAAAGAAGAATAATGAAGAAAATGAAAAGAAAAGATGAAAAAAGAAAAAATTCGAAGAATGAAAAAAAAAAGAAATGAAAAGAAAAGAAATGAAAAGAAAAGAAAAACAAAGCTCACAAGGTTGAAAACCCGAAAGGGCAGCCTTGGCAAAAGTTAGAGCGTAAAATGAGAGGTTAATACCTGCGTGTACCTAACCGGAACTACGTAAGGCTTGATTCTCATGTTTGGGATACATAGGCAACTTCATCCTGAAGTCTAGCCATAAACACTTCCAAATTGATTGTGCCCATGTAATGGTTTTGATCATCTTTTCCTTCTCTATATCCGAGAGAGTTTGGTTGTGTTCGTCACTCTAAGGATTGACTACAATGCGTTGCGGTGCCATTCAAACAAGGGGCAACTCTCCATTGCCCTACAATGTGCTGCGGTGCTATTCAAACAAAGGGCAACTTTCTGTTGCCATGCAATGTCTTTCAGATAAGGGGCGGTTTTCCATTGTTATGAATCCGAGGTTGTGCATCTCAAGAATAGGTTCCGTGCTCGTTGAGCAATGGCCGTTTGCAAAAATAGTTTTTGAGAATTTTTGCTGAGGTTGACTAATTTTCTCGAAAATTATTCCATTTTTCCAAAACTGGACCATTTCTTGGACCCAAAAAAGGAAAATTTTCAGTGCTCACAAACTAACTTGCATGATTTCAAATTAGAAAGTTAAACAAGTATGCTAATCTAACTCTCATATTGGTCAAAATTGTTTTAGTAGAAAACCAAAACAAAAAAAAATGGTCAAAGTGATGAACTAGGGGCACAGTTGAGTCACGTGTTCTGTCTTTTCCCCATTGTCAACATACTTGCCAGAAAGGGCATCGTATTCGCCAGAAAAGACATAGCGGAAGCTAACAAACAAAGGGCTGAAAGCTCTCTTATCCTTCGAACAGCGAGGTATCAAGCCAAGTGCGAGACACGAACTGGATTAGATCAAGATACTCCACTCCCTTGTTTGGACACATCTGATCACGTCCAAACTCCCCAGGAGCGCATCATCAACCGATGTCAGCTGTAGATTGGCTACACACTCAGTTGTAGCGCAATCCCTCTGTGAGAAAATTCACTGTTGTGCGCAGAAGAAGAATCTAGCAGAACTTTACTGACAATCCCTCTAGGGAGCAAGAGCTCGCAACTTTCTGCTTATCCATCAACCATCCAGGGAAGGGATAAAAAAAATGAGAGATTGAAGAATAGAGAGATGTGCATGGAGAGAAAAAGTGAGGAAAAGGGCTTTTTCAGAAAAACAGAGCCTGAGAGTCGAGTGATGTGAGAACCACAAATGAGAAAGGATGGGAACCAATACCTGAAGAAACTCGCTCCTCACAAACCGAGAGGTCTCTCGTCTTTGTAATACGTCTGAGTGTCGTGTTTGTTGTGTTGTTTGTTTCGATTCTTGTTTTGAGTCATTTCGAGTGTTTCTCGATGTGTTTAGGTTGTTTACCTTTTGTTTGTCTTTGTTGAGTCATGGTGCGCTGTGTTCAGTCGTAGACTCAATACTCTATCGAGAACTCATTTCTCATTTTCAAAAATAAAATTGTTTTGTGCTTAGAGTGCTATGTCATTCTCTACATTTGGGCAAAACAGGATTTATTCTTTCATAAAACTATAGGGTTCAACCCAGGTCATTTGTGAACAGTAAAACCAGGACCTATTTGAAGCTATATGGGTTCCGGACTGTGAAGTAAAAGGAAAGAGGGAAAATTCGGAGCATCTGAGTATGTTTCAACTTCTGTACGTCCCGTATGCTCAGAATAGGTTGTGTGTTCAGAGAAACAGAGTACTGTGTTATGGGCTGTGTGTTCAGAATGAGCAGTGTTCAGAATGGGCTGTGTGTTCAGAGAAACAGAGTACTGTGTTATGGGCTGTGTGTTCAGAATAAGTAGTGTGCTGTACGAACTGTGTGTTCAAAGTGAATCAAATACTATGTTGACTGTTTCAGTATCAGAATCACGATTAGAAGTGCTCTCCCTGAGTACCAATCCCTGCCAGAGGCATCTTGGTTGTGTTCGCAATGAGTTCCTAGGAGATCAATTGCGATGGTGGAAACTAGAGTTCGAATGGTTGTTGCCCAGAACACAAAGGTTTGGAATTTTCGAGACTAAAGTCTGGTTTAAATACCCAGGGGTGTATCCTCGCTTGAAATCTATATGGAAGCCCCATAGGTTGAGATAACGGGTATGCATCTCGATTCTGGATACTGAATCAACCTAGTCTGTCACCCCGTTGAAGAATATGGAAAGTTATGAATATGATCAGGAAGAAAAATGGCATCCGTGGTTTCTCCAACAGATGTTGCCCCTTTTCAGCATTTTAGGACCTTTGTACTGTGAGTTGAAGGTAAGTGTTCGAAGAACACGAGAGGGGGATCCCCGTCAGAGTAGAGCGGTTTATCGCCACTCACCCTGTGAGTGCTTTCTAAAGCGCCGCTGTGTTTGTTTATTGCATTCCTTAAACATCTTGCGTTGTATTGCATTCTACCTGTCCGGTTTATTTCGTGAACGGTATTGTATGTACAGTTCATTCAGTAGTTCTGGTTCAGTTTGACTGATACCTTTCTCCTCTCGCGTTTGGCACGCGTTTGGATACCTTCCCTCTCTCGCGTGTGATATGCTAAGACGTTTACCTTTCTTCTCTTGCGTGTGATACGCTAAGAAGTTTACCTCTCGTCTCTCGCGTGTGATACGCTGAGAGGCTTACCTTTCTTCTCTTGCGTGTGATACGCTGAGAAATTTTCCCTTTCATCTCTCGCGTGTAATATGCTGAGAGGCTTACCTTTCTTCTATTGCGTGTGATACGCTGAGAAATTTTGCCTTTTGTCTCTCGCGTGTGATACACTGAGAGGTTTACCTTTCTTCTCTTACGTATGGTACGCTGAGAAATTGCCCCTTTCCTCTCTCGCGTGTGATACGCTGAGAGCTGTGCATTGTTTTGCACTCTCTTTCTTTTCGAAACACGGGGATATGTCCCTATGTTTCTCTTTCCTTCGGGAAACATGGGGATATGTCCCTATGTTGCTCTTTCTTTTCGAAACACGAGGATATGTCCCTATGTTTCTCTTTCCTTCGGGGAACATAGGGATATGTCCCTATGTTTCTCTTTCCTTCGGGAAACACGGGGATATATCCCTATGTTTCTCTTTCCTTCGTGAAGTACGGGGATATGTCCCTATGTTTCTCTTTCCTTCGGGGAACACGGGGATATGTCCCTATGTTTCTCTTTCTTTCGAAAACACGGGGAATTGTCCCTATGTTTCTCCCTGTCCCCATTCCTCACACGATTTCAGCGTGTTTGGAATTTATCTCAAGTTGCGTTGTATGGGCGCTTGGGCGGGTTATTTTGGACCTCTTCTTATGAATTCAGCATGGTTGGAGTTGTTCCTTCCTCACACGATTGCAGCGTGTTTGGAATTGTTTACCTCTTCTCACGAATTCAGCGTGGTTAGAGTTGTTCCTTTCTCACACGATTGCAGCGTGTTTGGAATTATTTATCTCTTCTCACGAATTCAGCGTGGTTAGAGTTGTTCCTTCCTCACACGATTGCAGCATGTTTGGAATTATTGACCTCTTCTCACGATTTCAGTGTGGTTAGGGTTGTTCCTTCCTCACACGATTTCAGCGTGTCTGGAATTGTTTTGGACCTCCTCTCACGATTTCAGCGTGGTTTGAGTGTCCCTCTTCCTCACACGACTTCAGCGTGTTTGGAATTTGTCTCAGGTTGCGTTGTGTACGCACCTGATTGTTTCTTTTTTCTCCTCATGATTCCAGCATGGTTGGAGTTTGTCACCCTTTGCATCTACTGTATTATTTTGCATTTTGCATCATTCGCGCTATTTTGCGCACATCATATGCACCTGTTAGTGCATTGCATTTTGTATCTTTCGCGCTATTTTACGCATCGCGCTATTTTGCGCACCTTATATGCATCTATTAGTGCATTGCATTGCATTCGCGCTATTTTGCGCACATCATATGCACCTGTTAGTGCATTGCATTCGTGCTATTTTGCGCATCGCACTATTTTGCACACATCATATGCACCTGTTAGTGCATTGCATTTTGCATCATTCGCGCTATTTTGCGCACATCATATGCACCTGTTAGTGCATTGCATTTCATTCGCGCTATTTTGTGCATCGCGCTATTTTGTACACATCATATGCACCTGTTAGTGCATTGCATTTCACTCGCGCTATCTTGCGCACCTTACCTGCATTTGTTAGTACATTACATTGTCATGAACACTTAGGTTGCATTGTTTTGCATCCCTTTTCGCATTATTATGCGTTACACTTAGGTTGCATTGTTTTGCATCCCATTCCGCATTGTTATGCGTTACACTTAGGTTGCATTGTTTTGCATCCCTTTCCGCATTTTTATGCGTCACACTTAACTTGCGTTGTTTCACACTTATCTAACTTGCATTGTTTCACACTTCTCTGACTTACATTATTATGTACATCTTTAGCTTGCGTTGTCTCGCACGTTACTTGCATTGTTATGCACACTTCACTCGCGTTGTCACGCACTTTTCACTTGCATTGTTATGCATGTTTCTAACGATATTGTACCTGTTAAGTTTCTTTCTTTTGCAGGTACGATATTATATGTACGGTTCATTTGAGGCTGGCGCGACCAGATGAACCAGACAGGTATTGTACATTCTCCGCGTGAGACGTAACGAGAATTGAATAATTCTCTTACATCCTTTCTGCATGTAATGTAGTTAGATTTGTGTTCGCCCGCTTAAAACTGTTGCATGTTATGCTTCGTTACAGCTCCCTTTGCATGATCATAAGTTATGTTCGGCATCGTGCATTGTCATTTGTATTTTGCCCCTGCCTTCGGGCACATATCTTTGTTATCTTGTATGTGTGTCTAAGTCTTCAGCCTCGTTAAAAATGGGTCGTCTCTAGGCTTTGACATTCGCTCCCGTTATTTTTATGACTTTCGAGTTCTGTCAAAGAGGGGCAACTGTAGACACCCCATTTTTTGACCGTCCTCAAGACTCGGACGTCATCGTTTAAACACTCGATGATCATCCATGCTCGTGTTCGTTTTGAGTTCTCGGAGGTCTCGGCTACGCGCCTTGCCTTAGGATCTCTCAACTTGTCTGTTTTGTGATTGGTTGTGGACCAAGCACTTGTGTTTTTGCTTCTGAGGGAAGAGGGTGGCTTTTTTGCCATCGCCACAACCCGTCGGCCAAGGCATGAAGCCATCAGCCTTGTTTTCTTGCCATTGGCCAAAAGTGTTGGCCGATCGGCTCTCTTTTTAGTCGATTGGCACTTTTATTGGTCAATCGGCCATATTTTTTGGTCGAACCCTGTTCATCTATTTTATGCAAATATTTTATGCCACCTGTCACAGCTGGCATGCACAATTCACCCCCTCCATACACGTGTATGAAGGGATTTGCCCTTTTGCTTAGCGTCCTCAAGAAGCTTTGCTTTTGGTTCTCTATAAGAGAGAACCATCTCCTCCCTCCTCAAGGGTTCAGAAAATTTAGGGTTGAGTGATACATTTAGTTTTGTATCTATATTCTCTTCTTTGTCCTTATTTTGTGTTCAAAAGTGTAGCATTGTCTTACTATTGTACACAAACACACACTAGAACACCATCCTCCTGGAGCTGAGCTCCCTTGAGGTTGATTTCAGAGTTCTTGGAGTGGTTTAAGCTTGGAAAAGTTGTTGGAGCTTTGTTCTTGAAAGTGTTCTTCAAGGGTGAGCATTCTTGCTCTTAATATCCCTTTCTTGCTTAAGCTTTTAGACCTTCTTGCTTATTGTTTTAAGCTTAACTCTAAACTAAAATAAGTTCTGATTTTTGATGCTTTAGATCTTTGTTTAAGGTCACTTTTTGGTTGGGGGTCATCTCCTCCCTCCAAGGCCTTGTTAGGCCTTGTTTTAGGCCATCCCTTTTGGCCCTCTTAGCTTTGCATAACCTTTCTACACTGAAATCCAGAGAATTTTTCAGTGGTGGAAAGGTGGTTTGGAAATAGGAGAGGGTCATCCCCTCTCCTTGTTGTCTTGTATGCTAGTATAAATGGCTTATATTTGTAGCATGTTTGCTTGGCTTGTTTTAGCTTCATTTTAGTATGTATTAGGCTTTGTTTTTCCATGATATAGCAGACATACCATGTATGCTTCATGTACTTGCCTTGCAATCCTTTCATTTGCCTTAACATGCATCATGCTTTAAGCCATGTTTCTAGCATGATTTTGGCTCGACTCCATGAAGCTTTTAGCCTTGTTGTAACATGCTTAAGCTTGGATTTGAGTTGTTTTGACCATATATGCCATGCTTTGTATAGCCATAAGGCATTCTAGCTTGTTAGCCTTAAGTGTCCAAGTCACTAGCATGCTTTACTTGGACCATTTCAATGATTTAGCATTATTTGTTATACTATTTCAGTCCATGTTTCATGCTCAAACACTTGCACTTGTCACTCCTTTAATGCTTTAAAGAGTTGATGTTTTATGCCTCATGAATGGGTCATTGTGTGTGCCATCATGTTTAGGTCTTTGGGATGCCATCTAAGTGGGTTTTTGGTCTTATTTTATCATGCCATAACTCTTTCTTTCATTGCTTAAGTCATGCCATGTTTGGTTTTGATAGGTGTAGTGTAACACCTCTTTTATAGCCTTGCATGCCTCATGCTTTCGGCCCTTTGTTCTAGCTTATTTTGGCTTTGGTCCTTGCATGTTTTAGGCTCATTTTGGCATGATCTAGGACTGTTTTAGATTATACATGTCATTTGCTTCAGATTTTGCATAGCCTTGGTTTGAGCCCCTTGGCTAGTTTTAAGCTTTAAGCCTTTTTGCATGACTTGCTTGCTTTGTTTGGTTGGTTTGGCACCTTTCCTAACATGATTTCAGAGCTTACAATATATGTCACATATTCATATTTGTTCTCTTTTAAGTGTTCTTGAAAGTTTCTCTCCTATGCTTAGGTGATAGGCCAATTGGCATGCATGTTTGTATGTACCTTTGTCTTCATTTCCATAGCATTGGCCACTGATTTGGGCATGTTTAAGAGTTGTCCACTTTAGTTTAAGTCCATTTTTGTATGTTGTTGCATGCTTGTCTTGCATGTTGTTGCATGCTTGCTTCATTTTGCATGTTGTTGCATGCCATGTATCTTCACATGTTTAGGTAGTATGCCTATTGCACATTAGTTGCATTGCATGATCTAGTTGCAAACTTGTTGTATGCTTGAGTTGTTCGCATCATACTTGCATGTTTACATTGCATTATGTGTGCATCCCTTACCTCTTGATCAAGCATGATAAAGGTTGGGGCCCCTTATGTGTTTTGTGCATTTCATTTGATATTGAATTAAACAAGACTTAGTCCGCAGACCGAGTCAAAGTATAAAGAGTCCCGAGGTTCGGAGGCGACGCTCTCAACCAAGAACTCCAAAACCTCGAAATGAGCACAACATACGCAATTACCGAGCACTCAATTGATGACGTCTGAGTCTTAAGGTCAGTCAAAAATAGGGTGTCTACAGGTTGCAAACATTTTCTTACAAATGCATTGTCATGCTCTGTTTGTCTTCTATTGCAGCAGTCAGCAGGAACAAATGGTCGATCGACCATATTCAGTGCCGATCGGCTAACAATGTTTGGCCGAGAGCCTTATATTTGGTCGATGACCTTCCTATCTTGGTCGATGGCATCATCTCTTGGTCGATGACCTCTCAGCATGCCCACAAGGTGGTTCAGAAGTGTCACAAAAGTTGGCACAATTTTCAGAGGTACAGAGCAGTGCAAACAGAGACAACATGAAGCATGGCAATGGATTTCCGAGCGAAGCCGTTCGAGCATGCATTCATCCCTCGTCTCAAGACCATTTCAGTGTTTTAATAACTTAGAATAGTTATTTATTTCGATTTGGTTGTGTAATTAATTAATTAGCTTGTTAGTTAATTAATTAGATGGTTTGTATTATTCTTTCGGTCCCTCCATCAATAGGGCACAAATTTGTAATAAGCGTGCGTGTGTGTGATGCATGTCTTCCAATGCCCATTTCTTTCTCCCTTTTACTTAACCGCTTACGATGGTTAGTTTTAGGGCATATTTCATCTAGCATCCTTATGCTTGCATGTTTGCGTCCATTCATCTGTGTTGCATGCACCAAGCTCGGCGCATCATACTAACTACATTGTATTTCAATTCCAAAGTTGAATACATGTATCAATTGTCGCATTGTGTTTCTAGTTGCATTTTGCATGTGTTGCATTAGTCATCTTAACATGGACTAGGATCATGCATTGATTACTAACTAGTTCTTTATTTTGGCTCGGAGTACACTGTAAGTGTTTATGCTTTAGCATCTTGCATGCTGTAGACGTCCCCCGAACGCCCCTGGAGGGTGAGCTCCCGTTCTGTTCATTTATGGGGTTCACTACAGTTCAGACTCAATTTGTGTCACGGTTCTTAATCTGAACCAAAGAGTCCAAATCTGGCAAATCGTTTTGAGAAAACAGATTTTGAAAAAGTAGTGCCAAACATGGACTGCTTTGCCAGATACAGAGTCGCCACCTAAATATTTTAAAATGGGGGAATTTAGGAAACCCTGACTCGGTGCCGAAGGCCACATGTCCGTCATCACCGGAGTTGTCTCGGCTCGGGAGCTTGGATACGATCGGGGAAGGTCAGCTATGAGCACCCCCTTTCGCCCGGTCCGAAGACCCGATACAACAAGGCAGACCCTTAAGCGAAAAAGACTGACTCAAGACAAAGAGACAGACTCAAAAAAAAGACTGACTCGATATCCAAGCCAGGAGTTACAAAACTCGGTTTCACCGATGCTCAAAAATGCGTGCCAAACGCCACATTCAAAATACATCCAGATGCCACCCGCAGGTGGTTCACCTTCTGATTACGTACTTGCAGTATCTGTGTCCTCAAAA
>NW_021027134.1:9370-48866 GCF_004153795.1 Camellia sinensis | reverse complement strand
AAGTTGGTTTAAAACAAGGGCCGTAAGAAACCTCTCACCTCTCGGAATGGGTGTTTTCTGCGCCGAAAACGTCGAATACGTCGGCTCGTATCGAAGGAGAATGTGGGTTGCCCTCCCCTTGTTTCTGAAGGCTTGGACGGCCGAAGTATTTGAGCGCGTCTTTAATTCGTAAAGAACGGATCATCGGTTGAAATCAAACTTTCTTCAAATCGTTTCCTGTACAAACAAAACCATGAGACCGCAAAATAAAGCCTTGTAAAATATAGAAAAATAAAATGCAAGGAGCTATACGGCCACCTTGGTTCGCCCCTCCGTCTAGATAGGATCTTAGGCGGTCTCGCCTTCGCCGAATTTCCAGTTACTCGGACAAACGATCATGACATCATCAACTCGCCTTACCAGAGGTGAAAAGCATAGTCACTAATTGATGGTCGGTTGTCTTGGCTCTAAGGAAATAGCACCCATTCCGGCCAGAAGACTTGGCCAAGGCATAACAATGCCCGAATTGGAAGGTATGCCGAGGTTAATCCTAAGGCGACAGTTAAACTCTTAATAATCCCATCGATTCTAAAAGTTGACATTGGGTTGGGAAAGGTAAAGACACCCAATTGGTGAAGGACAGCCCTAAGAATGGGTGAAGGGAAACGGGCTTCCGCCCTCTGCAATTGATAGAAAGGGCAGACGATTGTGCTTCTCACCTCTAAATATCAAGGGTTGGCCGTCTGTCACTTGTGACAGACCGGACGTCATCAGAGAATAGAAAATGGCGTCCGAAAGCCAGAGACTCGAATCCTCGAGAGGAGGTCTTTCAAATGCTTTGCATTTTCGTCCAGCCTATAGGAGTATGCTAAATAAAAAACAAACCAAGAAAAGGATTTCAAAGTAGAGAGGAAAAGAACTTTACAAGAGACGGAGAGGACAATGAACGATAAAGGGAAGTTGCAGAGGTGAGTCGGAAGGCAGCCTCAAAACCATTCAAGCATCAAAAATGTGTACGTATTTCGAAAAGATGCAAATTTTAAATTCACCAATAAATGGAAGCGTACGAAGGGCGTGGAGTTGAAATGATGACCAAAAAGCGGTGTAACTCTGACATTCCATGTTGGAAAGAGGTTAGCCGCCGAATTTTCGGCTCTGACTTTTCGAAGTTCGAAACCCTAAAACCACCAGCTAACTGTCTGTAGTGGGAGTGATTGGGGGCAATTGTGGGGCCGAATATCGAGAGACGTAAGAGTGCCGAATAATTGGACATGAGAGTCAAAATATATGCAAACGCATTCAGGCCCGTCTTATACATACAAATTGCCTACCCTATTTCGGCCCAAATAACCAGTGAATACGAGCCGAGTGCAAGAGCGGTTTGCAACCAAAGGTGCGAGAAATAGTTTATACGGCGAATTTGAAGGTGCGGCCCAACCCCCCGAGGCTCATAAGAAAGAAAAGATATAAATAGAGAATATCAGCCAGAAAGAGATATGTGGACTAGTACCCTTAAACTTAAAATATAAGCAATCGAGAGTATATACTGACTTATCCGTCGAAGTTGCTAATTCCCGGTACCCCCCGACCAGAGTGTTCTTCTTTTTCCAGGTTCAGCAGAGGAATCTCAGTGCCCATTGGGATCCAAGAGTATTTCCAGAACCACTACTCCACAGTCTATTTTTCGCTTTTGAACTCAGTGACTTGATGTTACAAACATTGAGTCGTATTTTGCCTTATTAAGTGAACTTAAAGACCATCCTCTTGAATGTTTTTCCACACCAAATCATTTGCAACTACAACTCAGATAACTGTGACTTGGGCAGAATGTCCTTGTACGCCACCTGTTTTAGATTATTTCTAAGTGGGAATATTCACACATAACTTTCACATACCTTAGACTGTCCTCCAAGTCAAATCTGGATTGATGTCTAGATTTTTAGGCCCTCATTTCAATGATCTAAACCATTCAAATTTTAAGATTCGTCGAGGTATATCATCCCACAAAAAATCAAGTCAATCGCGATAAACAGAAATCACATGTTCGAATCAATTTTATATAACCGGTTTATTTTCTCACCAGATTATTTTTTTATATACCAAACTTATCCGACATGTGATTGTCTTATTCCGAATCAACTTGATTTTTTTTAGGTGTGATATTCTTGACGAACTCTAAAATGTGAACAATTTAGATCATCGAAATGGGGCCCCAAAAAGTAGGCCCACAATAGCGCAACAGTACCTCTTTAGTCAGATAATGTAGACCGAGAGAAACCAGTCCAACTTTCATATTCTCTAAAATTAAGGAGGGAATAAGAAAGGAAATAAAATGCAATATAAGTGAATGTAATGGACAAAGGAAATGAAAGGGATCCCGTAGGAGTGAAGCTCACTCTACACTTCTTGGCAGAGCTCAATGGATAGGATGTAAATAATCGTGTTCTTTCACAACTATTGAGTAAGAAGCAATCAAAATAACAAGTATTTAGCAAGAATAATGCATGGCATATGGAAAAATTAATGGAAGCACTAAGAAATTATGTTGGACACAAATAAGTTGGAAACTATAATAGTTGAAAAAAGAATTGTAGCTGCTTTTACAGTGGCAAAGGTTTCAACGAGTATGACAATGTGAAATAAGATTTGTCTGACTGGCATATGCCCATTCAATAAGCAACACCAAAACATAATGAACAAACACAAACATCAAACAAAAAGACTGAAAATTGAGGGTCGTGACAATGATGTTCCTAAAGAAAACTTTTGCAACCATTTCCAAACTTTGTAATCCTTAACTTTTGACTTATCTAGTCAACAACCACTCTTATAACTTTCAGAGTAGCATTGTGTTACACAAGAATGAAAACACGGCATTGATGACAATAACACTAACGCAGAAGCGAACTAAAACTAGCGCAGATTCAACGAGTCCCGAAATATGAACAATAACCAACATTTTGTTATATCTTTCATGAAGAATTTAAAATTTTCTTTTTTAAAATGAATACAAATAGAAAAATAAAAAAAGGCAAACGCTAAAGAGATATATTGGAAGGGCTTAGCAAAGTAAAATCTAGCCTAAAAAAAAACTTGGCGGCAATTGGTTCGGACGGATCGACTCAGAGCGGGTGGAAGTAGCTGATGGTCGCTGAAGAGTCACCAGTCCGTAGCCGAGTAAGCACCGAGGCTTTGAGTTGCCTTTTGAAGGAAGCCAGCCTCTATAGTTACCAACACCCTCGTCCACTCGGGCCGAGGGGACTTCCTTTTGAACGACCAATTTTACTGGCTTTAGAAGACCTCCTCGACCGCGTACCCGAAAGACATGTACCGGGTAATCACTCTCAACAAACTCGCCAAAGTAGAAAAACGCGGAAAGAATACCGCGGGGTCCGGAGAGCAGAGTCCATTCGATCTGAAGGGCCCACCTGCTACAGAAGCTGAGCCTCCCTGCTGTTATTGAGGAGGAGAAACAGCTCAAACCCGAAATGCCAAGTCAGAGACGGTTGTGCAGGCAGATCAAGAGGTTTTGAACGAAGGGCGAGAAACGTCCTGCCGAGCGTCGAGGCGGCTTTTGAAGAAAACCCGCTGTTACAAACGCCTCTGCGCTTAGAGAGTTGGATGTGGTTGTTGCCTTTTGTTGTTCAACCAATAGATGAAAAACATGACTGATTCTCCTCTGACACGTCGGCTATGAGGATCCACCCTGTGCGTTATGAGACATAAAGGCTTAACATCAAGAGGACACTTCAATTGCCGTGAGGCTGACAAGGTTGGCTTTTCGGGCCGAGCTGGATCTGTGGCAATAGCTTATTAGCCGCTCATCCGCCTCTTCTGGTATATCCTCAATCTTGTCTTTCCACCCATTTTATATGCAAATAACTTATTGGTTAGGTTTAATTTCCTGTTTTGGCAGATGGTTGAAGGATAGTCGAGATAGGGAACTCCGTAAACATGCCGAACCATGCCGAGCCGATTATACAAGTAGAGAGACTAATGGCTGTTTAAAGACAACTCTAGACATGGGCTATAAGATAGAGCGACACGAGAGCTCTCACACAGAACGAGAGACGTAAAACATCAGCTCGAGGCTGAGTTCGAAGCGAAGGCTAACACCTAAGGCGTATGATGTACAAGGGAGGAAAAGCATGGTCATTGAAGCATGGTAGTATGCTAAGAAGCATGTGGCATGCCGATGTAGCGCAGATAAGCACGAAGCACCCAACAACAAGGTTATATCATGGCATAATAAGAAAGTGCGAATATAAGTTGGAGAACCGGAGCGAAGATAGACTTAATACATCGAATACATGACCTCAGATCGGCATGCATGCGCTCTCTTGAAAGAGGGGCGCAAGCAGGGGCTCGCTTCATCAGGACCAACAGAGCGCAGAGGGGTGGCCGGCCCTTTTAGGAGTACTTCAAGGGCAGCCTCATCTCACAATCTTAGCCCACCTGAAATCACGCACTGCAGATTTTTTGGGGCTCGAAGAGGCCCACCAAACTAGGGCAGAGAGTGGGCAAACGGTACACACTTTCAAAGAATGAGGACATTCGGGAGAAGGGACCCGTTCAAGAGACACCGTAAGAGTGTGGTCAGGACCTCACGCGCTCCAATACTACAAAACACTAGGGCCTAATTAACCAGACAGATTCGGTAGAGGGAGACCGATAGGAACAATCAGGAGACGTCTCTTATTGTATTATAAAGCGGGCCAGGGAACGCTCAAAAACGATTTAAGACAGGCTAGACCTCAATAGGGCAATGCAATATGTATTGGGTGTGAGATAAGGAGGCCTACGTCTTAACTAACTTCATCCTTGAAGACCCCTTGGTCAAACAATGATGGGACTCAACAATCAGAGCCCTTCTCGGGTTGGCTTGAAAAACAGCTCCAAACTTCCTCAAGACACACTTAGACTCCTCATTTGCTTTAGAACGCTCAGTAGCTAAGTGGAAGGTGAAACACGTATGTGTTTGTGTGAATAGTAAAGACATAAGACAATGCACTTAAACACAACACAAAAGGGAGATAATAGAGATAGAAAGTGGTATGGTTTCTAACCCTTAGAACTCAACGACCTAAAAATGGCTGTCTTAAATATCGCCTAAGTCTCTCAGTGTCTAAACCTCTAAAGCCAGCTTAACTTGTCTTGTAAAGCTTACAAGACAAGCTTCCAAGGAGAAGATGATCAGCTATGGTGACAGTTGGCCTATGGCATCTAGTATGGCGGGGTGACGTTGAGCTCCATTACACGTGTAATGGAAGGGGCGCAAAAAGCAAGACAGCTGTGATAAAATTATCTGGCAAAGCAGATGCATCAGTAGTCGCGCAGCCGTGGAAGTCCTGTCCGAAGGATTGAATTAGGGAGAAACCACTCTTTAAGTTTCTTTTTGGTTTTAAAGGATTTGAAATGTATTGTTAACAGTATTTCGTTAGGTCGTAGTTAGGTTTTTGTGTGCGGTAAATGACTACCACAGTTTTTAAGTTTTGCTAGGCCGGCATTTCCATGCAAACTTGGGTGCTTTTTGTTGTTTTAGTAGTTTTCATATGTAAAATGGCTTTACAGTCTGTGCCCAATTTTCTAAATGAAACCAATTTCCTATGGAGTAAAACTATTTGGCTTACATTTATTTGGACTAAAATTAGTCTCGCGTCTGACGCGCTGGAGTTTTTGCTATTAGTGATGAATGGTGAAATTATTTCAACAAATAGGGCTTTTTTTTTGCTCTTTAGATAGACATTTCGTGCTCTCATTGTACATTTACATTGCGAGATTAGATAACTAAGTGTGACGACAATAATAAACAAGCCGCACCATTCGCCTTGCGAATGGCAACCAATGGGCGAAAAATACTAGTCAATAGCTAAATAGTTCGGAAAACTCAGCCGGTTCAGGCTATAGTTCGGCGACTCAAAATGTTGGGCTCACGGTCTATCTGTCTAATCAACTCACTGTGCGATATGTTTGGAGACTTACCATAGCATAAATCACCATGAGTCCAAATCGCGAGCGATCGTTTTGGAGAAAAGCTGATTTTTAAAGAAGAAGTGACCCGGCACCAACGATGGACTTGACCTGCCCTTTGGGGCCCAGATAAGAGGTCATAACACTAAATTTTTAATTTGGGGGAATTTTAGGGAAAATCTTGGTGACGTTGTTGCCTACGCCACAAATGTGTCCGTTCTTCAAAAGTTGCATGTCGAGCTACGGTGGAATTGGAGGTAACGATTGGCGGAGTGATAAGGGTATAGGGAGCCAATGATCCACGGGCCTCGTCAGGCTAATTGTACGATATGGAGAGTATGGCCCGAGGTTCAATGTGGGAGATGGGTTGGGCCTCGTATGATACGTTTAAGCTGATATCTTGTTTTTGAAAACAACGTATGCTTCTTATTACTCGGGTTAGATATGTATCCTAGCTAGAAATTACTTACATCGAATGATAGGGAACTGGCTACACGCCAATGTACACCAACTCACAGTGATCAAAGCAAAACGCATCGCACAAGTCGTTAATTTGGGAAGCAGAAACATGCATATTGGCCGTTTTGTTTGTCTATGAAAAATACTAGAATATTCACAAAACGGTCAAGTTCGGAGATCCTGAGGGCAAAGTTTGCTAACTTTGGCCGCAGTATGAGCTGAAAACCACCAAGTAAACGCTCACGGGAAACATACCCACATGAACACAAATCATTGGTGGTGATCACCACAGAGAAATGTTCAAAAACGACATTGTTCAGATGATCGAAGTTCCCGATTGTCCTTCATAGATGCAAGTAGATTGTGACGGGTTATCCAAAAATGGCGGTGTCTACACATGCGTGTAAGTGTTTCCATGACAGCATACTTGTCCATGAGGCTAATTGCTCTATATGATATAATGCCTAAATGCCTGTGGGTGAGGTTGGATACTGAATTGAAACGATTCATTGAAATTCGTGGTTTTAGCACTACTTAGCGAGTAGCAAACTTCAAATACATTTCCAACAAACGGATATGCGATGTTTTGTTCCCAAATTAGGCGTCTAGTCATACTTGTGTATTGTGGCGCATCACATAGTAATTTCTAGCTAAATTAACCGAAAAAGATAGGCATGTGTTTTTTCAAAACAAAGATATCATGCTTTAGTACAGGCCGATCTTTGATCGGGCGAGCGGAGGGTGCTTCATTGCATGACCTTCGCCATCGTACCCAAGTTCCGAGCTGAGGCAACTTTGGTGATGACAGGACCATACTTGGCTTAGGCACAGAGTCAGGGTTTCCTAAATTCCCCCAAAATAAAATATTTAGGTGGTGACTCTGTATTTGGCAAAGCAGTCCATGTTTGGCACTTCTTTCTTAAAAATCAGTTTTCCAAAACGATTTGCCGGATTTGGACTCTTTGGTGATTTATCAGTCTCACATCGCACATTATGAGATCAGATTAAGAACCGTGACATTTGAGTCCGAACTATAGCATGAAGCCCAAGGGCGCGTCTACACTTAGTTATCTAATCGGCAAGTGTACACGAATGTCTTATCTAAAGCAGCAAAAAGCAATACCATTCATCAATAGCAAAACTAAGCACAAATAATAGCAAAGTACAAAGGAAATTTTCATTAGAAAATTGGGCACAGACTGTAGCCATTTTACATATGAAAACTACTAAACAAAAAGCTACAAGTTTGCATGGAAATGCCTAGCAAAAACTTAAAAACTGTAGTCATTTTACACACAAAAACTACTAAACGAAATACTGTAACAATACATTCAAAATCCTTAAACAAAAAGAACTAAAGTGTTGCCCTAATCAATCCTCGGAGTCAGACTCCAGCGGCTCAACGTCCACCTGCTCGTATGGAATCGGCATAGCCAATGTCACATTAGCAGCAACAAGGGCTTTGAGTCAACCATGTTTGAATCCCCGATTTTGAAATTTGGGGACTTCTTCCACATAATTTGCGAGGGCAGCGCTTTGCCCAGCCTCGTACGCCTTGGAAGCCTCCGAGTCAGCTACTTCCTTCGCCTTCTTCGATTCTTCCAAGTCAGCCTCCAGTTGGGCAATCGCCTCTCGGGCTAACTTGAGCGCATCTTCGCTCGCGTTTGCCCTCTCCTCGGCGGCCAATCTGAGCTGGTCCGAAGTTCTCGCCCTTTCCATCTCGGCCTCAGCCCTTGCACCTTCCATCTTCTCCCGCACTGCTTCGAACTCAGCCCTGCTCCTCTGGCCCTCAACTTCCGATTGTAAACAGCCAATTCGTTCGATAACGTCATGCTGGCGACGGCCTATCTCGACTATCCTTCCAACCATCTGCAAAACAGGAAATTAAAACCTTAACAATATATGCATAAAAGGGAAAGACAAGATTGAGGTATATACCAGAAGAGCCGATTGAGCGGCTAATGCTATTGCCAACAGATCCAGCTCGGCCCGAAAAGCCACCTTGTCAGCCGGCAATGAGACCGATGAAGCCATGCTCAACGCCACGGCTGGATCCTTCATAGCCGACGTGTCAGAGGAGATCAGCATGTTTTTCATCTTTGGTTGAACAACAAAAGGCACAACCACATCCAACTCCTCTAAGCGCGGCCGTTTGTCAGCCGGGTTTTCTTCAAAGCCGGCCTCGACCTCGGCAGGACGTTTCTCCGCCCTTCGTTCAACCTCTTGATCTGCCTGCACAACCGTCTCTGACTTGGCATTTCGGGTTTGAGCTGTCTCCTCCTCAATAACAGGCAGGGAGGGCTCAGCTTCTGTAGCAGGTGGCCCTTCAGATCGAATGGACTCTGCTCTCCGCCCCGCGGTGATTCTTTCCGCGTTTTTCTATTTGGCGAGTTGTGTGAGTGATAACCCGGTCATGTCTTCGGGGTACGCGTCGAGAAGGTCTTCTAAACCAGTAAAAATGTCGTCAAAAGGAAGGTCCCCTCGGCCCGAAGTGGACGGAGGGTTGGCTGAATTGAGGCTGGCTTCCTCAAAGGCCAACTTCAAAGCCTCGTCTACTTCGGCTACGGACTGGTCTGACTCTTCAGCGACCTCAGCTACTTCCACCCGCTCTGAGTCGGATCCGTCGAAACCAACTTGCCGCAAGTTTTTTAAGTTGGTTAAAACAAGGGCCGTAAGAAACTCTTCACCTCTCGGAATTGGGATGTTTTCTGCCGCCGAAAACGTCGAATACGTCGGCTCGTATCGAAGGAGAATGTGGGTTGCCCTCCCTTGTTTCTGAAGGCTTGGACGGCCGAAGTATTTGAGCGCGTCTTTAATTTCCGTAAGAACGGCATCATCGGTTGAAATCAAAACTTTCTTCAAATCGTTTCCTGTACAAACAAAACCATGAGACCGCAAAAATAAAGCCTTGTAAATATAAGAAAAATAAATGCAAGGAGCTATACGGCCACCTGGTTCGCCCCTCCGTCTAGGAATAGGATCTAGGCGGTCCTCGCCTTCGCCGAATTTCCAGTTACCTCGGACAACGATCATGACATCATCAACTCGCTTACCAGAGGTGGAAAGCATAGTCACTAATTGATGGTCGGTGTCCTTGGCTCTAAGGAAATAGCACCCATTCCGGCCAGAAGACTTGGCCAAGGCATAACAATGCCGAATAGAAGGTATGCCGAGGTTAATCCTAAGGCGACAGTTTAACTCTATAATCCCCATTACGATTCTAAAAAAGTTGACATTGGGTTGGGAAAGGATTAGACCCCAATGGTGAAGGACAGCCCTAAGAAATGGGTGAAGGGGGAAACGGGCTCCACCCTCTGCAATTGATAAGAAAGGGAAGACGATTGTGCTTTCATCAGCCCTCTCCATATCAAGGGTGCCGTCTGTCACTCGTGACAGACGGACGTCATCAGGAATAGAAAAATGGCGTCGAAAGCCAGAGACTCGATCCGCGGAAAGGAGGTCTTTCAAATGCTTTGCCATTTTCGTCAGCCTATAGGAGTATGCTAAACTAAAAACAAACCAAGAAAAAGGATTCAAAGTAGAGAGGAAAAGAATTTACAAGAGACGGAGAGGACAATGAACGATAAAGGGAAGTTGCAAAGGTGAGTCGGAAGGCAGTCCGAAAACTTCAAGCATCCAAAAATGTGTATGTATTCGAAAAGATGACAAAATTTTAAATCACAATAAATGGAAGCGTACGAAGGGGCGTGGAGTTGAAATGATGACCAAAAAGCGTGTACTCTGACATCCATGTTGGAAAGAGGTTAGCCGCCGAATTTCGGCTCTGACTTTTCGAGTTCGAAACCAAACACACCAGCTAACTGTCGTTAGTGGAGTGATTGGGGGGCAATTGTGGGGGCCGAATATCGGGAGATGTAAAGAGGCCGAATAATTGGACATGGAGAGTCGAAATATATGCAACGCATTCGGCCCCGTCTTATACATACAAATGCTACCCTATTTGGCCAAATAACCAGTTGAATAAGGGGCCGAGTGAAGGGCGACTTGCAACAAAAGGAGCCGAGTAAATAGATATACAACAAATTGAAGGTGGGCCCAGCCCTGAAGCCCAAGAAAGAAAAGATATAAATAGAAAAGCATCATCTAGAGAGAGGTATGTGAGAATTAGTACACTTAACTTAAGATACAAGCAATCAAGAGAGTATAGACTGACTTATCCGTGGGAGTGCTAATTCCGGCACCCCCGACTAGAATGTTTATTCCTTTTCAGGTTGTTAGCTGAGGATCTCGAGCGTCTCAGTGCATCAAAAGAGTATTTCAAAACCACTTCCCCACAATTGGCGCTATCTGTGGGAATACTCAAATACATCCATGGCGGGCGTAACGGAAGACCCTCCGATAGTCACGGACGAGACCACACAGAGAGACGACCTCACTCCAACAAACATGCTTGGACCGGAGACTATCACCTCAAGACGTGCCTTGAACTTCGACTCACTTGCCCAGAACTCGCCCTCGACCTCAGCACATGAGACAATGCAAGCAATCACGGAACAGACGAAGCAAAACGAACAAAGGTTGGAAAACATGATCACTGAGAACGAGCGCCTCCGTCAGGACTTGGCCTTGGAAGGAGCAAAATCTAATCAAGCTACACGCCAAGATCCGGGACGACCTCTGAGAGCGGGTGGTCGAAGACCTTGAGTTCGAAAGCAATATAGTGACAGCGACTTTGACTCATTATCCCTAGAGCCTAAAAAGAAGGGATGACTTGAAACTACTAGTTCCTCTGAAGAGAGTTCACGTGTAAGGCATAAGCGAAGATGAAATGGTTCAAACGAAAAAGACCAGCACGATCCCTTTATGCGACGGATGGCAAAGGCAGCACTACCCAAGAAGTTCAAAGCTCCGTCGTTCACCCTGTACAACGGGAAATCGGACCCCACTGATCATATCCGTCATTATAAGCAAGCCATGACGCTGCATGCAGACAACGAGGCTCTCATGTGCAGAATATTTCAGAGCAATTTGGGGCCATTGGTCGTCAGATGGTATTATAAGTTGGAGCCGGCGTCTATTAAGAGTTTCCATCAACTACAGAAATCCTTCAGGGCAAGATTTATCACCAACGAGGTCTAGCCAAAGCAAGCCAACTCTCTTTGGGTACTGCAGATCCAGCCGGGAGAAACCTTACGAGCGTATTCGGCGCGCTCATGGCATATGGAAAAATTAATGGAAGCACTAAGAAATTATGTTGGGCGTAGAAAGTTAGAAACTATAATAGTTGAAAAATGAATGTACGCTGATTTTACATTGGCAAAAGTTTCATGTGTGACAATGTGAAATAAGATTAGTTATGCACTAGTATAGCCCATTAATAAACAACTCCAAAACCATAATGATCAAGCACATAAACATCAAACAAAAGACCAATTAAGGCTCGTGACAATTGATGGTCCTAAGAAAACTTTTGCAAACCATTTTCAAACTTGTAATCCTTAATTTTGACTTATCTAGTTCAACAACCACTCTTATAACCTTCAGTAGCATTGTGTCATATAAGAATGAAAAGCACAAGCATTGATGACACTAATGGCTAACGCAGAAGCAGAACTAACAATTGGAGCAAATTCATCAATTCCCGAAATAAGAACAATGAACCAACATTTGTTGATATCTTTCATTGAAGAATTAAAATTTTCTTTTTAAATGAATACAAATAAGAAAAATAAAAAAGCAACGCTAAAGAATATATTGGGAAGGGTAGCAAAGTAAAATCTAGCCTGAATTTCTACAGGTGCATATTGGGAATTTGTAATACTCTGAAGCCAAGCTATAATAAATTGTTTCAAAGTCCAGTGAAATACATTAACCAAGGGAAAAGAAGTTGAATGCTAATTAACAAAGAGGAAATTTCATTTTGTCCCCCAAACTATCACTTGAAAATCAATTCAACCCCTAAACTTTCAATTATTTCAAATTTACACCTAAACTATTTAATTTTAGATCAATTTCACCCCTGCCATCAACTGTAGCTAGCACTTGCTGCCGTCTTCATTTGAGATTTCATTTTACCCACCAAATTTTCTCAAAATTTTCATTTTATCCCCCGAACTCTTCCCAAAATATCAATTAGACCTTTAAACAATATGAAGTTTGGGGTTCTAATTGATATTTTTGAGATAATTTGGGGGGCAAAATAAAATCTCATACGAAATTTCAGTGCCATGTCAGCAACTTTTGTTTGATTATAAACAGTAGCTAACAATAGAGGTAAAATAGATCCAAAATCCAATAACTTAGGTGTGAAATTAAAATTATTTGAAGTATAGGGGTTAAAATTGATCATCGAGATATAGTTTGAAGGATAAAATGAAATTTCCTCATTAACAAAACCCTCGTCAGCTTTATACATAAGATGGCAAGTGCTCCTTATTGATGAAACACTTGCAAGACTGCATAACCAAAAAATATGAAATAAATGGCACACACAAAATTGAATATAAGCCATCCACTTCACCATTTATGAACTTGAGCTCTCCACCTCTCCAATGCTTGTAAATTAGGAACCAAGCTAAGGTCCCATCATGAGCGAAGTGGAAAGCTTATTGGTTTAAAAAAATGAAGAACAAACTGAAGGTGGAGCTAATTTTGGTGGTGGTGTTGTCGGTTATGGATTGGAAAGAGTCTAGCTGGTATACCATTAGAAGTCTCCTTGGTGAACTGAATATGAACTTTGAAATCCCCATCTAGCTCTATGAGATCAGGCTCCTCATGCAGAGCAAAAACCATTATCCTTTTCTTTGCTGCACCAAAACAAAATCTCCAAGCTGAGTAAATATGTATAGGTGAAACTGAACTTAATAGTCATAATTTGAAATAATAATTAAAGAAAAATATAATATACAGACAAACCAAAACTATATGTTTAACCAAACACAATATCTCAGTTCCAACTGACATAGGGAAAGCAATGGCGGAATACAAAAAATAATCTCTTGGTTGCAATAAACACTATGAGAAGTGAAACTTCATAAAATAAAGCTTCAATGATTTACAAAAATTTCATTGAAAATGTATAAATGAAAACACAGTGAAAAATGTTCACCGTCTACTGTTCTACAAATGTATAACATGACAATTTTGACTGATAAATCAACAAACATATTAACCTCATAAAACCCAACTGCCTATTCAAATGACTCAAAATAACAGCCTATCTCATGGCTTCCAAGCTCCAACCCATCCCCCTTTGAAATAGTAACAATATGACTAAAGCTATGGGTGTTGGTAAGTTAACCGTGAGTTCAGATTTAAAGTATTAATTGCACTTTCTTTTTCTTTTCTTTTTTTTGTAATATACATAGTTTAAAACTATTGATCTATCTAACAATATCTATAATTTTAAATTTTAAAATATTTATATGAAAAGCAAGAGGGAGAAAAGAAAAAAAAAAGTTTTTGTCATATCATTACACTATATCTAAGTTACATTTGCTTTGAAATTTAAAATCTTTATAGGAAAGTTCAAATTAAATTTTAGTCTATATGATTGGAAAATTTTGAAAGTATTTACTTCGAAGTTGTACGGGAAAGAAATATACCTTCTCGTATAATCCTGTTGACTAAGTCCGTGCTCCTCCGTACGACGTCGCTTTGTCACCTGAAAACACAAACATGAGCTAGCCGGCGGGTGTGTGCCGGAAACCCCTCCGATGCCTAAGTCAGCAAACTTGACAAATAGACAAAGCTCTGTGTATTCAGAAAGCAGAGTTGTGTGTTACCTCCCCAAAGGTGATGTTTGTGAGCTTTTATAGGTTTCGAGTGGCACAATCCTAGTAGGACTTCTATTCCTCCATGCAGAGTCCTCCTAGGATTCATACTCCGGAAAGATAATGCTTATCCTTCAACACCCCCCTCACTGCTTAAACCAAGTGAGATGGTTTTTACCATGGCCGAACTACCATATGACCGAAATAAAACTGGCTATGCTGAGCCACAGAGTAGGCCGAACTATCCTTAGTTCGGTTTTTCCTTTTACTCCTCCTTATCTCGGTTCTCTCATGTTCAACCCATGGTGTGTTTAGACCGAACTACCGAGTAGCAAGGTTTTGACCGTTCTAACCATAGCACATCATGACCGGACTACCCCTTAGACCGGCCTAACTCCAAGTTGCTTCCGGACCAGAGTAACTTTACAATTCTTAGGCCGGAGTAACTTTATCCCTCTTGGGCCGGAGTAACTTCTCGGCCTTGTTACCCAGTCCTTCGTACTTTGGGCCATAAAGTCCATCTCATAGCTCGGCCCAATTTTCACCAAAAATTACCCTCTCAATTGCCCCTTAATTCCATCTGCATAGCATGATTGGGATTACCTGTCTACCAGCCGAGCTGAAGTTTTTAAGCCTTTCCAGCCGAGCTAAAAAACCGTTTAGCCTCTCCAGCCGAGCTAAAAAACCCTTTAGTCTCTCCAGCCAAGCTAAAAACTCTTTAGCCTTCCGGCCGAGCTTATTTCACTCCGGGCTCTACTTGTTCAGTCAAAACGTCTCTTCAATCACAGTGACTGTAACGCTTCACTTTCCAATGACACGTGGCAGGCTCTGATAGGCTGTGGGCAGCTGTCACGCTGCCCTTGTACTACGAAAAATTTGAACAATTCCCACTTTTTCTCTCTCGTCCTTTTCACAAAACAACCCCTCTATCCTTGAATCACTCATCTACACTATTCTTCGTCTTCTCTTTCTGTGCCTCTACTTTTTCAACTACCAAGCTCGTGCTCTTCATTGCTGCTACTGTTTCCATCTCTAGTTTCCTCTTCTTCAATCTGGTAAGCAAATCCATTTTCCTTCCCCTGTTTTTGCTTTTGTATTTGTTCTATGCATTTTGTTTACTGTATTTTTGCAAAACATTTTCTTCCATTTCTGTTTCGCTTCTGTACTTTCATGGAAAAACTTTAATAGTAGAACACATGAGCATATGATACATCCTGTAGAAAACGAGCTTTTGATCCATAATCATGATGCAACCGAACTAGGATACCGTTTATGCTATATAGGTAGATCAATTCAGACAATAACCGAACTAGAACTCGTAGAAATAACAGTAGTTTCAGTAAGTTACCAACTCCTGAATCACTCTAGCCGAGATAATCTCACCGAACGAAGTTTGGACTCATTAAACTAGGAACCTCGGTCTTCAACCGAGCTAAGCCTTGGGGCTAAGCCAGCTTTCCTAGTTTCTGAACCAAACTCAGAAAGCTGCCCCTAGAGGCTCAACCGAAGTAACAAACTCATAGTTCAACCGATTTAGGCCTTTGGGGCTAAACCAGCTTTCTTAGTTTTTTTTTAGACCGAACTCAGAAAGCTGCCCCTAGACGATGACCCGGTCTAACAAAATTGTTTCCAAAGCCAGTATGCCGAGATGCTTGCCAAGATCTGGCTAATAAGAACCCTGCTCAAACCGAGCTACCAAGCATTTTGCTGAACTGAGATAGAACCTGTCCTCAAAGCCGAAGTAGGGCTCTTTTACCTTGCTTTTAATTTGTAGCACGGTCCAATGATCTGTGCTTAACCCCTTTGTTTTCTACTTTGCAGACTTAGATTGCCCAGGCACTCATTCGTGCGCTCAACCGAGCTACTGAGCACAATTTTTGCACCGATATAACTTATTCGTAAATTATACAACAAATGGGTAAATATAGGTATCTAGTAAATACTTCGGGCGGCCTAGCCGAATTCAGAAAAGATTATAATATACCCGATGACGTCCACTTGATCTTAGCCAAAAAAGATGTCATTCCATGGGGGAATGAAGGCTTTGTCCCCTTCACCCTTTTGTCAATTATTGAAACCGGACTACGATTTCCAGTCCAACCTTTAATCTGTGAGTTTCTTAGGCAAACTATATTATGCCCTACCCAACTATCCACCAATTCATACCGCATCATCATGGGAATAGCCGAACTGAACCGTCAAGCTGGACTAAACCTTGGCCTGGCCGAAATCTTCCACCAATACTCCATTGGTTCAAAAGAAGATGGGTGGGTCTATTATCTAAGAATACGTCGCCGCCGAGAGAAGATAATAAAACACACACCGGATAAAGACTTGAACGACGACGATTTTTTCTGGGTGTTTGGGAACTTTGAGGATCATCAAGCCCAGATTCCTGACCGACCTATAAATTGGAAAAAAGGAGAGCCCGGTAAATTTACTTCGGTTTTCTTGCTTGCTTTTTATATTTCGGTTTTTAATCTTTCAGCCGGACTAACAGTTGTCTTCTTTCGCAGATTCTGCCCACCTTCACTCTTTATACAGCTACCCTAACCTAGCCACTTTGCGTGCCGCACTACGGTATCCAGAACGTAGCTGGGCCAAATTGCTGAAGTTCGAGCCGACCTACAGATATAGTGGTCGCCGAAAAGCCAGAGTGACTGATTTTCTTCTTGAAGACGCCCCAGAGCCGGACCCAACCTTACCACAAATCAGACTAATTCCACTCACTGCTGAAGAGGAGATGGCCAAAAAGAACAGAGTAAGGGCTCTCCTGACCGAAACCAACAGGGCCGAAGTACCACCAGCAAGTCAGACCCAAGAAATGGTGGTGGCCCTTCCTATTCAGCAACCGTCCTCATCCCGCCGAACTAAGCGCGCCCGGACCGCCGAAACCGAACAAAGTTTGGTTGATGAAAAAGGAACTGCTCTTCCACCAAGCCTGCCACCGAGCCCCCAACCGGAGCCTTCTGACCGAACTACTACTTGCTGGGTACCAAAGCTTACCTTCAACAACTGAGATATCCAAGACTCTGACTCGGTTGTTGCTGAGAAGGATCATCAGTTGGCCTTCAACCTGGCCAAGAGTGTGTGCCTCCCCAAAGATATGGAGCACCACCAAAAGCAATTGAACACCGAACTGAAGGCCATCCGGTCTTCAACAAAATCCATGATCTTGGTAAGTAGCTCTGTCCGTTTTTCTGTCTAATTTCTCCAACTTTCACTTCGGCTCAAGGTAAGTCTTTGTTTTGTCAGGCCATTCAGAAAAACAGCATCACTGACAGGAAGGTGGTTGTGCTCAGGAAAACAACAAGGCAAGCTGTGGCAGAAGCCGAAGCGAAGGCGACCAAGCTAGAGGAGGCCAGAAAGCAGATGGCCGAGCTACGAGCTGAGAATGGCCGACTGGCCGGATTGGTTAGTTCGGCCGAGGTAGAAAAGCAGAAGGCTGCCATTGTGCTAAAGGATAAGTATCTGCACGAGCTGGTGAAGCTTGAAAGGAAGAAAGATACCGAGATAACCCAGCTGAAGGAGAGCGCAAAAGGAGCCGAAAAGAAAGGTTTCAAGAAGGCAGAGGATGCTTACACCCGGCAGTGTGAAGCCGCCAAGGAACTATTCTTCAAGTGCAGCTGGAGGGCAGCTGTTGAGAAGCTCGGTCACGATCCACAGACCGAGGTCTTCAACCCTCTAGCCTACTTCATACCGAACTCCCTAGTGGAGTATGCTAATGCCATACAGCAGCAATTTCTTGAAGGCTCAAACTCTGATGAAGACTCTGCCTCTGAGGACACTCCGGTTGTCAATACGGACCCGTCAGTTCGGCCACAGCCCACGGTGGAAGACCTAACTATTGAACAACCAGGTGAAACCGTGGTTCCGACCGAAACCACCCTTGTGACCGAGAACGAGCTCCCGCCTGAAACCGGTCTTCAAGTTGATGCCGATGCTGCCTTTGATGCCGAAATTGAAGATCTTTTCTCTTGATTTTGTACATTTTCTTTTTATTTTTCTTTTTCTTTTTCTTTTTCTTTTTCTTTTTTTTTTTTTTTTGCTACCTTTTTTACTTTTGTAACCGGGCTACGGCCCCTCATTTGTACTTGCTTCTGGATGAATGAAAATTTTCATCAACTCTTACTTCGGTTGATGTGTACGTTTTGGTACTTGTTATGATTTTTCCACGATCTTTGTGCTTTCAACTGTTATCTCGGTTTTTGCTTGCTTAAACTAAATATGCTTACCAGCCAACCACTCCTTAGCCGACATATTTACTTCGGCTGAGGAGTACACAGAGTTGTTTAATCCAGCCCACCACTCTTCAGCCATGCCCTTACTTCGGCTGAAGAGTATAAAGTTTAATCCAGCCAACCACTCTTCAGCCATTCCCTTACTTCAGCTGAAGAGTACAAAAGACTTGGTTTATTCCAGCCAACCACTCTTCAGTCATGTCCTTACTTCGGCTGAAGAGTGTAAAGAGTTGGTTTAATCCAGCCAATCACTCTTCAGCCATGCCCTTACTTCGGCTGAAGAGTACAAAGAGTTGGTTTAATCCAGCCAACCACTCTTCAATCATGCCCTTACTTCGGTTGAAAAGTAAAGAGTTGGTTTAGTCCAGCCAACCACTCTTCAGCCATACCCTTTCTTCGGCTGAAGAGCACTAAGAGTTGGTTTAGTCCAGTCAACCACTCTTCAGCCATACCCTTACTTCGGCTGAAGAGCACTAAGAGCTGGTTTAATCCCGCCAACCTCTAAGTTTGTTTTTCCAGCAAACTTAAAATATTGTTTGGTTATTCCGACCAAACGTCCTGCAGCCTGGATCCTTATCCTGGGCTTAGGAGGGGTGTTGGTTTATTCTAGCCAACCTCTAAGTTAGTTTTTCTAGCAAACTTAGAATAATGTTTGGTTATTCCGACCAAACGTCCTGCAGCCTGGATCCTTATCCTGGGCTTAGGAGGGGTATTGGTTTATTCCAGCCAACCTCTAAGTTAGTTTTTCCAGCCGACTTAGAATAATGTTTGCAATATTCCTATCTTTACTAAAGCTAACTTTTACAGAGAATAACTCATGCTGAAAAGAATCGATTTTTATTGAAAAAAGAAATTACACACGTTTGAAAAGGAAAATAGCTAAAAATAAAATAACTTGAGATTGGCCGTGTTCCATGGCCTAGGGATTGCTTTGCCGTCCTTGTCTTCTAAGTGGTATGCCCCTTTGCCTGCTAACCCAACCACCTTATAAGGACCTTCCCAATTTGGGCCTAACTTGGTTGATTTACCTTTGGGTTCTAAATCTATTGGTTGCAAATGGATTTTTAGAAGAAAGTACAATACTGATAATTTAGTACATACTTTTTCAAAGCAAGACTGGTAGCCAA
Source organism: Camellia sinensis (assembly GCF_004153795.1). NCBI lineage: Eukaryota > Viridiplantae > Streptophyta > Magnoliopsida > Ericales > Theaceae > Camellia > Camellia sinensis. Next base: position 29,357 of record NW_021027134.1, on the reverse strand, counting down.
AAGTTTTAGACAAAAATAAGGTATAGACTATTTTGATACATATGCACCTGTTGCCAAAATTACTTCCATAAGAATTCTCATGGCATTAGCATCTATATATCATCTACACGTCCATCAAATAGATATTAAAATTGTGTTTTTAAATGGTGATTTAGATGAAGAGGTGTATATGGATCAACCAGAAAGATTTGTTCTACCTAGAAATGAGAGGGAAATATATAAATTGAATAAATCTTTGTATGGTTTGAAACAAGCACCCAAACAATGACATCAGAAACTTGATTCATGCATTCTATCTGATGGCTTTACCCACAATAGAGCTAATAAATGCATATACTCTAAATTTACTAAAGACTGGTGTGGTTGTATGTTTGTATGTTGATGATATGCTCATCATAGAGACAAACATGTTAGGGATACTTGAAACCAAGAAGTATCTATTTTCTATTTTCAAAATGAAATATCTAGGAGAAGTTGATACTATTCTTGGAATTAAGAGAAAATTTTATTCCCTTATACTTTGCCTTGATTTTCAATTACATCCCTAGACTTTGAATAATTTCAATTTTACCGCTAAATTTTTTGAAATCGTATCAATTTTGCCTCTACCATCACATTTGAAATGAAAAGGTTTAAAAAATTACATTTTCGCTCCAAATTTCGAAAGAAAGATGCAGACCCAACTTCTCCTACCACCAAACTACCACCACCAATTATCACTTCAAGCTCTTTTATCTCATTTTTCATAATTTTGTTTCACCTTATTTTTATGTTGTTGGATTCACCTCATGGCCTAGTTTTCGTATTACCACTCACACGTCTTGTTCTTCCTCTTTTTGCATGTTATCGGGGCTCCGAAAGTTAATAAAAAAAAATAAAGACTTTATTCCCGTTTCTGACTTTTCTTCTAACCATCTTTCGAATTTCATATCTTTATCGATTTTTGACGGTTCTATTTCATTCTTTCATCATTCTCTTCACCTCACTTCCTACTTCATCCTACACTACCTTACTTTCTCACTTCTTTAAGTAACGGGCGGTTTCGGTATGCCAAAAGTTGTGTGAAAATAAACTTTAAAAATTTTGAAACATTCATCTTTTGTTTCTTTCTCTTCTATCTTCCTCATTTTTTTTTCTTCTTCTTTATTTATAACATGATGTGAATCATGGTTCTAGGTGGTAATGGCGGTGGTGGTTTGGCAATGGTGATTGTCATGACCCAAACCTACCCCTATAGGTTTAGCATCGTAATCGGCCAGTAATCCTAAGATTAATGAAAATATCATTTCAGAAATTAGAGCTTATCAAATCCATCAGAAAACACTTATAATTGAACATATTTTTACAAGCTTGTTACTCACAGAGAACTCCACAAGTAGAACAGACGAATCAGACAGACGGTAGCGCGTGACCTACACAAACATATGACATATGCACATTGAAACACACGCTCTGTAAACATTTGCCTTATTTCATTTCTTTCTAGGTGTGTTTCTAACCCCTATCCTTATTATTGTAGCCTAAATCATGGCTTAAGAATGTCTAAGATGGAATGAAGATGCAATTATGCAATTTGAAACACTTTGCAAAATTTTAGAAAACAAGGCAGTTCGCTCGAGCATAACTTTGTTCGCTTGAACGGTCTGCAAAGTCTGCAAAAATACTGGGAGCTCGAATTTCATGCTCAAGCCAACTTCTTGGTCGCTTGAGCCAAGACTAAAAGTAAGGGTGGTCGCTCGAGCCAGCCATCAAACTCTGCAAAAGTATTGAGAGCTTGCAAAATACGCTCAAGCGAAGGAACCGTCGCTTAAGCGAACCCTGCGAATTCTGGAATTTCCAAATTTGCTCTCTAAGTATTTTCACATATCAAAGCTCATTCTTTTAGGCCAAAGTGAAAGAAAACATGTGGAAACTCATAACGCATCATGAATTAAAAATCATTTCGCAAGGTCAAGACCCAAAAGCATGTCAATTGTTCAAAATCACACTTGAAACTCCATATGTATTACATGCAAGAATTGACATGAATTCTTTTCTTCCAAAACATGAATAATTGTCACCAGGTACTGGGGTAACAAGCAGTGGTGGGGAAGACTTATACTCCTTCAAGCTTTCCAGAGCTTGGTCGCATTCTTCACCCCACTTAAACTTGGTCTTTAGGGCATGAAAAATGGTCGTAGTCTATCTGACGACCTGCTTATGAACCGGTTGAGTGCAGCTGCCATGCCGGTGAGATGCTGTACTTCTTTCACAGAGTTTGGTCTCTCCAAATCTTGGATTGCTTTGATCTGGGAGGGGTCTGCTTCTATATCTCGGTTGGTCACCAGGAAGCCCAAGAATTTGCCAGATCCTACTCCGAATGCGCACTTGGATGCATTGAGGCGCAACTTGTGTTTCTTCAAGATTTCAAACATCTCTCCTAAGTCCTTGAGATGGTCATTCTCATTTTTGCTTTTGACCACCTTGTCGTCGATGTAAGCCTCCATTGTTCTGCCTAACAACGGTTCAAACATCTTGGTGACCATCCGTTGGAATGTTGCCCCTGCGTTCTTCAGGCCAAAGGGCATGACCTTGTAACAGTATAGTCCTCTTGGAGTTGTAAAAGATGTGACCTCCTGATCTGGCTCATGCATGGCGATTTGGTGGTAGCCTCTGTATGCATCCAGAAAGCTAAGTCGGTTGTGCCCTGCTGTTAGGTCTACCAGTTGATCTATCCGTGGTAGAAGAAAGCTATCTTTTGGGCACGCCTTGTTGACTGTTTTGTAGTCGACGCAGACACGCCATTTGCCATTTTTCTTTGGTACCACAACCGTGTTGGAGATCCATTTTGGGTAGTGCATTTCTCTAATTGCTCCTGCCTCCAGCAGGTTACCTACTTCTTCCGCCACTATTTCGGCATGGTGAAGTGCCGATCGGCGAGTGCGTTGAATGACCAGCCTGGCGGATGGGTGGACATTGAGTTGGTGACTAATGAAGTTTGGATCAATGCCTGGCATGTCGTAGGGTGTCCAGGCGAACACTTCAATGTTAGAGGTCAAGAATTCCAAGACCTCTAATCTCTCAGTGCTGGACAATGACGAATCGAGCAAAAAGAACTTATCGGGGTTCTTTTCATCTATTTTTACCTCCACCAAGTCCTCCACTGCTTTCTGATCAGCCTCTTTGCCGACATCCGCAAATAGTTCATTGCTTTCAGGTTCTTCCACCGAATGAACGTATCCTTTGGCAGCGCGGCTGCTATTCACCGTGGCGAAACATTGCTTTGACATGATCTGATCTCCATAGACTTCTTCAATTAGTCTGGTATCATTGGGAAACCGCATTACTTGGTAGTAAGATGATGCCACCGATCGCATGGCATGCAGCCATGTTCTGCCCAAGATGATGTTGTAAGTGGAGGGGACCTTCAATATCCAGAACTCCACTTGTTTTGTTACGCTTCATGCTTTGACTGGAAGAATTATTTTGCCGACGGGCCATTATGGCATGGAGTTGAATCCAATTAGGGGAGATACTGCAGGCGCTAAGTCTTTGTCTTGTAGCTTTAATTGTTTAAATGTTTCATAGTACATGATTTCACATGAACTACCCTGGTCAATCAGAATCCACTTGACGTCAAAATCCTTGACTCGGAGAGTGACGACTAGGGCATCATTGTGAGGACAGTATATTCGATCCAAGTCTTTATCCGAAAAAGACATGACGTTTGTTGCCTCGGTTTTCCCCTTCTTGATGGCAGGTTGGGCACTTAGCACTTCTCTAAAGTGCTCGGCCTTTTTGATTGATCCCCTAAGCTCGCATACACGCTCAGGTTCAAAGACTCCATGTATCACATTGATAATGCCTTGAGGTGGGGCGTCGATTGGCATTCCATTGGGGTTATTATGGTCCTGGGGAGCAGGCTGCGTCCCTCCTTCAATGTATTTGTCCAAGTGATCTGCCGCCACCAACTCCTCCAGGTGCTGTCTCAATGGTGTGCAATTCTCAGTTTTGTGCCCCTTTTCTTTGTGGAAGGTGCACCGCGATCTTTCGTCATAGTCCTTTTGGGCTTCTCCCAGCTTGGCTGGCCACTTGACGAAAGGCTCATCTCTTATTTCGCTCAGAATCAAATATATCGGTTTTTTGAACACCGTTGTTATGGCAGTGCGGATTCTCAACCATCTTTTGTCTGGGTCTTCTCCGTTATCTCGTCTGCCACGCCCGTTTTTATTCTGCCGATCTACTGCATTGACCTTTGCTGAGGTTTTCTTTTCTGGCACTGCGGTCGTATTAGATTTTGCTTTGGCACGTGCACCATCCTCTTCTACCCTGATGTGCTGATGCACTCTTTCCATCAGAGCTTCCATGGTGAGGGGTGGCGTCATGGTAATCGAGTCCCTTGTTCTGTTCCGACTGGAAGGCTCTTTTATATTGTGCAGTGGCGGATTTGGTGGGGCAGTCCCAATCTGATTGAATGTTCCAGTAGCGACTATTTACGGATCTGAGCGCTGTCTTTTCGCCCAGTCGATGGAGAGCGTTGGTCGATTTTCCGCTCGGGGTTTAGTGTTTGTTCGGAACTTGTTACGGAAGGCTCGTGCTGAATGGCGCCCAAGAGGCGTATGCTGCCCTCAGGAAGTTGGTTTCGAACAAGTCAAGCTAGGCGCCAAGGCTTGATGGGAAGAGTATGCAATCAAGGCTCGTTTCGCCTGGTATATAAGCCATGACTTGGCGAAGAGTGGCTCAAGTGTGAGTAGGATCCGTCTGTCCCTTCATATGTAGTGAATTTTGGTTGAAGGAAGCCTGATGGTCAGCGGGGCGTGTTTGTCAATCGCCCGGAACACGGTGAAGTCTGGCAGCCTTGCCTAATGCTTTGTCCGTTGGTTCGTAGGCAGGGCGCTGGGTTATTGACATTCCAACTCGAGGCGTTCCATGCGTTCTGAGACCGAACCGCTGTAGGGCAGGAAACTCTGTGCGGATACCCGCACCCTGGCATTCCTCCCTTGCGATCGTGCTTTTTTCTTCGAGCAGCGGTTGCGTAAGTCGGATGATTGGGTAATTCCCGTCGTTTGTAGATCGTATGTTTGGACTCGTGAATTGCGAGGGGCCAATACGTGCTGTCCCTTCAGTTGTTGATCTTTCAGATTCTATCTCTGCTCAGGACCTGGAGTGACGAGTTCTGAAGAACCAGGATTGGGTTCGCTGTCCTGAGCTTCTGCTCTCTCCTTACGAGTGTGTAGTATTGCCTCTAGTGCGAGTTTCTGAGTGCGAGGGGGCGTCTTGTTTTTTGCGCCCTCTCTCATAGATAGCCAGTCTTTTTTCTTCATCTGGTGTTTAAGGCCTCATGTTCCGCGCATCATATTACTTATCGAATTCGTCTTGTTCCTTCACGGCGATCTTCCCGAGAGCGCATGAGGATCAATCCTCCGTCTTTGACCGTATAGGGATTTGGTGAGTGAGAAGTGACGGGGGCTGTTAGTGCTTCTCCCCCTAGATATCCCTCCTGGAGTTTATGTTCGTTGGGAACTCAGTCGCTCATGGGAGGGACAGGAAGGTAATCTTTTCACGCTATAACGCTGCGCGTCGCATCGGAGTCTAGCTCTGTCAGCGGCGGACTGGGCAGATTTCTTAATAATGTGCCATTGTTTGAAAAGAGGAGAAGTGCCTTGATCAAAGGTTTTTCTGTCGTGTTTTTCCGCAACAGACGGCGCCAATCTGTACGTAGAAAGAAAATACTCTTCTCATAATCCTGTGATAAGTCATTGCTCCTCGTGTACGAGTCGGTTGTAGCTGGCTGAAACACAAACGTAGCTAGGGGCCCGGGTGTGTGCTGGAAACCCTCGTGCTAAGTGCAACTTGACAATAGACAAAGCTTTGTGTATTCAGAAAGCAGAGTGTTTGTGTCTACTCCCAAGGGTGATGTTTGTGAGCTTTTATAGGTTCCGTGTGGCACAATCCCAGTAGGACTCTTACTCCTCTATGCAGAGTCCTCCTAGGATTCATACTCCTGAAAGATAATGCTTATCCTTCAACACCCCCCTCATTGCTTAAACCAAGTGAGATGGTTTTTACCATGGCCGAACTACCATATGACCGAAATAAAACTGGCTATGCTGAGCCACAGAGTAGGCCGAACTATCCTTAGTTCGGTTTTTCCTTTTACTCCTCCTTATCTCGGTTCTCTCCTGTTCAACCCATGGTGTGTTTAGACCGAGCTACTGAGTAGCAAGGTTTTGACCATTCTAACCATAGCACATCATGACCGGACTACCCCTTAGACCGGCCTAACTCCAAGTTGCTTCCGGACCGGAGTAACTTTACAATTCTTGGGCCGGAGTAACTTTACAATTCTTGGGCCGGAGTAACTTCTCGGCCTTGTTACCCAGTCCTTCGTACTTTGGGCCATAAATTCCATCTCATAGCTCGGCCCAATTTTCACCAAAAATTACCCTCTCAGAAGTATTAATTAAAATTTCTATTTTTTATTTTTGAAAATTAAAAATTACATATAACATAAAATACACATGATATAAACCATTTTAATATCAAAATAAGTATTTATTTTATTATCCTATAATTTAATATATATCGTATAAAATTCTTATATGATAATTACACTTTTATAACACGATAGGACTAAAATGATCAAAACACACAAATAATTTAACTAAAATTATTATATATAAGTATTCAAATAATATTTTATAGAACGATAAGGTTAAGATTATCAAAATAAATAATTAGAATCACATTTTAATTTTAATTTAAATTAATAATATTTTTTTATGACACATGCATTGTAACATAAAATATCATTTAAAAACAAGAAAATCAGCCCGCATGGGTTAACTGCTAGTTATGAAATAAGATAAATTATAATTTTTTAACTTAAGTGAATTTATTTTTATGCTTTACCCATACAATTTAAATAATTTATTCTAAATTTGTTTAAATAGTCAAATCTTAATTTGCTCTAGTAGTATTCAAAACAATATATTAGTTAGAAAACAGCATTAATCGCAACACATTCTATCATTTAAAAAGAAAATTCTAAAAATAGATCAAAAGTAAAATTCTCACTTGAGTACACTACAAATTTATTACATTCTAATCCGTTTTTGTTATATTAAAAATAAAAATAAAAACGTTCCTCACTCTGTTTGTTTTCAGTTTTCAGAATTCACTTTTCAGAAAATTCTACTTTTTTGTTTTTCATATTTTTTTATTTTTACTGAATTCTTTTTAAAATTTTAAGCAATTTTTTTTTTTAATTTTTAGACGCACCTAACATAAATATACTTACAAAGTATAATATTTGTGAAAGAAATCTTTAAAAAAATTCACTAAATACCAAAAATACAACCAAAAAAATGAAAATTAAGTACATTTTTTCGTATTTTTGTGTATTTATTAATTTTTTAAAATATCTTTTCACAAATATTTTACAATTTAGGTACATTTAAGTAAGATACATCTAAAAAAGTAAAAAAAAAAATGTTTAAATTTTTTAAAATATTCACTAAAAAATACGAAAAATAAAAAAAAAACTCAATTTTTAAAAAACTACATTTAGAAAACTGAAATCAAACATACTGATTAGTATTTAATTTGAAAGAAGGCAGTGACACATTTCTAGAGTTAGCAAGTCTAGCCCCATGAACCGGCCCATTTAAACCTATCTAAGACCCATTCAAACCCGTCCAATTAGAAAATGGGTTGTAATTGGGTTGGTTTCATTCTGCCACATAGAAAACGGGTTAAGCCGGGTTGGACGCAGGTGCCCAATGGGTCTTGCTGAAAGACCAAATATGATGGGGATCCAAATTAATCCACTTAAAAAAATTTAGGTGAATGATTGTATAGTATAAATTAAGAGTGTTGTTATTAGCACCTCATAAATTATTTTGAACCTCCCAATTTTTAACTTATTTTTTTATTACAATAATTACCTCAAATAAAATTACTAAAAAGAATATCATTAATTTTGGGACACCCCATCTTACAATTAAACCTACACATCCACTACATCATGAATTAGGGTTTATGAGAGCACCCACTTCCATCACCACCCATCTATCTTTCCCAAATCCCTCCATCAAAATCTACCCACTCTCAAAACTTTGAAAGCCCTTTGGCGACAATATTCTGGTGATAACAATGGCAACCATTTGACTATCTGCACTTCTCTAGTAATAACAATGAAAAGAAGTTTTTTGGGTAATCACAACTCTATAAGACGAGAAGAATACAACAATAAAAGCTTAAAGGATATTCATAGCTTTGATGTTGTTCTTAACTCAGAGGAGATTGACCTTGTAAAGGTAAGTTTCTTGAAAAAATGGCAAAAACAATAAAATATGTTTGTCATTTTTTCGGGACTGAACTCCTGAACATATGACTGAAATTCGGGAACACAAGCCCGAACATTGTTTATTTGTTCGAGAAGACATTCCCGAACAAATAAGTAATGTTCATGAATGCAGATTCGAACATAAAAATTTCTTAACACATTGAACAGTCAAAATTGTTAATGTTGGCAGAAGTTTTCATTTTTTCAAGTTCGGAAATACAGGCCCGAACATTACTTATTTGTTCGGGAAGGCATTCTTAAACAAATAAGTAATGTTCAGAAATGTAGGTCCAAACATGAAAATATATTAACACATTGAACGGTCAAAATTATTAACGCTTGCAGAATTTTTCATTTTTCAAGTTCAGGAAAATAGGAAATTTCTTAACACATTGAATGATCAAAATTTTTAACGCTTGTAGAAGTTATCGGAAATAGCCCAAATCCATTATCAGGTTCAAAAGTTATTCCTTCATCATGTAATTTTGATAATATTGTTGCGTAGTTCTCTGTTGAACTCACAATTTTATAATATCTACCAACAAAACCAACCAAACCAATTATTATAATTTTTTTTTCCTGTAAGAGAAGAAATTATAAAGAGAAAACTAAAAAAATTATGTGTGTATATATATATATATATATAGAGAGAGAGAAAGAGAGAGAGAGAGAGAGGGGGGAAAAAAAAACATGCCAACTATGACAATGGTGGATGCGGCAGCAGAGACAGTAATCACATTGACTCTTCTTCTTCTTGGTGGGTTTGTTAGAGTTTTTTAGAAGAGGGATTTTTTTGGGGTGTGGGGATGCGGGGGTGTGCATTCAATGGGTGTAATATTTTCACAAAGATAATTTTGGTATTATTTAGGGGGGAAGAAATTTTGAGGGGTTTCAAAATTTATAAATAGGAGCCCAAAAAAATGGAGGATCCAAAATAATTCATGGGTTTTATGTAGTGTGGAGTTCATATATAAAATAAATCTAAATAAATTTTTACTCCTAAAAGATATCTTAGGAGTAATAAAGATTGATTCGTAATATTGCTCCTAAAAGATGGAACGCAGAGGCTTGCATTGGGACTTTATGCATGGTCACAATTTGTCCAACGGTTTGTTTGGTTACACAATCAATAATGAAATCTATACAAACAAATCAATAATAATAAATATTTACAATAATATATTTATGATCATAATTATTTTTAGATGGGTTCATGTCATATCAATTTTAAATTTATATCATTCAACTCATTTCAGAGTAAATTTTGAGATATCTTTTTCATGGTGCATATATAATAATAATAATTGATCTTTTACACTTTCTTCATTTTTTTATAAGAAAAAAATAAATTACAACTTAAAGATGTCAGCAATTATACAAATTTAAAAATATCACCACTTCCTTTAAATGAAAATCTTTTTTTTTTCCCCCTAGTTGTTTGAATAGGCTTATTTTAATGGTAAAAAATTAGATTATTTAAAATTATCATATGTAACCAAGTATCAACTTTCTATTTAAAATGATTTAAGTTGAATTTACTGCTCCTTAAAGTCCAAAACGTGCAAATAATTTAAATCAATGGCTAATATTTATAGAGTAATACCAGAAGGATTGAATTTTTCTCAAGTTCACATCTCAATATGAGAGAACTTGGGAGTTTGTAGAGCCCACCACATATCCTGTTTCAATAATCCAAACAATTCATTTATTAAGACTTATTGAGTAGAATATTCATGCAAAAAATAAAATAATCGAATATCGGTAGCTATATGTTTGAATCAAATTTGTATTTAAAAAAAAAATGAATGGTTATTCTTGAAAATTATATTTGTCGTCTATTTTTTTTAAACAAATATGATTCAAACATATAACTATCAAAATCCAATTATCTTCATTTTTTGCATAAATACGAGTCTAAAAGAGTGAACGGTTTGGATCACCGAAATTAGTTTCAAAATAGGTCTATCAAATCCAAACGGTCTCTTAAGTTGAGATGACAACTTGAGAGAAGCGAGACTCATACTAGAAACACTAATTAGTGTATCAACTAACACACTAATACACAAGGCATACATGTAGATTCCACCACTTAACATAGTCCTGCCTAATATTGTATCTAGTTTGTGTATTAGTTGGTACACTAATTAGTGTTCTAACACTTAACATGGTCGTACCTAATATTATATTTAGTTGGTGTGTTAGTTTATACTCTAATTAGTGTTTGTAGCATTACTCATATTTAAAATATCTAGGTATTGATAAGTTGAATTTTTTTATAAAAAAATAGTTATTATTATTAATTAATAATATTTACCAATGGCCAATAGAAAGTTGATAATATGATAAACTGACTTGAGACAATAGTAATTATTGATAATATCAACTTTCTATTTAAAAATGTGTTAAGTATAATATGGACTATTGAGTCTAACCCGTACCCATATAAACATGTTCAAATTTAATTCGGTTGATAATTGGGTAGGTTTGAACTTATCCAATTTAAGGTATAACCCTAATAGACCTAACCAAACCCATCCATTTGACATCCCTAAAATTTACACTGCACCCCTAACAGAGAGGTGAAGTTATTTGGTTGTCCTAGGGCACGACCACGTGATGATATGTTATAATTGGTGGAGAGAATAGGACCTGTGATTTTATGTTGGGTGATTGGAAAATAACAAGAGACATGATTTGTGATTGGTCAGGGGTACGGCTACGTTGTCACGTCTCGTTGAATTACCTGGACAAAATTGCCTACAAAGAGGAAGGCTCAAGAAAGGGCGACTAATGAAAGATTCCTGAAACTCCTAGAAGACTTTAAAGAATATGAGAATATTATACACAATTCTAAAATGTGCATACATAGTTCTAGTGTAGGAAATGTTCTTGTAATGTGGTAGAAGTCTCTACGAAGCTTCTACACACCCTAATTAATAAAGGTTCTATGTTGCCTATATAAGGAGTGAAGGTTCATTTGCCTCATATTCATCCGAAGTGTAAGAGTTGTCTCCATAGTGAAATATACAAGCATTGTCTCCACTATCTGTGTGAAAAATGAGACCCATTTATGTGTGTTAAGTGTTTGTTAGTTTAGAAAGTAAATGTTTGCTCTAGTAGTTGAACTAAAATATTCTTCGTGTTAGGGTATGATCTCCAGTGGGGTAGTTAAAAAAGCGTGTTAAAATGTTTGGAGAAGAGTTTAGGAGAGTTCATGAAAGAGAACAAACAATTGTTTTTTAGGGACCATTTGATTTATGAAATGTATCAACAGGTTTTAATGTAAGTTCTACAATTTTATATCTTCAATAATGATTATATTATTTTATATTTCATTTCTTTAATATATTTTTATTTTTTTACAAATGTAATGAACTGCTTCGACTTTTTCAACATTTGTTGAAGCTCAAAGTGAAGGGCAATCATAGCATACAAAATATTTTCATTTTGGGTTGGAGATTTTTATCATATTACAGTGATTGATTATAGTGTTAAAGGTGAAGTACATTTTTAACCACTAATTAATTTGTAGTTATTTGTACTTTTTTTATAACTAAAATATTTTTTTGTAACAGTATCGCCAAGTGGCAACTCAAATTGATGAGAGTTAGAATTACTGGTGAGGGCTATGAATGTGGCTTGTAAATATCCTTACAAAATAGGGGATATGGAATCATTTTTGAATGGTCTTAGCAAGGGATACAAGAAGTGAGCAATTTAGTTTCATACGCCTATATCTTATTTGTATTTGTTTTTTCTTTTATCAGCAACAAATTAGGATATATATATATATATATTGATTGAAAAAAAAAATACAAAAAGTGGGCAAGGAGTTATCTACAAGGAAAACAAACAAAATGCCCAAAAAGAAAAAGATAGAGAACTGGCCAACATTTTGTAATTGACTCTTCCAGATGAGAAAATTACTTGAATCGAGTTTTACGGTAACTAAAGAAGTGAAATTAGAGATAAGCAAGTTTAGATTTGCAAGTATGGAACTGGAAAGAGATGAAGAACTGGCTGCCATCGGAGGATCTTGCTCGGATGAGCTTGTAAGTTCTGATACCATGGTGAAATTCTCATTTGATATAAAAAAATGTAACTATTACAGATATATTTGTACTTCTACATACATCCCACTCTTAATCTATCTAACTCACTATACGAATACTCTCTAACAAATTCTCTAACAACATTCTAGCTAACTGCCATGCAGTTTATATAACCTCACTAACCTATGACATCTTTAACTGTCACTGAGCTGTGAGATTGCTTCAGTTCTTGATCTTCATTTGTACTCTTATCATTATCATGTTCTCTATAAAGATCTAAAAGAAAGAGGGAAAAAAAACAACAGAGATAAGAAAAATGTAGCTAATATATTACATTAACCTTAAGGACATGATATACATGAGCTTAGATCTGAAAAATATAACTAAATAAAGAAGAGAAATTTGTAAAAATATACTATATCAAATTGAGTGCTTACCAATAGTCATCTTTTTTCTCCATGTAGTAGTCGAAAGAGATTTTCGGGGAACGATAATCTGAGGATGCCTTTCCATGAACTTCTTCCTTGACAATCTTCTTTGTACGCAAGTTGTGCATCAGTGCACAAGCCTCCAACTCATTTTCACATATTAGAATCGGTTTGTCCTAACCTGTCATTTGGTGAAGAATGGCCACAGCTTTGATTTCTTCTGAAGTAGTGCATTTGATTCCAATGTTGCATCAAAGAGCAAATTGTATGGCCTTTGGTTGAAGATCAGATGCAAGTTTTGCTCACTTCTCAGTTTGTATGGACAGAAGTTGAGTGATCTCAGCTTTCATGTTTGCAATTTCATTCAAATCTGTGGCCCCTGCAGCAGCCAATTGTGTGTTGTAATTATCGAGTTGAGAACGGTAGCCGAAAAGCTTACACTCTTCTTCCACCATTAATAAGAGGGCTTCAAAGGTGTCGCTTCTGTCGCCGATCATCTCTGCTCTGCTCTCAACACTCACTATGCTCTTTCTACGTGATGAAATGACATTTGAAAATTAGACTCTGTATATATATACATTAGGAGAGGATGCGTACTGCCCACAACTTGGTTAGAGTAAATTACATGACTCCATGACCCCTTGATAATTGTCCAATTTACATGTGACCCTATTATTTTGACAAAATGACACAACATACACCCTCTCCTCTCCCCTCCTCTTGAAATGAGAAATTATTTGGTAACACCACTTATGCTATAACACTTGTCCTATTGTCTCCAAAAATTGATACAAAAATGGTGGATCACAACTGTTAGCCAATGAAATTCAAATTGGGATATTACCAGTATTTATCCCTATAATAAAATGTAATTCTTCCCTTGAGTCCTATTACAACCACACTTTTTATACAACATTTCTTGATGACGGCTTACAATGGAAGTGGACCCTACATCATTACATAGTATAAGGCCCACTTCCATTATGAATAAGAGATAAATATATATATATATATCGTAAAAATTTAAGTGGCTATAATCTTAGATTTTTACCGTTGATAGAAAACATATGATTAGGGATGTGTGTCATGTCATTCGTTAACATATGATTAGGATTGAATCAAAATTTTGTCAATACTAACTTAACCAATTTAATTTTTGATTTCATTGTTTTGTGTCATTTTGAATTCGTGTTTAATTTGTATCAAGTTAACATGTCATATCATTAAAAAAAAAATTCCTTCATAATACCAATTGCATGAAAAAACTATAAAAAAAAGATATATAAAAATAAAAGTAAAACAAATCCCACGAGTTAAATTTAATGAAACAAAATTTCTCCTCTATGAAATTATAAGTTTCAATTCAATCTCATTTCTTCAATTTCGTAAAATGAAATCCTATTATTTATTTATTTGTTTGTTTGTTTTCTAAATAAATTCCAAAATAATAAGAGATTATTTCATTTAAACCTCTATACTTTTACACGATTTTCAATAACCTTCCCAAACTACTTTTATTTTCACGCATACTCCCATACTATTTAAGTGACCATCAATTTTTCCCCTGCCGTCATATTTGAAACGGAAAAAGTTAAAAAAATTACATTTTGGCCCCAAATTTAAAAAGAAAGATGCAGGCCCACCCTTTCCTACCAACAAACCACCACCACTTCAAGCCCTTCTATCTCCTTCGTCATAAATCTGTTTCGCTTCATTTTTACGTCGTTGGATTCAACTCACGGTCTAAGTTTCGTATCACATCTCATACGTCTCGTTCTTACTCTTTTTGCATGCTATCGGAGCTCCAAAAGTTGATAAATAAAAAATAATAATAAGATTTTTCTTCTCGTTTTTGACTTTTCTTTGAGCCATCTTTCGAACTTCATATCTTTGTCGATTCTTGACGGTTCTACTTCATTCTTTCGCTATTCTCTTCACCTCACTTCCTGCTTCACCCTACACTACCTTGCTTTCTCACTTCTTCATGTAATGAGTGGTTTTGGTATGCTGAAAGTTGTTTGAAAATTAATTTCAAAAATTTTAAAACATTCATATTTTGTTTCTTTCTTCTTCTTCCTCATTCTTCTTATTCTTCTTCACTAAAACATGATGTGAACGTAGTTCTAGGTGGTAATGGAGCTGGTAATGGTGATGGTGGTGATGGTGGTAGTGGTGGTGGCAGTCCGACGATGGCAGTGGGTTTGGTGTTGTAAGGTGGCGGTGATGGTAGTGCTCATGGTGGCGGTAATGGAACTTGGTTGTGAAAAGGTGGGTTTGGTGTTGTAAGGTAGTGGTGATGACAATGATCATGGTAACAGTAATAGAATTCGGTGGCGGTGAAGTTGGTGGTTCGGGTGGTGATATTGGTGAAGTTGATGATGGCGATGAAATTGATGAAGAGATATATTTCATCTTTCTATATATATACACACATATCAATAATCTATCTCCATAACAACCCTGTTGAAATGGATAGCTCTATGATTTTCTTCTTCTTCTCTTATTTCCCAAGATTCTTCATCGTTATCAGGATCCAAGAAGACCCGTCATCATCATGTAGCCTCCTCCGATTACGAACCAAGATAGATACAGCAGAAAACAAGTTGATCGTTTGATCACTTTCAAACCCATTTTCATTTTGTCTTGATTTCTTCAACTTCCCCTCATACTCCTCTGCAATCAACACAGCAATATCCGCCATCTCTCTCTCTCTCTCTCTCTCTCTCTCTCTAGATCTCTTTGTGGTGGAAAATATGATATTTTGATTATTGAATTGTGTTTTCTTTCATCTTTCTCACTAAAATAAAGAAAAAGTTTAGATGGATAATTGAAGAAGAAGAAAAAGATCACTACCCGAACCACCAACTTCACCGCCACTGAACTACACCAGTTTTGTTCTTCTTCAAGCACCACCACCACTATCACCAGTTTTGTTACCACCTAGAACCATGTTCCACATCATGTTATAAGTGAAGAAGAAGAAGAAGAAGAAGAAGAAGAACGAGGAAGATGGAGAAGAAATAAACAAAAGATGAATGTTTTGAAATTTTAAAATTAGTTTTCAGACAACTTACGGCATACCAAAACCGCCCATTACATGAAAAAGTGAGAAAGTGAGGTAGTGTAGGGCAAAGTAGGAAGTGAGGTGAAGAGAATGGTGAAAGAATAAAATAGAACTGTCAAGAATCGAGAAAGATATGAAGTCTGAAAAATGGCTCGAAGAAAAGTCAAAAACGAGAAGAAAAGTTTTTTTTTTTAATCAACTTTTGGAGCTCCGATAGCAAGCAAAAAAAGGAAGAATGAGACATGTGAGATCTGATATGAAAACTAGACCGTGAGTTGAATCCAACGACGTAAAAATGAGGCGAAACAGAGTTATAACGAATGAGATAGAAGGGCTTGAAGACGTGGTTGGTGGCGATGGATTGCTGGTAGGAAATGGTGGGTTTGCATCTTTCTTTTGAAATTTGGGTCCAAAATGTAATATTTTTAACTTTTTCCATTTCAATGTGACGGCAAGGGAAAAATTAAAAGTACCTTAAATAGCATGGGGGTATGCGGGAAAATAAGAGTAGTCTGAGGGGGTCATTGAAAATCGTGTAAAAGTATGGGGTATAAACGAAATAATCTCAAATAATGAATGAGAGATTACATATCTCAAAAGGGTAACAAAAAAAGTGTATTGAACCCAAAAACTATATTTTATATATATTTTTATGAAAAATTTAGCTAAAGCCTCTTAGGCCTAATATGTTAGTGTGTAAAAAACAACCTAAAATATTTTACTTCCTAAACTTCCAAAGCAATAGGCGCGTTCTTCATGAAAGATAAACTTACATTTTTCCTCTTTTTTTGGACAATCTTGCCCTTGATATATATCTCAAAGATTTCAAATCTGTTACTACGATTGACATTGAAGCTTCATTCAATGATCATTGTTCATTGATTACAGAACAATGATCATTGTTCAACCATCTTCATTATTCTTCATTGTTCATTGTTCTTCAGTAATCAATGTTCATTATTCTTCAATCATCGTTCATTCTTCAATCATTGTAATCATGAACTAATCAGCAATCAGTATTCAATGATCATTGTTCTTCATTACATTACTGTTCGTGTTAGAGTTGAAGCTTCATTCAATCATTGCTTGATTATTGTTCGAGTTCGATCATGTATGTTAAATTTTTGATTAACTATTTGTTTTTTTAATTTGTTTTTGTTTTGTGTGATTCGTAATTAATGATATTTGTTTACTAGTTTGTAAATATGAAAATAAAATTTCTTCTCTACTTATTGTAATTGCTCATTGTAAGATGTACTATATTTTTTTTATACCCTGTTCATAGAATGATGGTAAAATTTTACTCTGATAGTGTGTCATTGTGTGATTCATTTTGTGAACTCGCAATAAAGCTATGTTTCCTAATTGATTGATAGTAAAATTTTACTATAAAACAAAGTAAAATTTTACTGTTTACATCAATTTCAACGGTAATTTTTTTTTTTAACAAATTTTACAATCAACATAGATTTGATTTGATAGATCTTGATGAGAGGATTATAAAAATATTATTTTTATTAAAAGTCAACATTTAAATCAAAAGTTATATTATTTTAAAATTTAAAATATTAAATTACTCGCTAAGAATATTTTGATAATAATAATATTTGTTGGACTTTTAAAAAAAAATTATATTTATTTTTAAGGGTAAATTACACCAGCAGTCTCTATAGTTTGGGATTTTTGTTACTTTGGTCCCTAACTTTTCAATTGTGAGATATTTGACCCTAAATTTTAAATCATTTGTTATGAAATTAGAAACCTTAGGAGGTGGAATGTAATTTTCAAAATCACAGAGGGGTGATTCATATTTTAATTAAATCTCAGGGAGTGCATTTGTAATTTACTCTTTTCATTTAGGGTTGGACTTCTCTCATGTTGAGATCTCAACATGAGAGAACTTGAGCGACCTATAAGGCCCATCACCGATTCCGCTTCGATGATCTGATCCATTCAATTTGTTGAGCTCTCAATGTATATTATCCATGAAGAAACTTAGTTTGGTCCAATAGTCACAAATTTTTCATTTTATAGCATTTGTCTCTGAAAAAATTTGAAATAAACCATCCATATTTTTAAAGACAAATGCGATAAAATAAAAAGGTTACTATTATCAGATTAACCTACATTGAGGGCCCTGCAAAATGAACGATTTAGATTATCGAAACGATACCCATAATAGGCCCTACGGGCCCCTCAAATTCTCTCTCATGTTAAGATCTCAACATGAGAAAAACCCAATCCTTTATTTAACTGAATCGAGTTACTATGCGATTTGAACATATCATGATGTTCAAATCATGGTACCTCTAATAGAAATAATATTAAAATGTAGGGTTAATTATACAAACACCCCTCCATTATAAAAAATTGTATTGGTTTAGAGGGGTGAAAATGACACATTAATATAATTGAGGGGTCAAAATGGTGGATTTATAGATGATGAGGTCAAAGTGATTCACTAATAGTTGAAAGGATCTTAGTGTAATTAATCTTAAAATATATAATTAATTTTCCATTAAACGGGTATGTGGGTCATAATCGTATTCATGTTGAAAAATAGTCAACTCAAATCAATAATTTTGTATGTGGTTCGAGTCATATAAAAATAATTCAACCTACATATTCATCATGTAAGCAATTTTAAGACTGAATTCTTATTTTATCCGTAATATATTGGATTAAAGAAATAAATCAACCTGATAAAAAGAGTCAACCTCTTCCCTTCTCTCCTTCCCCTCTCCATTTCCCACCTCCTAGTTTATCATGTAAGCAATTTTAAGACTGAATTCTTAGTTTGTGTTGTTCTTCCACACAAACAAAATTTCTTCTTTTCACCCACCCCTTCCTCACTGCTTGTCACTAGTTAAGTTCCAATGGTGCTGGCCGCCACCACCTCTTCTCGCTCCCATGAAAACATAAATTGAATTAATTATAATTAAAAAAAGAAGAAGAAAATAATATTTATGATTTTGATAAATATATTAATAACTATAATGATTAAAACCAACCCACTAAAACCATAGTCAAGTTAAGAGAATTTACTAGGCCTAACATAATTGGCCCATGACTCTCTTAATGGCTTAGTTTCAAATGGAAAGTCACGGGAAGAATTTACTAGGCCTAACATAATTGGCCCATGACTCTCTTAATGGCTTAGTTTCAAATGGAAAGTCACGGGAAGAATTTACTAGGCCTAACATAATTGGCCCATGACTCTCTTAATGGCTTAGTTTCAAATGGAAAGTCACGGGAAGAATTTACTAGGCCTAACATAATTGGCCCATGACTCTCTTAATGGCTTAGTTTCAAATGGAAAGTCACGGGAAGAATTTACTAGGCCTAACATAATTGGCCCATGACTCTCTTAATGGCTTAGTTTCAAATGGAAAGTCACGGGAAGAATTTACTAGGCCTAACATAATTGGCCCATGACTCTCTTAATGGCTTAGTTTCAAATGGAAAGTCACGGGAAGAATTTACTAGGCCTAACATAATTGGCCCATGACTCTCTTAATGGCTTAGTTTCAAATGGAAAGTCACGGGAAGAATTTACTAGGCCTAACATAATTGGCCCATGACTCTCTTAATGGCTTAGTTTCAAATGGAAAGTCACGGGAAGAATTTACTAGGCCTAACATAATTGGCCCATGACTCTCTTAATGGCTTAGTTTCAAATGGAAAGTCACGGGAAGAATTTACTAGGCCTAACATAATTGGCCCATGACTCTCTTAATGGCTTAGTTTCAAATGGAAAGTCACGGGAAGAATTTACTAGGCCTAACATAATTGGCCCATGACTCTCTTAATGGCTTAGTTTCAAATGGAAAGTCACGGGAAGAATTTACTAGGCCTAACATAATTGGCCCATGACTCTCTTAATGGCTTAGTTTCAAATGGAAAGTCACGGGAAGAATTTACTAGGCCTAACATAATTGGCCCATGACTCTCTTAATGGCTTAGTTTCAAATGGAAAGTCACGGGAAGAATTTACTAGGCCTAACATAATTGGCCCTGTAACAGGCCCGCGGGGGACCTCGCTACAGCTCGGACTCGACTCTTCGTCAGTCACGGTTCTAAGTCTGAACCAAAGAGTCCAAATCCGGCAAATCGTTTT
>NW_021027132.1:109051-221701 GCF_004153795.1 Camellia sinensis | reverse complement strand
TCTAATATTAATTTAAAAGACTCTAATATTAATTTAAAAGAAGAAAACGACGACCGAATGGCTTCCCCGAATTCTGACTATTTTGTTGTTCTGTTGCTTTCATTGGGTCCCACCACCTGCGCTTCTTCTTCTCTTTATTGGGTCCCACCATTGTTGGCAAACCCAATTAGACTTCTGCTTTATAATTTCACTCCTCTGCAATCACAACCACATTTTCAGTTCTCCACAATCTGCACCGTTCAAAATATTTGACCCCCATCCGACCGTTGATACTCCTCACCGCCGCGAGTTTGACGAACGACGTAAGAAAGCCGACTTTGTTGAAATTTTAACACACTAGTACTAATAAAGTAACAAAAAAATAAAATAGAAAAGCCACATCTTCGAGCTTATCGGTTTGAGACCAGAAAAGTGTTATTGCTCTTGGTCGTTGTCATCAGACTCAAATTCTCCATTTTTTTTTAGCTTTATTTTATAGGATTCGTTTCAGTTTTGTACTTACTTTAGTTTGGAGTTAAAAATTTTTGTTTGGAATAAATTTTTTTATTTTTTAAATTTTTGTGAGAGAAAAAATAAAATGATTATAATTTGTAAAAAGAGTTAATTTGAGTCCGCTAAATTAATTAGGCCCAATAGCCCAAGATTGGTGGGCCCAAATTTATCGCAAGTCCAAAATTGGTGGGCCCGAATTAATCATCATCAAACGGGCTGAATCGCTCTAAGCCTCGAAAGGGTTCGGATCCACGAACTTAGAGACTTACTCAGGCTTAGACTCGAAAAGGTTCGGATCCACGAACTTAGAGATCCGAAGCACTTGGCTTCGAACGGATTTAGACGCAATCTAGAAGCCGCTCCATTAATGAGTCTCATAACACTGGCAGGCTCAGAGCTTTCCGGGATCTACGTACCAAAACCGTGAACGTAATGGAGTTCAAACAAAGGACCCGATCCCGAGGACAGTGAGTGGAGATAAATTCACTCTTCGGTTAAACTAGCCTATACCCGGGTCAAGGTAGCACGACCCTGGGGGTCCATGAGACTCAGCAATATTTAGCGGCAAGAGGTCCTCCAGGACTACCTCGGCCCTTTGGGATGATTAGGGATCATTGGTTAGGTGTGGCTAAGAAGAAGAGTTCGCCGAGAGGTTGATCTCCTCTTTGGGGTTTTTCTCATCCTCGGAAAGGTCACCTCTTCGGACAAGGTGGTTAGAGAGAATATTCCCCATGTGCCTTGCACATGGGCTTCATCCTACATCATGAGGTGTCTATAAATAACACCCACTCATAGCTTTACAATGGATGGATTTTGAAGAGATAACTCTTGGGAAAGAACTAATTTTCCTTCTCCATTATCTATCTTGAGAGTGAAAGTGGGAGATCCATGGGAGAGCCTTGCCATTATTCTCTCTCTAGCTACTTTGCCTTCTTCTTCACCCAATCTCTTATCTCCATCATTTTATTTCTTTTGTGTTCTTAGTTGAGACTATTGAAGAATCTAAGCCTCTCACAATTTCTAAATGAATTCAAGTCTTCTTCAAAGATCTTCGAATATTCCAACAATGTTCTTGAACCCTCTCATACATTTGGCGACTCCACTGGGGAGGCGGATTGGTTTATGGTCTCAACGAGATCTGGAACCCACACAACTCCAACAAAGATAGCGGGAGAAGATGAAGTTCACTAACAAGGATCCTCTAATGGTGGTGATGACAGGACTATGGCTCCAGATCAACCACTTTTGCTCGAAGCCATTCAAGGACTTCAAAATACTCAACAGGAGATTCTTACCACTCTTCAGAATCTCACTCACACCATGTTGGTGATGAATTCTAATTTTGCACCGGCACCAAACGGAAATCAAACTGGTGGTGGAGTTATTCCCGCTGGAGTGCAAAATCAAATCCAAGGAGAAGTAGGCCCCAGTCAGCCTATGGCTCATGGCAACACGACCATAGTAACACATGCTTAAACCGCAGTAGGCGGCAGTAGTTTGCCCACGCCCGGGCTCTATGGCATGCCAAGCCAAGATCCAATGGTGACTAGGGGAGGTTCTGGTGTAATGAATGGCGCTCTGGCGACTGTTGGTGTCCAGGCAAATATAAGGAGCATGATGGCGCAACAAGGAGCTCTGCCCATACCTAATCTTGTTACGCCGCCAGAAAATGTTACTCAAGCACCAAGCGGGCCTCCTTTGGTACCAATAACAAATTTGCAAGCACAACCCGGTATAGCGGCGCCGTGCGGTGGACTTTACAGGCCTCAATTCAATGTCCCATCACCAACTGGCTTGTCCTTAGGCGCTGATGGCCAGTATCGTCAAATGTCCTCACCAATGATGAATTCGCAACACCAGAATGGCCAAGTCGCCCCTAGCTCAGTCTTCGGGTCCATAAGCCAAGTTCCAGGAATACCACCATCAAATTTTCTCCCTCAACAGTTTCTCACTCTCGCCGATGTGCAAGCCATGTTCGATCTCGAACGAGGAAAGAGGACTTTACCCTTTTTGCCTGATTCGGATGTCAAGTCGCCTTACCTTATTGAGATGCTGAGCTATCTATACCCTAAGGGGTATACAGTGCCGAAGTTCATCAAGTTCGATGGCAAACAAGGAAATGCTTAAGAACATGTTGTGCGATTCATCGAGACTCTGAGTATTCATGGTTCAAACCACGTCCTCCGGTTGAGAGAATTCTCTAAGTCCCTCACTGACCGAGCATATAGTTGGTATGTTAATTTGGCCCCAAACTCTGTCCAAAGTTGGGAGGAAATGGTTAACAAATTCCACTCCAAGTTCTTTCAAATGGCGGAGAAGGTGACCACACTTACGTTGTATAAAAAAAAGCAGCAAGAAAGTGAAGACATCCTTAACTACGTCAAAAGGTTTCAGGACAAGGCTGTGGATTGCCATGAAGCAGTGGAAGAGAGTTATCTGGTTCAAATCTATCTAGAGGGGGCATTGAGTAGGTATAAAATGTTTCTAGCTAATCACAAGCTACCCACCTTCTCAGCACTAATAGAAGCAGCTCGGAACATTAGCACTCCTCAGGCTCAGGAGTCCGGATTTAAGGCCAATTACAAGACTAGCTTCAAATTGTCTCATGGACCTATTGTTGCTGCTGCCTCTGCCCCAGATACCCGAAAGTCATAAGGAGGGGTCATAGAGGCTAGAAGAGGAAGCAATATAATGGTGAAAAGGGAAATGGTTCTTATCCATGTGGAATCGATGAGGTAAAAGCTCTAGTTAAGGAATGGGTGGCCGACGGAGAGGTAAAATTGCCTTATGTCGAAGAAATGCCATCAAAGAAAGACCGCGAGAGCCTTGAATTTTGCATCTATCATCGCACATTGAAACATCCAACAGAGAAGTGTTGGACTCTCAGGAAAATCTTCAGAGATAAAGTCAAGGCAGACGAATTGAGGTTCAAAAAGCAAGGGACTCAAGACATCCGAGAACAACCATATCATCAGCACCGAGACAAGGGCAAGAATGTTGTTATAATAGCTTATGAAGGCCCGCTGATTGAGGCTATTGCCAATCTCGATGACGATGATTGTTATCTGGACGACATCCTCAAGCCCGAGGGTGAACAAGTTTACTATGGAAGTGCTCTCGATCCAGAGGGCAGAACATTTATGACTCATGTCGAAGATCCCTTTGATCTAGAAGGAGGAGAAGAGTACAACGGAAGAGGAGGACACCATGTTTATGTGGCATCTTATTTTGAAGAGACTGAGGAGATGATTAACTATGAGCCTCCAAGAGTGGAAAAAGATCCGGATCACTATGCCAAAACCCTACAAGACTGTGTAAAGTTCAAGTAATTCTTTGACCAGCTTGGACTTTCCAGGGAGGCAAGAACAGAAATCACCAAGTCTATCATTAATATAACCGAGGCAAACCATGAGGAATGCATGTCAACTGAGGGATCTATCCCGAGGAAGGCAAAAGAGCAATCTAGTGCCATTACTTTCTCCGAGGTTGATCGTTTTCTCACAATCGCCTGCTTTATGTGACTGCTTTTATTAACGGGGTTGAGTTCAAAAGGGCCTTTTTGGACAGTGGAGCCTCTATCAACATTATGACCCGCGCTACTCTACAGCAGGCTGGAATCTCTGAAGAGCACATCGTGAAGCAGCCGATAGTCAACACTGGCTTTGGTGGAGAAATGAGAGTTACTATAGGATGCGTAACAGTTGATTTAGCCGTCGGAGAGATTCGCACGGCCACCAAGTTTCATATTATCGATTCTGAGGCAAATTATCACATTATTCTAGGGAGGACCTGGATGCATAGATATGGGGCTGTACCATCGAGTTATCATCAATGTGTTACGGCTAAATGGGAAAAGAAGACGGCGACAATTCAGGCTACAGAAAGGCCTTTCGAGACCCATGAAGCTCATTATTCTGATGCCATCTACTTCATTGAATTGGTTGTCGAAGAAGTTCCCACCACCTTTAAGCCTCGGGGGGTCAAAATTCCTCGTTAGGAGGATATCAAAGATGATAAGGAGCCAAGGGCAGAATCAAGTAAACGGGTGATGTCTAGACCAGAAAGTCCGCTTATTCCTCGAAAGGTGATGAAAGTCCGAGAAGGGGGCAAGATGGTGTACTATTTGTGAAGGTGCGAGCAGTCGATTTCTTCAGCCACCGACTCCGAGTCAAAAGAAGAGCCTCCTGACAATGATATAGTAATAAAGTCTGAAGTGGCTCCAGAATGCATGCAAGATGGGCTGAAGCCTTAGCCCGAAAAACTTATTGAAATAGATCTAAGTGATGGACAAGATACAATGAGGCCGATATTCATAAGTTCGAGCCTTAGCCCAGAGAAGCGAGAACAGTTGTTAAAATTGATAAGTCGGTACTCAGATGTGTTTGCTTGGTCTTATAAACAAATGCCTGGACTAGATTCTGACCTAGTCTCCCATTATCTTGATGTGTTCCCAAACTCCAAGCCAATCAAGCAAGCTGCTCGAAAATATCATCCAGATCTCGAAAAGAAGATTAAAGAGGAGATTGAAAAAATTCAACAGACAGGTTTCATTCGGCCAATACAGTACCCCACGTGGTTGGCAAACATAGTGCCAGTAAATAAGAAGAATGGTCAAATCAGAGTATGTGTAGACTTTCGAGATTTGAACAAATCTTGCCCGAAGGATGAATTCCCTCTACCTCACATCGATACCCTTGTGGATGCCACCTCGGGACACCAAATGTTCTCATTCATGGATGGATTCAGCGGATACAATTAGATTAAGATGGCTGAAGAGGACGCAGAAAAGACTGCTTTTAGAACACCTCTCAGAAACTTCTTCTATACAGTCATGCCTTTCGGACTTAAGAATTCCGGAGCAACTTACCAAAGAGCTATGACTGCGATCTTTCATGATATGATCCATCATGAGGTGGAAGATTATGTTGATGATCTAGTGGTGAAATTCAGGAAAGAAGAGGACCATCTCCGAGACCTTGAAAAAGTGTTTAAAAGGTGTCAAAAATTCAAAATAAGAATGAAACCTCTCAAATGCGCTTTTAGGGTGACGGCTGGGAAGTTTCTCGGGTTTCTTGTACATAGGCATGGTATCGAGGTAGATGAAGACAAGGTCAAGTCTATCAGAGCAATGCCTCCCTCGCATTCTCAGAAGGAGTTAAAGAAGTTCCTCGGGAAGGTGTCTTATATTCGGAGGTTCATCCCAGCACTTGCAGAGATCTCTGCCCCTTTCGGCTCTTTGTTAAAAGGAGATGCCAAGTTCGAGTGGAACCAAGAGCACCAAAAGGCCTTCGAGGGAATCAAGGCGGCCTTGACCTCGCCTCAAACCATGATAGTCCCGCAGCCCGAGGTGCCTCTAATGTTGTACCTAACCTCAACCCCCAAGTCGATAGGGGCATTATTGGTCCAAGATGTAGATGGAGCAGAACGCCCGGTGTATTACATCAGTCGGAAGATTCGAGGAGCAGAAGTCCGATATACTCCGGTAGAGAGACATTGTTTAGCTTTGATATTCACCGCCCAAAAGCTCAGACATTACTTCTTAGCACATCATATTCAGATTGTTACTAGAAGTGATCCAATCCGATACCTCCTCAATAAGCCTGCTATAATCGGGAAGGTGACAAGATGGTTGTTAGCACTGGGTGAATTCGAGATCACATGTGTAGCTCCCAAGGCAATCAAAAGCGAAGCCTTAGCTGATCTCCTTGCCCAATTTCCAAGTGGTGACTATGAACCAGTGAATGAAGAATTAAGAGGAGAGGTGCATGCAACTATGGCTTCCGAGGAAAGCTTTTGGACATTGAGCTTTGACGGAGCAGTAGCCGGAGGGAAATGAGGAACCGGGATAGTCCTTACAAGCAAAAGTGGGGAAAAGTTATATTTGTCTTATAAACTGGATTTCCATTGTTCGAATAATTAAGCCGAGTATGAGGCTCTTATTTTAGGCTTGATAGTAGCTGAGAAGCACAATATCAAGAAGATTCAGATTCGGGGGGACTCAAAGTTGATAGTGAAGCAAGTTTCAGGACAGTTCATCTTAAAGGAACCTGCCTTAGCCACATATCAAACAACAGTCCAAAGGCTTCTTGACAAATTTCAGAAAGTTGAAATACAGCATGTGCTTCACTCCGACAATAAGTTTTCAAATGCCCTCGCAACGTTAGGGGCAAGAGTTGACATTCTAGAGGAGGAGGTGACAATTGTTATCAAGAAGAGAACAGAGCCTTCAATAATACCCGAGGACAAAGACCTTTCGGAGGACTAGAGAGGAGAAGTCCTCGAACAACTCAGAAGCAAAGTTGGAAAACTGACTATGGCCAAGCTTGCCCAATTCATAATTATTCAAGGTGAACTTTACTTCCAAGGAGGTACCTGTGACAACCCTCACCACTGTTTACTGATAATAGCACTGATTAGTGCTAATCTATGATTAAGCATGTTAATTGACTGACTGACTAAAATTCTGAATCGATTGATTGATTGCACTAGTTTGAATGCAATTCTATCTGTTGACTGTTAAATTATCTGTTCATGTTTTATGCTTTAAACTGCAAATTGAAGGTCTTATCGGCGGCCGAATCTGAAATTGATTGATGTTTTGTGCTAATTAAGATTTATATAATTTTATGGTATATTTAATTGGAATGTGATTTGGTATGATTAAATTAGATTAAATGTTGATAAATTATAAGTGTTGGCCTTATTTACCAATTTGCCACATTAGTGGCCCACTACATGGGACCTATTGGGATTTGCTTTCATCTCATTTTGTACATTTCATCAGCCACTCCTTGAGCCTTAGCTGACTAGAGAGAGAGAGACTTAGAAGAATTGATTTCATCTTATATTTGTTTGGAGACTTGAAGAATTTGTAGAGGATTTGTGCAATTGAGGTTATATTCTTGAGTTTGAGGACCTAAGGTAGTGTGTCCATCCTTTTAATTGTGAATTTAAGTTAGTTCTTTCATGTTTCATGCTAAATTGAAGAGTTGAGTCTAGAATTGGTTAAGATTGTTGAATAGAGGCTTAATTTTTGCATGCATGTTTACATTTTGAAGTTTTGAGGTTGTAGTTCATGAAATCCCACATGCATGTTCATATCTTGAGCTTAGTCCATGAATTCATCTTGTTTTTGAGGCAATTAAGCTCATTTGAGCAAGTAATTGAAGTTTTGGAGTTGATTAAATTCATGCATGTTATGTTTTACATCATGTTCATGGAATTTGTTTCAAAATTGTGTTTAATTGACTCACCTTTGGGCCTTGATTTTACAAATTGAGCTTTGAATCATGTTATATTATGAGTTTTAAAGTGTTTTCCAGAAAATTGGCCCAAAAGGATCGAATTTGATGCATTAAAACTTGATTTTGAGCTTGAGGTTCAAATCTAGAAATTCCAGATTTTGGACTCCCGCTCGAGCGGGGTAAGTGACGCTCGAGCGGGAAATTCGTGTATCCAGCACTTTTGTTGTGTTTACAGCTCGCTCGAGCGGGGTTTTGCACGCTCGAGCGAGGACTTGTGTCACAAGCTCGCGCGGGTGTCGAGCGCCTATCGAGCGTGATTTTCGCACATCTAGTACTTTTGCAGTCCTCTCGAGCGGGAAAGTTTAAGCTTGAGCGGAGACTTTGTTTACATGTCCGCTCGAGCAGGGAAATCCACGCTTGAGCGGGACCTCCGTTTTCTGAAAATTCTGAAAATGTTTTTAAAGTGCATCTTTGCATCCTCATTCCATCCTAGGCATTCCTAGGCCTAGTTTAAGGCATCTTAATGAGGATATTGATGTAGAACCACATCGCGGCAAATTAGGGATTAAGTTATTATTTCCCAACTGTGTAGCTTAGTGTGTGTTCACTCTGTAACTGTGTAGGGTTGGCATCCGAGGACGCGTACTAACTTATCTGTAGCCCAGAACTCTGTGAGTAACAATGTTGTAAAGATATGTTCAATTGAGATTATTTTCTGAACAAATGACTATACTGCTTTATGAAATGACACTGTTTACTAAATGAATGTTTGTCCTATTTGTGAACTGTATTCGTGGCATTCATAGCAATATACTGTTACTAAACTGTTACTGCTACTGTTATAGAGATCTCTGTCGGTTCCCACGTTTGGAACCATTACTGATGGCCATCATTGACTGCTCGGTCTGTTAAGACCTACTGTACTGTTTTGCTATTGGATGTACCACATATGACTATTATAGTTTTTGAATTACTGTGTGGCATGATTTATGAACCACAAACTGAATGACTGATATACTGTTTAAATGACTGTTTTCAATACTGAAAGGACATTCATTCTTAACCTCTTTACGCATATGTTATTCACTGGGCTTTGGCTCACTGCTCATATATATATATATATATATATAGGTGTTCAGGCACCGGACCGTTGCTAAGGGCGTCAAGTTTAACTCCTGTTTTGTCAAACCAACCTTTGTGCCTCACTTTGAGGTTCCAGAATTGTTCAAGCTGAGGCTACTTAGGGTGTTTTAGTTTTCCCCCTCTTTGTTTATGTTCTGTATAGGCTGAATGATGTTGTACTGTACTGTTCTAATAAGGATTAAGTCCCTGTCCTGAATGATTGTATATATTGTACATACTGTTTTGGTACTGATTGTATATATATATATGAAAAGTCTTTTTGCATACAGACTGTCACAGCCCATTGGACATCTTTTAATTACTGTTTTGGCTTCTGCCAGCCCCTGTACTCTGTATTACTGTGTTACTGTTAAGCAGGCCTTCGGTAATCTCGGATTACTGGCCGGTTACGGTGCTAAACCCATAGGGGCGGGTTTGGGTCGTGACAGAGTGGTATCAGAGCGATACTAAACCACGAGTTATACCGCACACACGTGTCCAAATGAGCTATAGGATGTCCTAGAAAAGTAAATAGGGCATTGCATGAGCATGAAAAGTGTGTGTGGCCATGACATGAATATCTGTGTTAATGTGTTTAAGTATGCAACTGCCTATGTTTATTATTGCTATAATTGTCTATAGTGAAATGGATAATGCAAAAACTACTGATGAAACTGAATCATCTGAGGCTAGAATGACAAGGCTCGAAAGAACAGTGAAAATGTTGACTAAGGCCTTAAGGCTGCAACAACAGAACCAACAGCTCCCACCTCCTCTGGTACAGCCGGCACAGAATGTTAATGATGACATCATTGCTCTAACACAGAAGTTTAGTAAGATGAAACCGCCATCCTTTCAGGGAGGCCTTGAACCCTTAAAGGCCGAAGCGTGGGTGCTTGAAACAGAAAAGCTATTCAAAGTTTTTCCGTGTTCTGAAGCACACAAAGTGCTACTGGCTACCTTCACCTTACAAGAAGAGGCCAGAAGGTGGTGAATGCTGGTCCACGACACAAATACTACTATGGATTAGGCTCAGTTCAAGGGAGCCTTCTTTGAGAAATATTTTCCACAGTGTGTCAGGGACAGGAAGGTGACTGAATTTGAACAACTGAAACAAGGTACCGTGTCCATGGCTGAGTATGAGACAAAGTTTACTGAACTTGCCCGATATGCACCACACATGGTGGACACTGACTACAAGAAGGCCAGGAAGTTTGAAGGCGGCCTTAATGTAGAAATTCTTGACAGAATTAATGTTTTGAAACTACTGAAATATGTGGATGTTCTTCACCAAGGAATCATGGCTGAGTCGAACATCGAGGCACTGAAACAAACTAAAACACCAGCGTCTAAATGGCGTGGTAAAAGATGAGGCTTCAAGTTCAAGAAAGGCAGAAATAATTCATCGAACAAAAAGCAGAATACAGGGTCAACGACTAGTTCCAGTCAGGGAAGTGGTTCCATACCGCCCTATTCTGAATGTGGTAAAAACACGAAGGGGCCTGTTATAAACTTTCAGGTGCTTGTTACAGGTGTGGCAAGGTGGGCCACATGGTCAAAGATTGCCTTTCCACTCCTCAGGGCAATAGTAAAGCTGCACCAAGCGTCGCAACATCAACTGCTCTACCGAAACCCAACCCCAAAGCTACTGGAAAAGAGCCTATGAGGCAAGGCCGAGTATTCACACTGGTACTGGGAGACGTACAAAATACCAAGACCGTCGTGTCAGGTATACTCGCAATTTGTACTAAAAATGCATATGTTTTGATTGATTCGGGGTCTACACATTCATATGTATCGCATACTTTTTCGCAAAAATTGAATAGACCATTGGAACCCATGAACTATCCGTTAGCTGTATCTTCACCTGTTGGGGGATGCATGACTTGTGCTTATATGTATCCTGCATGTGAGATTATTGTTGAAAATGCGCATCTGTATATTGATTTATTGCCTCTGAATATTGATCACTTTGATGTGATATTGGGAATGGATTGGTTAGCAAAATACCATGCTACCATAGATTGTGTAATAAAACAAATTGTTTTCCATCCACCCGGACTGCCTGAATTTGTGTTTAACGGAGTAGGAGTAGTACCTCCCCCATACCTGATTTCATCCATGAAAGTTTTTAAATTGATTAGAAAGGGGTGTAAAGGGTATCTATGTTCTATATTAACTGTACCTACTAATGATAAAACTAATGTGGACAATATTCCTATAGTCAGAGAATTCCCAGATATTTTTCCAGATGATCTGCCAGGGGATTTGATTGACAGGGAGATTGAGTTCACCATTGATGTGATTTCGGGTACACAGCCAGTATCTAAAGCTCCTTACAGAATGGCACCAACTGAATTGAAGGAGTTGAAAGTTCAATTGCAAGAACTGTTAGATAAGAAGTTCATCAGGCCCATTACTTCACCGTGGGGTGCGCCAGTTTTATTTGTAAAAAAGAAAGACGGCTCACTGAGACTCTGCATTGACTACCGTGAACTGAACAAGGTAACAGTAAAAAATAAATATCCATTGCCTCGCATTGATGATTTATTTGATCAGTTACAGGGTGCCCAAGTGTTCTCCAAAATTGACCTCAGACCTGGATACCACCAGTTGAAAGTCAAGACAGGGGACATTGAAAAGACTGCATTTCGAACGAGGTATGGACATTATGAATTCTTAATCATGCCTTTCGGAGTTACCAATGCACCTACCGCATTTATGGACCTTATGAACAGAATTTTTAAACCATTCCTCAATGACTTTATTGTTGTATTTATAGATGACATTTTAATTTATTTCAAAAGTATGGAGGAACATGAACATCATTTGAGAATTGCCCTACAGACCCTAAGAGAATAAAAACTGTATGCTAAACTGACTAAATGTGAATTTTGGCTTAACAATGTTATGTTTTTGGGGCATGTAATCAGTAAAGATGGAATTTCAGTTGATTCACAGAAAATTGAAGCAGTAGTGAACTGGCCTAGACTGACAAATGTTACCGAAGTCCGAAGTTTTCTAGGCTTAGCTGGGTATTACAGAAGGTTTGTCAAAGACTTCTCCAAAATTGCCCTACCACTGACACAGTTGACTCAGAAGGGGATATCATTTGACTGGACCGATTAGAGGGAATCAGCTTTTCAAGAGTTGAAAACTTGACTAGTGACGACACCGATTCTCACCTTACCCTCAGGTATGGATGGTTATACTGTATTTAGTGATGCTTCTCATAAGGGTTTGGGGTGTGTTTTAATGCATAATGGGAAAATAATTGCGTATGCTTTACGACAACTGAGACCATATGAAAAGAACTACCCGACCCATGACTTAGAACTTGCCGTAGTAGTGTTTGCACTAAAAATCTGGCGTCACTATCTTTATGGGGCGACATGTGAAGTGTATACCGATCACAAGAGTTTGAAGCACTTCTTCACACAGAAATAACTGAACATGAGGCAGCGGAGATGGTTCGAACTGATAAAAGACTATAACTTGCAAATTTTGTACCATCTAGGAAAAGCTAACACCGTTGCTGATGCACTGAGTCGGAAATCGATTGGAAATTTGTCCTGTTTACTCACCGGGTAGAAAGAATTGCTATGTGACCTTGAGAGACTTGAAATTGAGATTGTCTTGCGTGAACAAGGTGGAACCTTAGCTGCTATTTCTGCTCAACCAGCACTAATTGAAGAGATTAAAGAGAAACAACAACATGATGACTTATTGAAGAAGATCATTGAAGAATGAGAATCTAAACCGAGGCCGGATTTCAAATTTGAGAATAATGTGTTGAAATTTCAGGGAAGATTGTGTGTACCGAGTGATCCTAAACTAAAAAGAAGAATTCTGCAAGAGGGCCACAATTCAAAATTGTCTATCCATCCAGGAAATACGAAAATGTATCAAGACTTAAAATTGAATTTCTAGTGGCCGGGAATGAAGAAAGAAATTGCTGATTTTGTGTCAAAATGTCTTCATTGCCAACAAGTTAAAGCTGAACATCAACGACCCGCAGGTTTACTGCAACCCTTATCGATACCGGAGTGGAAATGGGAACATATCACTATGGATTTTATTGTTGGTTTACCTCGCTCCAATAAAGGTATGGATTCAATTTGGGTTATTGTTGATAGATTGACTAAATCTGCTCATTTCTTACCTGTCAAAACAATTTATAATGCGCACAAATTGGCTATACTCTATATTGATGAAATTGTGAGATTACATGGAGTACCTGTGTCCATTGTTTCTGATAGGGACTCGAAGTTTACATCGAGCTTTTGGCAAAGCCTGCAAACTGCATTGGGTACTGAACTGAGACTAAGTAGTGCCTACCATCCTCAGATAGATGGTCAGTCAGAAAGAACCATCCAGACTCTAGAGGATTTACTGCGGATGTGTGTTCTTGATTTCCAGGGAAATTGGGGAAGTCATCTACCGTTGGCTAAATTCGCCTACAACAACAGTTTTCATTCAAGTATTGGAATGGCGCCTTTCGAGGCTTTGTATGGCAGGAAATGTCGATCTCCGATTTGCTGGGCAGAAGTTGGAGATGGGTCTTTGCTTGGGCCCAAGATTGTACAAGAAACCACCGAAAAAGTGAAATTGATTCAACAGAGACTAAAAATCGCACAGAGCCGACAGAAAAAGTTATGCGGATGTCCGAAGACAAGACAGAGAATATGAAGTAGGTGATCATATGTTTGTAAAAGTGACACCGATGAAGGGCCAGAACCATTTTGGGGTTAAAGGCAAGTTAGCGCCAAGATATGTCGGACCGTATGAGATCATTGAGAAAATCAATCCGGTGGTGTATCAAGTAGCGCTTCCTTCTGAAATGGAGCATATGCATAACGTGTTCCATATTTCAATGTTGAGGGATTACCTTCGGGATCCCTTCCATGTGATTGAGCCTACCCGTGTAGTGCTAAACGATGACTACACTTATGAAGAACGGCCTATTCAGATTGTGAACAAACGGATCAAGAAGTTGACAAACAAAGAGATTCCGTTAGTGAAAGTTGACTGGCAGAACCATGGTGGCGTGTATGCCACTTGGGAAAGGGAAGATGATATGGTCAAGAGATATCCTGAATTGTTCCCACTGAATCCTGTTTTCTTCCAAAATGAAGGTAATTCGAGTTTGGAGGATCAAACTCTTTATAAGGAGGGGAAACTGTGACAACCCTCACCACTGTTTACTGATAATAACACTGATTAGTGCTAATCTATGATTAAGCATGTTAATTGACTGACTGACTAAAATTCTGAATCGATTGATTGATTGTGCTAGTTTGAATGCAATTCTATCTGTTGACTGTTAAATTATCTGTTCATGTTTTATGCTTTAAACTGCAAATTGAAGGCCTTATTGGCGGCCGAATCTGAAATTGATTGATGTTTTGTGCTAATTAAGATTTATATAATTTTATGGTATATTTAATTAGAATGTGATTTGGTATGATTAAATTAGATTAAATGTTGATAAATTATAAGAGTTGGCCTTATTTACCAATTTGCCACATTAGTGGCCCACTACATGGGACCTATTGGGATTTGCTTTCATCTCATTTTGTACATTTCATCAGCCACTCCTTGAGCCTTAGCTGACTAGAGAGAGAGAGACTTAGAAGAATTGATTTCATCTTATATTTGTTTGGAGACTTGAAGAATTTGTAGAGGATTTGTGCAATTGAGGTTATATTCTTGAGTTTGAGGACCTAAGGTAGTGTGTCCATCCTTTTAATTGTGAATTTAAGTTAGTTCTTTCATGTTTCATGCTAAATTGAAGAGTTGAGTCTAGAATTGGTTAAGATTGTTGAATAGAGGCTTAATTCTTGCATGCATGTTTACATTTTGAAGTTTTGAGGTTGTAGTTCATGAAATCCCACATGCATGTTCATATCTTGAGCTTAGTCCATGAATTCATCTTGTTTTTGAGGCAATTGAGTTCATTTGAGCAAGTAATTGAAGTTTTGGAGTTGATTAAATTCATGCATGTTATGTTTTACATCATGTTCATGGAATTTGTTTGAAATTGTATTTAATTGACTCACCATTGGGCCTTGATTTTACAAATTGAGCTTTGAATTATGTTATATTATGAGTTTTAAAGTGTTTTCCAGAAAATTGCCCCAAAAGGATCGAATTTGATGCATTAAAACTTGATTTTGAGCTTGAGGTTCAAATCTAGAAATTCCAGATTTTGGACTCCCGCTCAAGCGGGGTAAGTGGCACTCGAGCAGGAAATTCGTGTATCCAACACTTTTGTTGTGTGTACAGTCCGCTCGAGCGGGGTTTTGCACGCTCGAGCGAGGACTTGTGTCACATGCTCGAGCGGGTGTTGAGTGCCTATCGAGCGTGATTTTCGCACATCCAGTACTTTTGCAGTCCTCTCGAGCGGGAAAGTTTAAGCTCGAGCGGAGACTTTGTTTGCATGTTCGCTCGAGCGGGGAAACCCACGCTCGAGCGGGACCTCTGTTTTCTGAAAATTCTGAAAATATTTTTAAAGTGCATCTTTGCATCCTCATTCCATCCTAGGCATTCCTAGGCCTAGTTTAAGGCATCTTAATGAGGATATTGATGTAGAACCACACCGAGGCAAATTAGGGATTAAGTTATTATTTCCCAACTGTGTAGCTTAGTGTGTGTTCACTCTGTAACTGTGCAGGGTTGGCATCTGAGGACGCGCACTAGTTTATCTGTAGCCCAGAACTCTGTGAGTAACAATATTGTAAAGATATGTTCAATTGAGATTATTTTCTGAACAAATGACTGTACTGCTTTATGAAATGATACTGTTTACTGAATGAATGCTTGTCCTATTTGTGAACTGTATTCGTGGCATCCATAGCAATATACTGTTACTGAACTGTTACTGCTACTGTTACAGAGATCTCTGTCAGTTCCCACGTTTGGAACCATTACTGATGGCCATCATTGACTGCTCGGTCTGTTAAGACCTACTGTACTGTTTTGCTATTGGGAGTACCACATATGACTATTATACTTTCTGAATTACTGTGTGGCATGATTTATGAGCCACAAACTGAATGACTGATATACTGTTTAAATAACTGTTTTCAATACTGAAAGGACATTCATTCTTAACCTCTTTATGCATATGTTATTCACTGGGCTTTAGCTCACTGCTCATATATATATGTAGGTGTTCAGGCACTGGACCGTTGCTAAGGGCGTCAAGCTTAACTCCTGTTTTGTCAAGCCAACCTTTGTGCCTCACTTTGAGGTTCTAGAACTGTTCAAGCTGAGGCTGCTTGGGGTGTTTTAGTTTTCCCCCTCTTTGTTTATGTTCTGTATAGATTGAATGATGTTGTACTGTATTGTTCTAATAAGGATGAAGTTTCTGTCCTGAATGGTTGTATATATTGTACATACTGTTTTGGTACTGATTGTATATATATATATATATATATATATATATATATATGAAAAGTCTTTTTGCATACAGACTGTCACAGCTCATTGGACATCTTTTAATTACTGTTTTGGCTTCCGCCAACCCCTGTACTCTGTATTACTGTGTTACTGTTAAGCAGGCCTTCGGTAATCTCAAAATACTGGCCGGTTACGGTGCTAAACCCATAAGGGTGGGTTTGGGTCGTGACAGTACCGGATTCCTAGCCTGGTGTGTTGGCCAACAAGAGGCAAGCTTCTGACTACAATAGATTCATGAAAAGTCCTGCGAGGATGAGGATATCAGTCTGTACAGAAGGATCCAAAGACAAGGCTATTATTGGCCCGAGATGGAGAATGCCTCGAATCAACTACAAAAAGAATGCCCCACGTGTCAGTCATATATCCGGGAGGATGAGGGTTGCTTTGAAATTGATACCCCTGACTGGAGACAAGTCTACATTGACTATCTCAAGGAGGGGACACTACCTGAGAGCCCGAGGGATATTGCACACCTCAAGAGGAGAGCGAGGCGGTATTTTCTTGATCAGAACAAGCTTTATAGAAGAAGCATTGAGGGCACTCCCCTGAGGTGTCTCTCCAAGGAGGAGTCGGATCTAGTTCCTCAGAAGAGCCCATGAAATTGAGCATCAAGGAGGGGCTCGGCTGTTCGAGCAACTTATATACCTTGGTTATTATTGGCCGACCATGGAGTCAGGTGCGTCCCATCACGTGAAGAGGTGCCAGACTTGTCAGAAACACGGAAATTTAATCCATGCTCCAACCGTAGACCTGCATAGCATCTGAATGCCATGGCCGTTCCATACCTGGGCTTTTGATCTGATAGGGCCCATCTCCACACCTTCCAAAGGGTACAAATGGATTCTCACAGCCACGGAATTAAGCACAAAGTGGGTCGAAGCAATCCCTCTAAAGAATGCTACGAGGCCCGCAGTCGCGAACTTCATCAAGGAAAATATCATTTGTCGGTTCGGAGTGTCGAACACCATCCTCTCAGACAACGGCACACCCTTTTTAAACAAATATGTGAAGAGCCTCCTAGAGACTTACCAAGCAAAGCATCACAAATCCACACCTTACTATCCAAAAGGGAACGGGCAAGCGGAGGCCACAAACAAGACACTGATAAGGATTCTGAGCAAGATGATGGATGAATTTGGTGGAACTTGGTCCGAACAGTTGATAGTTGCCTTTTGGGCGTATCGCACTTCAAAGAGAAAGCCAACTCAAGCAACTCCTTACTCCCTTGTGTATGGGTCCGAGGCAGTGTTACCTATAGAGTTGGAAACACCATCTGCTCGGATGGCTCTCGCTTCGGGGATGGTACTGGAGCCTCGAACCACCAGATTAGAAGCAATAGAGGAAAAGCATGACAGAGCTGCAAAAGTCATGGAAAGGTATCATGAGTCCATCGCCCGAGCCTATAATCAGACTGTGGTGCCAAGAAAGTTGGAAGAAGGTGATCTAGTATGGAAGATCGTAGACCCAATCATGCGAGGACAACCCTTGCCCAAGTTTTCTTTAAAATGGGAAGGGCCCTACAGGGTGGTTCAAGCAAGCTCAAGTGGGTACTACAAGCTTGTAAGGGTTGAAGATGGCTTCCAAACTAGCCCGCTCAATGCAAAGTTTATCAAGTGTTACTACCCGTAGATAGACTCATCTATGTTGAAATTCATTTTTATTTTCTTACTTTGTCTGAAAGTTGTATTTCCCTTACATTATAAAGAAGTTGGTTTTCTTTATGGAGTATGTTTATCTCATCACTTGCAGTGAATATATATTATACTTTTGTCAAGAAAGTTGAAAAATTAATGAGAACATTTCAGCTTTTATAAACATGTGCATATGATTGTTCTTTCTATTGTATCATTCGAAATAAAATTTTATCAAGCAGAATGAGAAAACAATGCGAAAATCTCCAAACAGCAAAGATTTTGTCATTTCATTGCATTGTCCTAGATAAAACATTTTTATCGAAAGGGGCAAGAAAGTAATGATAAAAAAAAAAAAAAAAAAAAAAAAAAAAAACTCAATCTCTTTTAAAAACACTCTCGAAGAAGCTGCCCGTCATATCTACATCTGGAGGACAAACAGCAGAGTGTGCCTTTAAAGTCTCCAAGGCCCGAGCATAGCCCGACTCAAGTTCACGAAGAGTTGCCTTTGTCTCATCTATAGAGGTCCGATAAGAGGCAAGCATAGACAAAATTTCCACCCGATGACTGACGTTCGAAGCTATATCCAGGCGTTTCCGAAGCCATGATAAATCCACTTGGTGACACTTCATGTCAGAGATCCCCTGATACGCTATCTCGACTACTTTCCCATTAAGGTCACACAGCCGTTGCTTGTCCAAGCTATATAAGATAGTGGCAAAAGACTCGAGAAGAGCAGTCTGAATGAGTGGACATTGGCAAGCAAATGAAGCAAAGGTTTCAGGGTAACTCGAATGTACAAGCTGTAGAACTAAAGCAAACTCAAGAGCTACCCAATAATGGAGAAATGATACTTTGCTAGAAGCCGAAGAAGGAATTGGGGCCAGAAAGCTACTAGTCTCAGGAATCTCCTCAATGTCTATCGGGTTAGATGAATCACCCGGAGGGGTAACTTCCGGCAGAGGTCTCGAGCCTGAAAATGCGGAGCGATAAGGGAAAAGACCAAAAACATCACTATCAAAGTGGAAATCACTGAGATTCAGATCCAAACCATTCGAAGGCACTTGCGATGAAGAACCTCTAGCAGTCGTCTCAAAGGCAGGTGTCTCCCCTTGAGAAGGAGAACCATGAGGAGTCACAAAGAGAATCGGAGCAGAGTCCGAGGCAGGTAAAGGCAGAACCCCAGTAGCAGCTAACACTGAAGAAAAGATAAGGAAGTCTTATTAGGGTTAGGGAACAGTAAAGCCATTTGAGTAAAGATTTCTCACAGATAGGAGTACGTGACAAACTTCAGAAAAAAAGATTACCAGAGGGAGAATCATTATGCAAAGTCGAAACAACTGAAGGGCTCCTAGCATCAACAAAGTTACTTGGCTGTACAGGGAGCACCTGATTGATCTCAACGTCTAATGAAGCCTGAATAGTAGCAGTCATCCCTGAAGAAAGAAGGAAGGCCGAAGGATGAGAATCACCATAAGTGCCAGAGCGAGTCTCAGAGATTTCTAGCACATCCACCTCCACACCATTCCCAAAGGCGCACCTCATCTCAACATTGCTTCTAGAAGCATGGCATACGACATCAATTTCGGTGGCATCAGTTCCTTCAACAATCTCAACATCAGAACGGTGAGCCCCGATAACCTCATCACCGAGATAGCGCTCCTCCTCAGTTATGGTAGGACGGTGACGACGCATGCGTGGGATAAGGTCACAAAAATAATCGGAGGACTCAGTCTCATCATCATTATCATTTATAACTGCTATACGAGGGGTGCGCATCTTCACAAGTCTTGCAGATAAAGGGAGGGTGTTATCCAAGTCTGAGTCCGGCCTGGTGGAGGTAGCATGGCCAGTAGCCACGGTACTGAGAACGTCAGCAACCGCAGGGTCCTATACAACAGGGGAAAATAAAAAGTGTTCATTTAAGAAGGTATAGTCGCAAGAAGGAAAGTAACTTCAAATCAAAAAAAAAATTCGGGTACCTGATGGAGCCTTTTAGAAAGGCAAGGAGTGGAAGGACTGGCATCAGAAGCCCTCTTGTGAGCTATCTTCTTAAGGCGGGTTGTCCGACGACTAGAGGCCTTATTCAAAGGGACTGGCTCTGGAGAAGCAATTGCCAAGCTAGAAGCAAACGCCCGAGCCAGAGGGTTAGTTGGAGTAGATGAAATAAAGAAACTCTCATACATGTGATCAGAATTCCGGCTCTCAGGCAGCCGAAGAGAAGAGTCCTTCTTATAGATCGGTGGAGGCAAACATATGGTCGGTCTGCTTTGGACAAATTCAATAAACGCATCGATGTTATTTCGCCAATATCGCCTGAAAGAGGGGGTGAAACCCCCTACTCGACTCAAGCCTGACATCGTTAAAGAGCCAAATATAGGAAGCATGATGTGTACGAGTCTACGAGTAAAGTGCCCGTAGCTCTCCGAGAAAGATAATGAAGGAGGTGCTGGCCCTGGGGCACACTGGTCAAACCCGAATTGGCATGCCACTCTGTCAGGTCTGTAGACAGCGTTACCAACGCCCTCCTCATGCCATACCGATAATGAACTTGGACGAACCATCAGCAGCATATCAACAAGGTATGCAGAAATACCCTTCGGTAAGGGAAAAGACACCAGGCGAGAGGAACCATGACAGATAAGCGGTGTTACCACACCCACCGGTGGGTATACATAAGGGCGTGCCACAAAGCGTCGGGGATCACCCACCAAAGTATTCAAGGATAAGGTGGAAATGGCACATGACCAACGTGTGATCAACGATTGGTAAGACTTTGCTTTCTCAAATGTACGAGACCTGTCAGTACCGAGCACGGGGATACCATCTTTATCCACTATCTCCTAAAGAACCTCTGCCTCGAATACAGTCGGAGTAGGGGCAAACTTTGGGAACCTCTCGAAGAAAAAACAAAGCCGGAACTGGCTGTGGATGAAGGAGACAGGCTCATGTCGACCCACAGAATGAACCATGTCTCGATGTAGTAGATCCAGCCGGTAATAAAGATTCCCAAGAAATAGCGGAGCCAAAGGAATCCGATCCCCTCTGAAGAGCCTAACTGCTAAAGGGAAGACAAAAGGATTGAGAGAATACGAAGGTGTGCTTGGAAGAATGAAGAATGAAGAATGAAAGGAAGCAAGCCAGAAATCCCAAAAAATAAATCCTAGAGCCATACATCGGCCCGACCTCATACTTCCGAGAATCAGGGTCAACATCTCTAGCCAGGGGCTGAAGATCCTTGAAGAAGTGGCGGATCCATGCGGTATAGAAGGCACGGTCCGTCCTTACTCGATTGGTCCTCCTCACTGAACCATCAAATACAGAACTCCACCGGCCACAAGCTTGAAGATTTAGCTTTAGTGATTGGATCAAAGAATCATCCTCGGGGGGTGTCCGCTCAGGGTAGAAGGCATCAGGGCCGGTCACTTCTAGACGCAGCAGCATGAACACATCCTCGAGGGTGGGCCCTATCTCATGCTGGCCAAGTATGAAAGTGTGTGTCTCGGTGCTCCACTGAAGAGCCATGGCTTCAAGGCTAGCATTGTTGCGGTGGATGGATAGGGATCGAGATATTTTCACCGGGATTAATAACCGGGCCTCCTGAAGCCGCTAACAGAGGCCCCTGTCTGAGAGGACATCATCGACCCACTCCTGCCAACCAAAATGAGGGTTTAAGAAGGCCTTGAACTGGGGATAGCTGTATGGAAAGTCCCCTCGCTCAACCCTAAAGCGTAGCACCGAAAAAGGAGAAATGAAAGCCTCGTGTCTAGAGTCAGTGTCCTCAGAGAGACATAATGGAGCCCCCTTCGGAGACAGAAGAGAAGTGGTGGAGGTAGCCGCTCGCCAGAACGGGTCCTTCTGTCCAAAATAAGGAGATTTCCTCCACTCGGACACTGGAGGTACATCCATCTCTTTCATGAGAGCTGGTTCTGATAACCCTGGGACAATAGATTTCTTTCGAGAAGACATATAGCTGAAATAACAGGTATAAATAGCAAGGAATTGATCGTATCAAAATCCAGAATATTGGAATTGAAGCAACGTAAGTTAATAGGAATTCAAACGAAATTTCATCATCAACTATTCGTTTCTCAGAGAATCCATCAATTCAACAAATTCTACGAGGAATTTTTTTTTTACATCAAGAATTTAGGCACGATGTCTACTATTCTAAGGGTTGCAACAATCAGTCATTTGATAATAAGATTTACATGCAACATGATGGGTTTATCAACAAATTCAACCCCAGACGTCATCAACAATTCATTTTCTCGGGTATTCACATGATCAACAAACAACAATATATAGCCCTATTCTATACTACGGCTTTTGATTCCCGCAAGGAAAGTGTTCATAAGGTTCAAAGTGTCAAGAGTATTATTCGTCAAATAGATATAGTTTGAGTATGGCATTATCTTCTTCGAAACTACAATGATCAATTGCTCGACAACAAAAATTTATGTTCAACATTATAAGTTTCATCATTGAAATCATTCTATCGGGCATCAACAACAACAACATCTTTGTTTATTCTACTCTTTTCGGTATTATCAACATGGAGTGATAAATATATATATGTATATATATATCAACAGCAAAAGGTGCAGAGTTTGAGTTATGAGTTCAAGATTCAGGAGCATTAGTTCAAGATTGAAATCAAAATTATCACCAAGAGTTCACAAATTCGAAATGTATCAGAGCATGGATTTATTTTTTATTTTATTTTATTTTTATTTTTTTTAGCACAAAAGTCCATCAAAATAATAAGAGAGAATGGGTTTTCCACAAAAAGTTTCCACCAAAATTAAAAAGAGTTATGAAATGCTCACCCGCTAGTCTGAGAAAACAAAGAGCAGACTCAAAACAAGTAACAATGATCAAGAAAGAGATGGAGAGTAATGCAAATTGCTAGGCAAGACCACACACGTGGCGTTGAGTGGGCAAACGTGCGTGGTCGGCGTTGGACAAGCAAGGCCGGAAGCAGCGGAGGTGCCGTAGTGGAGTTGGCAGCCACATACAACGCGTTGAGTAGGCGACGTGTGTGGTTGGCGCTGGAGCAACAGTCAAGATCGACCGACGATGGGTTGGTAGTGGACTGGCAGCAGAGTGAAGCCAACAGTGAGCGGTGTTGGACAGTGGAGGTAGGTGTCGCAGGTGATGTCATGGAGACGACACTGTCAGTGGCTCTCAAAAGCCAGAAGCAGCAGTGGTGTTACGGAGACGCCGACGTTGGTGCTATTCAGCGAAACCGAGCTCTAGAGAGTCTGGGTCTCTAAGGAAGTTACGTTGCTTGGCTCTGCAATAACAATCAATGTGCACACAGCTTTAACCTCTAATCTGTTAAAACAAATGTCATTGGAATCATAGATTTTGAAATAAGACTTTTCACAAAAAAACTGCCACAAAATATATATATACAAGAGGAAGAGGGAGCCGTATTTCATACTCACAAATCTAAACCGTTAGAGGGGTAAAATCTGAGGCCGATATTGGAAATACAAACTGAAATCATAGAGGTTTTACAGACTGTGATCAACAAGAATGGTGGCACGAGCAATGACTGAGACAGAAAGTAGGCAAACCGACGTCACGTTGAATCGGCAACGCGTTTCACATTGATTAATTACGGTTGGAACCAGCAGGTATAGCGCAAAACTGAGAGCTATGAGGTCTGGGCTCTGGAAGATATCGCCAGACCGAGAGGACGCCAAGTTAAATGGTACTTGGCGAGACCACGCATGCCGCGTTGAGAGGGCGACATGTGTGGTCTGTGCTTGGCAGTCAAGGCTACAAGCAACGACGTGAGTGGGTGCAGCTAGACAACCGAGACCGGCGACAAAACTGCAGTAGAAAGAAAACAATAGTGATTGGCGCTGGATAGTCGCGGCCTACAGTAGCAATAGCGTCGCCGAGGAGTCGACATCGGCAGTGGTTAGCAGAACTGAGCCCCGGCAGTTGCGTCGGTAAACTGAAGTGAAACACCAGTAATGAGCAGCAGCTTGGATCGCACGCCTGCAACAATCGCGATGCTGGGACAAGTCGGTGGTGTTGCTCGGCGCTGTGATAGCAGTCGGTATGCAAACGGTGGTCTTCAAAACAAGAAGCAACGCTGGTTTGTTGAAGAAGAAGGATAGCCTCTCGATCTAGAGAGAAAGTAGGCTGAGAAATGGGTTTGGCGGCTGAGAAATGGATTTGGCAAAAAAAGAGGCAAGCTATGGAATAGGGTTTTGGGCCCTTTCCTTAAATAGAAAAAGAAAGGTATGATGCTTGGGATATTCCCTTAGATATGCAATATATATATGCATATAAAAGGGCCAACTCACTTTGCTGGCTTGCCACACAAGAAGAAAATGTGTTTAAGCCTTATCATTTCGTATTTGTTCAAAAAAAAATAGGTGCTTTATTATTCTTTGGTTGGAATAAAAAAATATATATATATATTCTCAAATGTTATAAAAATATATATCAGTGAAAAAAAAAAGGGTAAAAAAAAAAATTTACTTGTCAATTTTATCCATAAATTACAGTGCATCATCAACTTTATCCATAGGCTCTGTCAAGACAACATATTTTTTGGGACGTGATGTGAAGCAGGGTCGAAGAAATGACAATATGTGCGTCCGAGAAATTTAAAATTTCGCATATACGCAAGGGGCAAATGTAAGAGGAGCTAATTTGAGTCCGCTAAATTAATTAGGCCCAATGGCTCAAGATTGGTGGGCCCGAATTTATCGCAAGTCCAAGATTGGTGTGCCCAGATTAATCACCATCAAATGGGCCGAATCGCTCTAAGCCTCGAAAGGGTTCGGATCCACGAACTTAGAGACTTACTCAGGCTCATACTTGAAAGGGTTCGAATCCACGAACCTAGAGATCTAAAGCACTTGGCTTCGAACGGATTTAGATGCAATCTAGAAGCCGCTCCATTAGTGAGTCCAAAAACACTTGCAGGCTCGGAGCTTTCCGGGATCTACGCACTAGA
This sequence comes from Camellia sinensis, assembly GCF_004153795.1. Classification (NCBI taxonomy): domain Eukaryota; kingdom Viridiplantae; phylum Streptophyta; class Magnoliopsida; order Ericales; family Theaceae; genus Camellia; species Camellia sinensis. The sequence continues at coordinate 196,769 of NW_021027132.1, read as the reverse complement.
ACCATGGGCGTAATGGAGTTCGAACAAAGGACCCGATCCTGAGGACGGTGAGTGGAGATAAATTCACTCTTCGGTTAAACTAGCCTATACCTGGGTCGAGGTGGCACGACCCCGGGAGGTCCATGAGACTGGGCAATATTTAGCGGCAAGGGGTCCTCTAGGACTACCTCGGCCCTTTGGGATGATTGGGGATCATTGGTTAGGTGTGGCTAAGAAGAAGGGTTCGCCGAGAGGTTGAACTCCTCTTCGGAGTTTTTCTCATCCTCGGAGAGGTCACCTTCTCGGACAAGGTGGTTAGAGAGAATATTCCCCATGTGCCTTGCACATGTGCTCTATCCTACATCATGAGGTGTCTATAAATAGCACCCACCCATAATTTTACAAGAGATGGATTTTAGAGAGATAACTCGTGGGAAAGAATTAATTTCCCTTCTCCATTATCTACCTTGAGAGTGAAAGTGGGAGATCCATGAGAGAGTCTTGCCATTATTTTCTCTCTAGCTACTTTGCCTTCTTCTTCACCCAATTTCTTATCTCCATCATCTCCTTTCTTTTGTGTTCTTAGTTGAAACTATTGAAGAATCTAAGCCTCTCACAACTTCTAAAGGAATTCGAGTCTTCTTCAAAGATCTTCGAATATTCCAACAACGTTCACGAACCCTCTCATACATAGTTTAAATGTGACATTTTATTTTATTAACTTTTTGACTTATTTTATCTTTTTATGACTAAAATAATCAAAAAATTAGGCTTTTTAGCATGCCAAACGAAGAGATAATTTATTTTATTTTATTGGTTTACTTTTTTATTTTAGTTTATTTGAAAATAGGAAGTGATTGAGACTCCCTCCAATCACCACCCCCACCAACCCCCACACACACGTGGCGGATGGTGATTGGAGGAGAAGAAAAAAAAAACTGGCCAATTAGAGAGAGAGGGGGTCAAGGGGGTGGGGGGAAAAGGGGGTCCGGATCATTTTTCATTTGGAAATATTTGTTTACTTTTTATTTTAAGATAAAATTTTATTGCACTTCTAAAATTATTCTTTATAAATTATAATAAATGCATTTTAAAATTCAAATAGAAGGACATTGGTAGAAAAATATTTCAAAATTTGAATTAAAATATAATAATTACATATCTCCTCAACAAGTTGAATTTTTATAGTAGACAGATAAATTGGGACGGAGAAAATATTAAATTATATAGGTAGATATTAACAAATATCTTTAGTACATTCTTTGATATTGAAGTTAATAAAAAGTGTTTTAAAAATAAGTAAAAAATAAAAAAATATTTTAAATTTAGTATAAAATGTTTGAATTTAATAAAACATCACGTATAAATACATTAAGATTAAATTATTCAATAATTTTGAAATATTATGTGATATTGTCTATTTAATATTCCAAATCAATCATGCAGTGAAAAAATTTATGAATAAAACATACTAATTTATTTTTATTAAGTAATAAATGATGACTTATTTAACGCGTGTTATGCTTTTTTATTTTGAAAAACTTAGGAGGCAATCTTATTTTACATTTTACAAATATCATGAAATTTAGAGGTGCAAATGTAACTCCTTAAGTTTATATATTCACTCAATACGTGGCCCCGAAAGAGCCACCTCCTATAATATTTGTTAACTCCTTATGCGTGTGTCAATTTCTGACCACACTGCCAAACAGGTACTTAACTGGAGAACACCGGCAGAATAGATTAAGCCCGAACAATCTGTCACAGAAAGAAAAGAATTCGACGATGGTTCGTCCACCCGGGGGCACTCCGACGATCAAGTTAGTTATCTCTCGAAGATAGCAAAAGTGCTTAACTCACTATTCAGAATACAAAAAGCGTACCTTAGACCCACGAGGGTGCCTCTCTTTTATTGCCAACGCTGACCTAATCCCAATAGAAGCCTAACTTCAATGGTCTCTGGATTACTGCTAATCTTGGACTCCCAGTAGGATTGGGATAAACTCTCTAAAAGTCTTATCTTTATCCAAACTGAAGTCCTCATTTATTCTAGGATTCATGTCCCCTATTCGCTTATCCCAGATTCCGGTATCTTCGCAGATAACCTCGGCCTATCCAAGATCATCTCGGCGTCATGACCAGGACATGTGGTACCTCGGCTGGCACTTTGGTGCCACCTCGGCCACGTGTTGTCACTCAAAAATTATGTCTCCACAACTGCCCCCTAGGTTCTATTACCTCGGCATCCTGAGGTGATGGAACCTATATCGTTTCCTCTATTTATCACGCCGGCTAAGCTTGCCTTGTCCTTCATTACCGAGGTCACCATTCATCGGCTCAATACCACCAAGACTTAGTCTATTTTCATCAATGCTTCAGAACCAATAACCAAGTTTGTTCAAATTTCCTAGCCGAGATCGTCCTCCTAGCCGAGGTCCTGCTCCATTAAATCAAGAACTCCAAGAGTTTCAACACGCGTATAAGTTGTCACGCACAGTATTTCAACCGTTTCAGCCACGCGTTCTTCCTCCACTAGATCGTACTTGACACACGCCATTAAGTCGCATCGCTCATGCGTGTGCCGTCTGACAAGCACGTCACCCTAGGCACATTGATTGTAGTTTTGCCACCATTTTATGGTTTTGATCAAAATCACCTCTCTCTCTCTCCGTCTTTTCACTTTTGCATCTTCGTTCTTGTTCAAACTTTCTCTCTCAAACCCTCCGTTGTTGCTTTTGCGAAGCTTTCTGCAACCAGTTTCACTCTCCCTCTCCGGCGAGGCTTTCACTGCATTTCTTTGCTCACTGCCTCCGTCTGACACCGGCGCATTTCACACCGGCCTCTTTCTTCTTGGTAAGCCACTGCTCCTCTTATTTCAATTTTTTGTTTTACTCCAAAGAACTTCACTGCTGTATTCGCTGCATTTGCGTACTTGCTCATGTCTTTGATCGTTAATTTGTATCTTGAATTCCACCATGTATTGAGCATGTTTGTTTCATGATTCCGTTTTTGCCCAATCCATTCTTGAGTATAAACACACTGCTTACATATTTTTTGATTTTTGCCACTATGTTCTTGATAGTTCATCACCATTCTTGATTCTGAATCACTGTTCTTGTTTTTGTTTTCTGTGTCTTTTTTCCAGATTCTTGCATTCAGTCCTTGTTTACATAGACATAGGTTTTGGGATTTGTTGTAGAACTCACGAATTTTTAGAAAAAAATTGGAACGAATTCCCCTTAGATCTTTCAGAAAAATTTGCCCCAACACACTTGTAGTTTCTAGCTGAGGTCCCTCAAACCCCTGTAGAACACTTCCTTCTGAAATCCATTACTTTCCCCTTAAGTCGACATCATGGGTATGTGGAGGTATAGGGTAGACACCCCAACCAAGTTAGAATATTTCAGGCAAGAGTTTTCCATCCCTGCCAGCGTTCATCTCAGGTTGGCAAGGGAGGAGGACTCCATCATGCCTAGCAAGAACTTTATGCCCTTCCCTGTCGTAGCCTTCACAGAGTGTGGACTCAGGTTTCCACTTAACATCCTTTTCCGAGAAGTCCTCCATTACTACAAATTGAACCTAATGCAGCTCGCCATCAACTCTTACCGAGTTATCAATGGCAACATCCAATACTGTTACACCATGTGTGGCCTCCAGTTAGAAAAAGGCTACATCTACTACCTCAAACCGAGGTCCACCGAATACAAACTTGTTGCCGACCTCCCAGACTCCAACAAGGGAGCCGGGGACGATTACTTCATTGTCTCGGACAACTGGGAGTTCGCTCCAGATGAGGACCTTCACCTCTACCCTCTTAGCTGAACAGTATTCATAGAGGGTAATGGTAAGAATCAAGTGTTACACTCACTTATTTTTCAAGTCTTTAATACTTTGTTCTTTCTATATGTTCTAATGTCTGTTTTTCTTGCAGCTCTTCCACAGCCACCAAAAGACTTCCGTAAGTCTTTCTTCTCCAGCAAGGACTTGAAGAAGCTGTTGGATTTGCCAGTTCAGAGGCAGAGAGCTCCTCTGTTACTCAACTACATCCCGACTTACAAGTCGGTTCTTCCCGACATCCAGAAGAAGAAGAGCAAGTCTCCTCCTTTCGCCACAACTTCACCAGCAACTTCATCAACTCGGCCAGATCAGGGATCAACTTCCGATCCAGCTGAGCAGCCATCGACCTCGGCTCCATATCTGATCCCTCCATCTCAACACAAACGCCGATGTCGAACTGCAATTACTGCCGAGATGGGTCGCAAGAAAACAACTGCAGACAATCTTCTGGCCGACATCCCCGACACTATCAACACTCAACCATCACAATCCCAGCCTCAACCAAAACCAAAGCCCAAAAGACTGAAGAAGGCCCAGCCTAAGGCAACGGTGACTTAAATTGACACTGAGGATATCTTGCCCATTTCAAAATTGGCTGAGAGCGAGAAGACCCCTTGTTTTTTTGGTCTTTTCTCACATGTTTCATTTATTTTATTAAAACAACATATTTTTAGGCTTATTGTAATCACATAATCAGCATGCATGGCCCAATTTAGGCATTATGTAGGTTAGTTTTGCATTACTTTATGTGTTTCTTGTTCTTTTATGCATTAAATTATGTTAGAACCGTTAAACTAGACCTAGGTACATATTTTGTATGATTAGTTGCATGTCTAGGTCATATTTATTTTATCTATTGCATGTAAGACGCATAAAGTGGCATCCATGTAAGTCCTCGTATGCTTGGTTGATAATACTCCAAATCAATCCAAAAAACATATTTTGAGTGATTTTTGTACAAATTCAAAGTTAATTTTTATTTTATTTTTTCTTGGTAGGCATATATTAAATCGAAGACATTAGCAGAGAAAGAAGTGTTGAGCTATAATGAAATTGAAAACAGTTAATTGGAAGTGGTGAGTCTGGCTTGTGCACTAGTGGGAGGAGACATTCTTTTTTCCTACTTTCCTGCTGCTTCTAGTTTAGCTGTAATTATATCACAGCTCACTGGCAATCTCTCATACTATGCCGGCTTAAGATTTCTCCAAGAACTTTTGGGTTCAGTTCCGCTACTACACATTGATGATGTTTGTGAATGGAAAAAGAGTCGTTGAGAGGTAGATTCTTATGCTCTGCCGTGGATCCAACTATACAAGAGATAGCAAATTACTACCAAGAAAACTATCCCCAACTCAAGATAACGCCAGAGTAAGTGATTCTGTCGAACTTCATTGGATGGTGTTTTTTCTTTCTTCAGATTTTCCCCCCCTTGTAACTTGAATTTCAAGCTTATTGGTTAAATTCAAATTGATCAGAGACTAACAATATGAGTTCTTTTTTAGGCTTGTGGGAGGACCGATGAGAGGAAGCAGCTGTGATTCTGTGAAGCTGATGGAAATGGGTTTTCAGTATAAATATGATATGAAGAAGATATTGGATGATAGTGTGGATTCTGGTTTCCGACTAGGAGCTCTCCCGCTTAACTAAATCAATTGGTGACCTATATTAATATATAGTTCAAATCCTTTCACCCACCCATAGCTTTACAAGGGATGGATTTTGGAGATTTTTAACTCTTGGGAAAGAACTAATTTCCCTTCTCCATTATCTACCTTGAGAGTGAAAGTGGGAGATCAATGGGAGAGCCTTGCCATTATTCTATTCTCTAGCCATTTTGCCTTCTTCTTCACCCAATCTCTTATCTCCATCATCTCCTTTCTTTTGTGTTCTTAGTTGAGACTATTGAAGAATCTAAGCCTCTCACAATTTCTAAAGGAATTCGAGTCTTCTTCAAAGATCTTCGAATATTCCAACAACGTTCTTGAACCCTCTCATACATAGTTTAAATGTGACATTTTATTTTATTAACTTTTTGACTTATTTTATCTTTTTATGACTAAAATAATCAAAAAATTAGGCTTTTTAGCATGCCAAACGAAGACATAATTTATTTTATTTTATTGGTTTACTTTTTTATTTTAGTTTATTTGAAAATAGGAAGTGATTGAGACTCCCTCCAATCACCACCCCCACCAACCCCCACACACACGTGGCGGATGGTGATTGGAGGAGAAGAAAAAAAAAACTGGCCAATTAGAGAGAGAGGGGGTCAAGGGGGTGGGGGGAAAAGGGGGTCCGGATCATTTTTCATTTGGAAATATTTGTTTACTTTTTATTTTAAGATAAAATTTTATTGCACTTCTAAAATTATTCTTTATAAATTATAATAAATGCATTTTAAAATTCAAATAGAAGGACATTGGTAGAAAAATATTTCAAAATTTGAATTAAAATATAATAATTACATATCTCCTCAACAAGTTGAATTTTTATAGTAGACAGATAAATTGGGACGGAGAAAATATTAAATTATATAGGTAGATATTAACAAATATCTTTAGTACATTCTTTGATATTGAAGTTAATAAAAAGTGTTTTAAAAATAAGTAAAAAATAAAAAAATATTTTAAATTTAGTATAAAATGTTTGAATTTAATAAAACATCACGTATAAATACATTAAGATTAAATTATTCAATAATTTTGAAATATTATGTGATATTGTCTATTTAATATTCCAAACCAATCATGCAGTGAAAAAATTTATGAATACAACATACTAATTTATTTTTATTAAGTAATAAATGATGACTTATTTAACGCGTGTTATGCTTTTTTATTTTGAAAAACTTAGGAGGCAATCTTATTTTACATTTTACAAATATCATGAAATTTAGAGGTGCAAATGTAACTCCTTAAGTTTATATATTCACTCAATACGTGGCCCCGAAAGAGCCACCTCCTATAATATTTGTTAACTCCTTATGCGTGTGTCAATTTCTGACCACACTGCCAAACAAGTACTCAACTGGAGAACACCGGCAGAATAGAGTAAGCCCGAACAACCTGTCACAGAAAGAAAAGAATTCGACGATGGTTCGTCCACCCGGAGGCACTCCGACGATCAAGTCAGTTATCTCTCGAAGATAGCAAAAGTGCTTAACTCACTATTCAGAATACAAAAAACGTACCTTAGACCCACGAGGGTGCCTCTCTTGTATAGCCAACGCTGACCTAATCCCAATAGAAGCCTAACTTCAATGGTCTCTGGATTACTGCTAATCTTGGACTCCCAGTAGGATTGGGATAAACTCTCTAAAAGTCTTATCTTTATCCAAATTGAAGTCCTCACTTATTCTAGGATTCGTGTCCCCTATTTGCTTATCTCGGATTCCGGTATCTTCGCAGATAACCTCGGCCTATCCGAGATCACCTCGGTGTCATGACCAGGACACGTGGTACCTCGGCTGGCACTTTGGTGCCACCTTGGCCACGTGTTGTCACTCAAAAATTATGTCCCCACAACTGCCCCTAGGTTCTATTACCTCGACATCCTGAGGTGATGGAACCTATATCGTTTCCTCTATTTATCACGCCGGCTAAGCTTGCCTTGTCCTTCATTACCGAGGTCACCATTCATTGGCTCAATACCACCAAGACTTAGTCCATTTTCATCAATGCTTCAGAACCAATAACCAAGTTTGTTCAAATTTCCCAGCCGTGATCATCCCCCTAGCCGAGGTCCTGCTCCATTAAATCAAGAACTCCAAGAGTTTCAACACGCGTATAAGCTGTCACGCATAGTATTTCAACCGTTTCAGCCATGCGTTTTTCCCCCACTGGATTATACTTGACACACGCCATTAAGTTGCATCGTTCATGCGTGTGCCGTCTGACAAGCACGTCACCCTAGGCACATTGATTGTAATTTTGCCGCCATTTTATAGTTTTGATCAAAATCACCTCTCTCTCTCTCTCTCTCTCTCTCTCTCCGTCTTTTCACTTTTGCATCTTCGTTCTTGTTCAAACTTTCTCTCTCAAACCCTCCGTTGCTGCTTTCGCGAAGCTTTCTGCAACCAGTTTCACTCTCCCCCTCTGGCGAGGCTTTCACTGCACTTCTTTGCTCACTGCCTCCATCTGACACCGGCGTATTTCACACCGGCCTCTTCCTTCATGGTAAGCCATTGCTCCTCTTATTTCAAATTTTTGTTTTACTCTAAAGAACTCCACTGCTGTATTCGCTGCATTTGCGTACTTGCTCATGTCTTTGATCGTTAATTTGTATCTTGAATTCCACCATGTATTGAGCATGTTTGTTTCATGATTCCGTTTTTGCCCAATCCATTCTTGATTATACACACACTGGTTACATATTTGTTGATTTTTGCCACTGTGTTCTTGATAGTTCATCACCATTCTTGATTCTGAATCACTGTTCTTGTTTTTGTTTTCTGTGTCTTTTTTCCAGATTCTTGCATTCAGTCCTTGTTTACATAGACTTAGGTTTTGGAATTTGTTGTAGAACTCACGAATTTTTAGGAAAAATTAAAACGAATTCCCCTTAGATCTTTTAGAAAAATTTGCCCCAACACACTTGCAGTTTCTAGCTGAGGTCCCTTAAACCCCTACAAAACACTTCCTTCTGAAATCCATTACTTTCCCCTTAAGCCGACATCATGGGTATGTAGAGGTATAGGGTAGACACCCCAACGAAGTTAGAATATTTAAGGCAAGAGTTTTCCATCCCTGCCGACGTTTATCTCAGGTTGGCAGGGGAGGAGGACTCCATCATGCCTAACGAGAACCTTATGCCCTTCCCTGTCGTAGCCTTCACAGAGTGTGGACTCAGGTTTCCACTTGACATCCTTTTCCGAGAAGCCCTCCATTACTACAAATTGAACCCAATGCAGCTCGCCATCAACTCTTACCGAGTTATCAATGGCAACATCCAATACTGTTACACCATGTGTGGCCTCCAGTTAGAAAAAGGCTACATCTACTACCTCAAACCGAGGTCCACCGAATACAAACTTGTTGCCGACCTCCCAGACTCCAACAAGGGAGCCGGGGACGATTACTTCATTGTCTCGGACAACTGGGAGTTCGCTCCAGATGAGGACCTTCACCTCTACCCTCTTAGCTGAACAGTATTCATAGAGGGTAATGGTAAGAATCAAGTGTTACACTCACTTATTTTTCAAGTCTTTAATACTTTGTTCTTTCTATATGTTCTAATGTCTGTTTTTCTTGCAGCTCTTCCACAGCCGCCAAAAGACTGCTGTAAGTCCTTCCCTAGCAAGGACTTCAAGAAGCTATTGGATCTGCTAGTTCCGAGGTGGAGAACTCCCTTACTGCTCAACTACATCCCAACCTACAAATCCATTTTGCTTGACGTCCCGAAGAAGAAGAACAAGTCTCCTCCTTCCGCTATAACTCACCAGCAACTTCATCACCTCGGCCAGAACAGGGATCAACTTCTGATCTAGCTGAGCGACCATCAACCTCGGCTCCATATCTGATCCCCCCATCTCAATGCAAACGCTGACGCCGAACTGCAATCACTGTCGAGATGAGTCGCAAGAAAACAGTTGCAGATGATCTTCTGGTCGACATCCTCGACACTGTCAACGCTCAACCTTCTCCATCCCATTAATGTTTTATGCTAATTGGAATTTATGTGATTTTATGGTATATTTAATTGAAAATTGATTTGGTATGATTAATTTGGATTAAATAAGCTAAATTATCAAAGTTGGACTTATTTACAAGAATGCCACTTAGTGGACTATTCCATGAGCCATTTGTTTGATTTCCTTATGTTAGCTTTATCACATTTCCTCAGCCATTTGAGTCCAAACCAACTAGAGAGAGAGGTACTTAGGAGAGAATTGTTTCCATCTTGTTTTTGCTTGGAGTCTTGAAGAATTGAAGAGAGAACTGGCAAATTGAACTTCTAGACTTGGAATTGGAGACCTAAGGTAGGACATTTACCTTCTTGTTTGTGAATTCAAGTTAGTTCTTGCATGGTTCATGCTAGATAGGAGCCTAAGGTCATAAATTGGTCTTAAATTGTTGAATTGAAGCTTGAATCATGCATGCATGTGCATCTCTTGAAGTATAGAGTTGTTTTCATGGAAATTATTGCATGCATGCCCATATTTGGGTTATAGTCCATGAATTCATCATGTTTGGGAGTGAATTAACTTATTTGATCATGCTTTGGAAGCTTTGAAGTTGATTAAATTCATGCATGTTGCATGTTCATCATGTTCTTGATGTTTTATTTGAAAATGGTGTTTAATTGACTCACCCTTGGGCCTTGATTTTACAAATTGATCTTCAAAACATGTCATATTATGAGTTTACAAGTGTTTTCCAGAAAATTAGCCCAAAATGATCGAATTTGACACATTAAAGTTGAGTTTTGAGCTTGAGGTTCAAATCTGGAAATTCCAGATTTTGGACTCACGCTCGAACGAGAAACTCCACGCTCGAGCGTACGTCTTGTGTTCATGCAGTCCGCTCGAGCGAGGAAATTGGCACTCGAGTGTGAAATGCGTGTATCCAGTACTTTGCATGTGTTTACAGTCCGCTCGAGCGAGAGAGTTCACGCTCGAGCGAGGACTTGTGTCTCACGCTCGAGCGTGGATCGAGCGCCCGTCGAGCGTGATTTTTCTGCATCCAGTATTTTTACTGTAGCTTACAGTCCACTCGAGCGAAGATCCTTTGTCTGCGTGTCCGCTCGAGCATAGAAAGCCACGCTCGAGCGAGACCCCTGTTTTCTGAAAATTTTGAAAAGTGTTTTAAAGTACATCTTTGCATCCTCTTTCCATCCTAAGCATTCCTAGGCCATGTTTAAGGTATCTTAATGAAGATATTGATGTAGAGCCACACCGAGGCAAATTAGGGATTAAGTTATTATTTCCCAACTATGTAGCTAAGTGTGTGTTCGTTCTGTAACTGTGTAGGGTTGGCATCCGAGGATGCGTACTAGCTTATCTGTAGCCCAGAACTCTGTGAGTAACAATGTTGTAAAGATATGTTCAATTGAGATTATTTTTTGAACAAATGACTGTACTGCTTTATGAAATGACACTGTTTACTAAATGAATGTTTGTCCTATTTGTGAACTGTATTTGTTGCATCCATAGCAATTTACTGTTACTGAACTGTTACTGCTACTGTTACAGAGATCTCTGTCGGTTCCCATGTTTGGAACCACTACTGTTTACTGATTTGATGGCCATCATTGACTGCTCAGTCTGTTAAGACCTACTGTACTATTTTGCTATTGGATGTACCACATATAACTATTATAGTTTCTGAATGACTGTTATGACATGAATTATGAGCCACAAACTGAATAACTGATATACTGATAAATGACTTTTTTCAATACTGAAAGGACATTCATTCTTAACCTCTTTACGCATATGTTATTCACTGGGCTTTAGCTTACTGTTTATATATATATGTAGGTGTTCAAGCACCGGACCGGAGTTAGGAGCGTCGGATTAGCTCTTGTTTTGTCAAGCCAACCATCGTGCCTCACCTTGAGGTTCCAAGTGCTGCCAAGCTAAGGCTGCTTTTGGGGTGTCTCAGATTCACCCTATCTATCTCTGCTATGTATAGACTGTATAGACTGTTACTGTACTGTTAATTGGGAATTTGGTCCCTAACCTGAATACCTGTAATTGATGTATGTACATACTGCTATGGTTTGAATGTGTATATATATAAAAAGTCTTTTTGCATACAGACTGTCACATCTCATTGGACATCTTTTTATTACTGATTTGGCTTCCGCCAGCCCCTGTACTCTGTACTACTGTCTTACTGTTAAGCAGGCCTTCGGTAATCTCGGATTACTAGCCGGTTACGGTGCTAAACCCATAGGGGCGGGTTTGGGTCGTGACACACAACTCCTCCAACAGCTTCATTACCTCGACCAGATCATGGATCAATCTCTGATCCAGCAGAGCAACCGTCGACCTCGGCTCCACAACTGATCCCTCCATCCCAACACAAACACCGACGTCAAACTGCAATTGCCACCGAGATGGGTCGCAAGAAAGCTGTTGCAAACGACCTCTTTACCGACAACCCCAACACTGTCACCACACAATCTTCTTTATCCCAGTCTCAACCAAAACCAAAACCAAAACCTAAAAGACTGAAGAAGGCTCAACCTAAGGCAACGGTGACTCAAATTGACTCTGAGGATACCTTGCCGATCTCCAAAATTGCCAAGGCAAAAAAGAGTGCCTCCGCAGTCGAGAAGAGACCTGCCAAGGCCGCACCCTCTAAATCAACCAAATCAAACAGACCGAGGTCCGAGTCAGCAACAACCTTGGGCTCTCTGAAATCCGATGCCCCCTGGGCCCCCTCAATTATAATCGAGGATAAGCCAGTCAGGGCTGGTAACAGTGGCGACGACATTGAAGTTGGCGTTGCCCTCTCTACCGCCTTGCTCCTTCTCGAAGATCTCAATCGTAACGTCAGGATGAGCGAATACGAAAATTTTGCTTTGATGTTGCAACGCTCCGTACAGGTAAGCCCCCATCACTTGGTACTCTCTATTTCTGTCTTTTCATACTTAGAGAATTCTTACTAACATTTGTTCTTTCCTTTTCTTCTAGGCGATCCAACATGGCCACTCCTTCGCGATGCAAGCCTTCGCCATCAAGAAGGAGTTGGCCAACAAGACGAAGGAGGCTGCCAATTTGTCCAAGTCCCTTAGCAAGGCCGAGGGCAAAATGAAGGCCCTGGTACATCGGGCCAAGGCAGCCAAGAAAGCCTAGGATGAGGCCGAGGAAAAGGCTGATGCTGCAGAGGCCATTACCAAGGTCTTTGCGGCCGAAAAGAAATAGGCCGAAGCAAAGATGGTCGAGGCCCAAAAAGAGCTTCAAGATGCCCTGGCCACAAAAGAGGTCGAGATTAAGGCGGCAGATGAGAAGGCGTATGCTGAGGGGACGGCTGACATCAGAGAAGATTACAAGAAACAAGTCAGACAAGCATGCAACAAGGGCTATACCCTTGGTTAGATGGTTGCTCTAAAAAAGTTGGTCGTCCCCGAGGACTCACCTTTACAAGAAGATAGCCACATCATCTTGCCATTCCTTTCCACTCCAAGCCAATCCGAGGAGAAAGCTGAGGCCGAGAAGACGGATGAAGCTGCTGGGGCCAAGTCCCCAACTCTGAATGAGCAAGTTGACTTGACTCAGGATGAGGAAGATAAAGTCTCAAAGGATGCCTCATCCTAGAAGACAACCTCTGAGGTGCCTATCGCTGAGAGGAGCATCGATCTGACTCTTCAGGAGATCGACGCCGAGCTCAAGGCTGAGAAGGCTGCCGAGAAGTCTTCCCAAATGTCTTCTGGGACCGAAACCCAGCCTGCTAAGTAGTCTTGTTATAATCTTTTTCCTTGTTTCTTGCACCTTGTACTTTTTTCTTACTTTTGAAACAATGTTAACTTTAATTTGGCCGACGTGTCACTTTTGTAATCTAAACAATTACTTTTCAATGTCAAGCCAAAGTGCCTTTTTTCCTTATCTGAATGCACTCTCAAATTTTTTCTTTCAATGCGACTGCATGTTTGTCTTCTTTTTATTCTTGTATAATTTTATACTTAGAATAATTCGCATGTCTTTGAAGTACACCTTAATTGTGCAATCTCTTCGGGGTAAAGTACCTCGGATATACCCACCGACTATTTATCTCGGCCTTGGCTTAACACTTGAAAACATTGTAGAAAATATTTTCACAAGTGCTAAATAAAACCTACCTCTTTACTTTTACTTAGCAAGACTTCTATCTTCAAATATCTTCCGGGTCTTGGTAATATGGTAACCTCGGCAGATGCGCAAATACTTCTTTAGAATTAATTTTGGTTTAACTTCAACTTGTAAATTATTTTTAAAATTTCAACAAGTGTTAAACCAATTTTTCTGTCAACATGACTCCGGCTTAACTTCAATTTGTAAATTTTTCTCAAAATTTCAACAAGTGTTAAACCAGTTTTCTTTCAACATGACCCCGGCTTAACTTCAACTTGTAAATTCTTCTTAAAATTTTAACAAGTGTTAAACCAGTTTTCTTTCAACATGACCCTGGCTTAACTTCAACTTGTAAATTCTTCTTAAAATTTCAACAAGTGTTAAACTAGTTTTAGCATGTAAACTCCAACTTCCAAGCATTATTCTCCAACTCTCTGCCCCCTAATGTGAACTTAAGTTCCACTTGGGTTCTCATTAAGCATGTGGCATTGACCTTGTCACCGAGATCAGATTCAAACAGAGGCTGGCCGAGGTCATCAACCTCGGTCTCCCTGTTAATTTAAATGATATAGGTTAATTCAACTTAATTCAACTCTATTATATGCAAGTAGAAACTCTGCCATATAAAAAGTCTAAGTTATTTGTCATGTTTCAATCAGAAATATCGCTAACTTAGTTCAACTCCATTATATGCAAGTAGATACTCTGCCATATAATAAGGCTAAGTTATTCGTCATGTTTCAATCAAAAACATCGCCAACTTAGTTCAACTCTATTATATCAAAGTAGAAACTCTGCCATATAATAAATCTAAGTTATTCATCATATTTCAATCAAAAACAACGCCAACTTAGTTCAACTCTATTATATATAAGTAGAAACTCTGTCATATAATAAGTCTAAGTTATTCGTCATGTTTCAATCAAAAACATCACCAACTTAGTTCAACTCTATTATATGCAAGTAGAAACTCTGCTCTATAATAAGTCTAAGTTATTTGTCATATTTCAATCAGAAACATCGCCAAGTGACTGGTTAGTCATACTACACAAGTTTTAAAAATCAAGCTAAGACTTTATTATTACTTCGGCTAATAACAAGAAACTTTGAAAAAAAATAGTAAATCTAATGATAGAAAAACTTCAGATTACAAGTATTCCAGGGCCTTGGCAACTCTTTGCCTTCACTGTCTTCAAGCCGATATGCACCATTGCTCAGGACTGAGGTGATTCTATAAGGTCCCTCCCAGTTTGGGCCAAGCTTGCCCTCTCTGGGATCCTTCTTGTTACCGACGACCTTTCTTAAGACAAGGTCCTGTAACAAGCCCGCGGGGGACCTCGCTACAGCTCGGACTCGACTTTTTTTTCGTAGTCACGGTTCTAAATCTGAACCAAAGAGTCCAAATCCGGCAAATCGTTTTAGGAAAACTGATTTTTGAAAGAAGTGCCAAACATGGACTGCTTTGCCAGATACAGAGTCGCCACCTAAATATTTTATTTTGGGAAATTTAGGAAACCCTGACTCGGTGCCAAAAGGCCACGTGTCCGTCATCACCAAAGTTGCATCGGCTCGGGAACTTGGGTACGATTAGGGAAGGTCACTTCGTGAGCACCCCCGCTCGCCCGGTCATAGACCGGCCTCTACTAAAACCAACGATCATCAATTTTTGAAAACATTGTGAGTTCTTATTCCGGTTTTTATTGCCTAGGTTACTATGTGATGCGCACAGCATACAAATTAAGACTGGGTCGCCCAAATTGAACAAAAACATCTTGCGTTTGTTTTTGAAAATGGTTTGCTACCCGCAGGTAGGCTTTGAAATATTTTGATTTATTCCAATTTAAGTAACCCACCTTCACCCACAGGCATTCAGGCATGTATATCGGATAAGCAGCATAGCCTCATGGTAAGCATGCTATTCATGGCAACACTCACACGCTCATGCAAGGATGCCTAAAGCATAAAACTTACCGGTACTCCAAGCCAAATAAAAACTGTATTAGAAATCCATGCATGATCCTAAGTATACAGAAATGCCTAATGCAATACATGCAAAATGCAAACTATAGCAGGCCTCGGCTATTCTAAGATGGTATGTGAAATGCTACAACTACCATGTATTCAATTTGGAATTGAAAGTACGATGCAGTTAGTATTGGTGCGCCGAGCCCGGTGCATGCAATACAGATGAATGATGCAAAACATGCTGTCATATTGTATGCAATTTAAATATGCACCTAATCTAACCATCGTAAGCGGATAAATAAAAGGGAGGAAAGACGTGGGGTTGGAAGACATACATCACACTCACCACACCTTATTACAGTTGTGCCCTCATCCAGAGGGTCCAAATAAATATACAGTCCGAATATTACAGTCCCCAAAATAAAAGAAATTACAATCCAAAATATTACAGATTCTAATTAATTAATGAATTAACTAGAAAGCAAATAAACTGGCATGCAAGCCAGGGATGCCTTTGCTTCTGATGGATGATGCATGTCCGGATTGTCTTGCGCGGAAATCCACCGGAATGCCCCAATTAGCCTCTGTTTACACTGTTCTTGAAATGCGTGCCAAGCCCCAAAAGGTTGTTATCCTGGTTTTGCTGCAACAGAGAGCAGGAAAGGGGCATAGCCATGTATTTGCACAAATATATGCATGTCTCGCATCTCCGTGCCACCAATCACGCATACCGAGCATGATGGTCGAGGAGTCGAAATGCACAACTCAATATAGGATGAATGCACATGAACTACAGCTAAAACCTAACTCCATCAGGATAATCCGGCGTATGTCGGTACTGAGGACATCGTTCCGTCACTCGGAGTACGAATATTACCTCGTTTCCCGTGCCCGTGCTAACTCCTATTCCGGACACAGCAATATGCATGATATGCATGAACATAAAAATATTCCAAACATACTCGCATGTAAATGAGGTGCCCGAAGTGCGTCACGCGGGCACGCAAACCGGTGTGATAAATGAAATGAAAAGAATGCCTCGAAGTACGTGCCACACCGCAAACCGAGCGTGATAATGAAATTGAAATGAAAGATGCCCGAAGTACGTGCACACGGGCACGCAAACCGAGGCGATGACAGATACAATGAAATGAGTGCTCTAAGACGTGCACACGGGCACGCAACCGAGGTGATGATAAATGAAATGAAAATGAATCCTCGAAGTACTGCACGCACGCAGCATCGAGCGATGATAATGAAATGAAGATGAGATGCCTCGAAGTACGTGCACACGGGCACGCAAACCGAGCGATGACAGATACAATGAAAATGAGATCCTCGAAGTACGTGCACACGGGCACGCAAACCGAGGCGATGACAGATACATGAAAATGAGAGCTCGAAGTACGTGCACCGGGCACGCAAACGAGGGAGATGATGAAATCAAATGAGATTGCCCTCGAGTACTTGCACACGGCACGCAAACGAGCGATGACAAACAATTGAAAAAGAGAGTGTCTACGAAGGACGTGCACACGGCACGCAAACCGAGGCAATAATATGTGTCTCGAAATACGTGCACGCGGCACGCAAAACGATGGCAATGAATATGTGTCTCGAAATACGGCACCACGGGCACGCAAACGACGCGGGATGACAGAATGTAATGAAATGCTGCAAATGTACATAATGGTGGCTTATACCAACTGGATCTCAAGCACCAGCCAACTCTACAAATCCGATGCACCGGATAAAAAAACGGAGTCTCGAAGAGTCGCTACGACAGCGAGAAGCACGGAGGCAAGCAGACAGAATCATAGGTGAAATGATAAATGAATACAATATAGGCTATAATACCGAGCATGAGTGAGCCTCAGCACACTCAATCTGACATGGCCAGGAGATAAACACGGAGTGACCTCCGAAATTCGTGTCGAGAATGCAGCACGCAACAACGCAAGAAAGAATGCAATGAAATGAAAAAAATGACAATGGGCTTATACCAACATGAGTGGCCTTCAGCAACTCCTTCAGCGGATAAAAAACGGAGTGCCTCGAAATGCGTGCACACGGCACGCAACAGGCGGGCTATAAGACATGGAAAAGGCAAAATGATATGCAAGCATACTAACAGACATTTTCAGCAATCAAAATAGTGGAAATAAACAGTCCGAAATGTAGCGAAATGATACCAAATGCATGAAATCGTCCCGAAATGCAACATTAGGCACCCGAAATGGCCTATAGCATGCTAAACATTGCACAACATGGACATTCAATGCAAGAGACAGAAGCTAGACAGCCCCAAAATAAGCACTTTTCCAGTATAAACATGGCCAAACAGCAATATAGTATAGCAAAAATAGCATACAAGAATAGGGGCCAAGATAGGGGTAATGAAGCAAGTGGTATAAGCTAAACCCAAACTGAAAAATTTCCTTCTACAACAATGAAGATAGACCAAAAATATGAACATTTACAGTATATGCAGCCTCAAAAACAGTAAAAATATGCTAAAAATGGGATGCAAAGCAAGGCCTAAAGGTGCTATAACATGAAGTGTATAAATAATCATCAAACAGAAAAAGAGTGTGAATGAAAACATGAATTATAGGCCAAAATAAGGCCTCTTTTAGTTCGACCAAGGTCCAAAAACAGAAAACAGAAGGGCTATCAACTCATGCAAAAATGAGGCCAAACAAGGGATTGAACTACAAGTGACATATGGAAGCACAAACAATGTTGAGCCCTTCTCCAATGTTGAAGAGGGGCTCAAATAAGCCTTAATCAGTTTACAACAGCTTGAAAATAAATTGCTCATAGGTCAAAATAGCATACAAAATCATGACATACAACATGGTCAAGAAGCAAGTGTATTATGGAGGACTCAAACAGGGTTGAGCCCTTGATGAGAAGTGAAGATGAGCTCAAAATATGGCCCTTTTCAGTAGGGCCGAAGCTCAACACAAAAAGCATGCATGGCTACATATTATTAAGAAAAAGGGTCAAAAGGGTAAAAGTGTTACTTACCCTTTGAAGATCCAAACTTTGTTGCTTCTTGATGGATTTGTGCTCCTTTGGCCTTCAAGAACCCTTCCTAGCTGCTGGAAAATGAGATAGTGGTGTAGACTTGTGAGTGTAGAAGGATGAGTTAATGGACTTAGGGTTTGAAGAATTGAAAGAAGATGAAGGAGGATGTTGGCTTATGGAGCTTTGAAGATCAAATTTTTCATAGCCTTAATAGAACCACCACTGGTTATAAGGATCAATAGAGAGGTTGTAAAAGGTGGTGCCAAAGAAGCATATACTCTCTCCCAAAATATCCCCGATACGAAAATATCTGGGGATATTTGCCTCAATACATCTGGAAGGGAACAAGAAGGAGAGCACGGCCGGCCGCTCACTTGGCTGGGAGGTGGCGGCCGGCACACACCCCCTAGCCGGGCCGCTAGGGACAAAAGGGTCAACCATCTTTTCTGGCCGGCGATGTACTGGGAGGTACCCCTGTGATGTGTACAACACAACCTGTAATTGAAATCTCAGAAAGTGGGTCCAAGGGTTCAAACAAGGCTCGGAAAGAGTGTTCAAAAGGTCAGTGACCTTAAATGGCCGGGACATAACTTTTAGGGGCTACTCAGGTGTGTACATCACAATATGTCTTCAAGAGAAGTCTCGAGAAAAAGGTCAAGGGTTCAACCAATTAGCCGGAAGAAAGGGGTCAAAAGGTCAGTGACCTTAATGGCCGCCATGAACTTTTAGGGCCTCTCGAGTGTAGATCACAGAATTTGGTTGAAAGTGCAGCTAGCTTAAGGTTATTCAACATTAGCCCGGAAGTGCAAAAAAACGGGTCGCCGGGAGCTCGGGAGGAGAGATAACTGGTTGCTGCTAACAATTTTTGTTTTTTCTGGCCCTCCCACCCCCAGTGACCTTCTTCGGGATAAAACAGAGGTACCGTACCAAAAATGAGCGAAAACCCGATTGCAAACGAAGGTTCCGGAGCCAAAACACGCAGTTCGGGAATGCGTCCCGAAATGGCGTTATAGCACCGAAATTGCGTTCGGACCTCGAAGTTTGGGTTCTTCAGCCCCCAGCTTGTCCCTCAAAATCGATGAAATAGATGTAGTGCCAAAAATCAAAGAATAGGAGATGTTAGGTGGTCCCGAACCGAGCACACCGGCCTGACGGCTCGAACGGAGCCGGACTCCGAAATGGGCAAAATGGCCTACGGCCACCAAATGTAGCCTACGGACATTGAGAGATGGTCTACAGGACCTCTCCCTCCCTTTAGGAAAAGAAACAGAGAAAACCGAGTCTGGTTCGCAAACCGAGACAAGGCACAGAAAAGGGTTCGGAAGCCCGGAGGCAGGGCTCGCAGCCGCAACTGTGAAACTTCTGAACAAGCACATCATGCAACATCACCAAGCGCTCAATTGGTGACGTCTGAGTCTTAAGGTCGGTCAAAAATGGGGTGTCTACAGGTCCCCAACTTAAAACTCTCATGGGTTAACCTTTTTATTGTAAGTCCTGGCAAGCTGTTACTGGTATGCCCCCAATTGAATTACTACTTTCTCCCTTCTTTCTTCTAGCAGATCCGGATCTCTGGCCACGAATGCCTCATTGGCCCATTTTCTACTCCTTGAGTTCTGATCCCTGGGATGCCGACCTCCAGTGAGATTACTGCCTCTGTGCCAAAAGCCAAGGCAAACGGGGATTTCCCAGTTGATTTTCTCGGCGTAGTCCGACATGCCCAAAGTACACTGGGCAATTCATCCACCCACTTTCCCTTTTCTACTTCCAGCCTCTTTTTGATCCCATCTAAGATGACTTTGTTGGATACTTCTGCTTGACCATTACTCTGGGGAAAGCTTGGAGTAGAGTAATAATTCTTAATCTTGTACTTTGCACAGAAGCTCTTGATTAGCTTACTGTCAAACTGTGTACCATTGTCTGCTATTATTGCTCTTGG
Source organism: Camellia sinensis (assembly GCF_004153795.1). Taxonomy (NCBI): domain Eukaryota; kingdom Viridiplantae; phylum Streptophyta; class Magnoliopsida; order Ericales; family Theaceae; genus Camellia; species Camellia sinensis. The sequence goes on along the minus strand of NW_021027132.1, from coordinate 176,247 downwards.
GATCCCAAACCTGGTGATGATATTTTTTCATATGAAATTCTTCACATCAGCATCTCGAATCTTTACGAGGGGTTCAACTTCCACCCACTTGGTGAAGTAATCTGTTGCCACTAGCAGGTATTTCCTTTGTCCAGTTACTAGAGGCAGTTGTCCAACAAGATCCATGCCCCATTGGGCAAATGGCCAAGGGCTGAACACTGGGTTCAAGTCCGCTGCCAATTGATGTATCAAATGTGCAAACCTTTGACACTTCTCACACTTTCTGACATAGGCTTCAGTATCTTTTTGCATATAGGGCCACCAGTACCCCTGAGTAATGGCCTTGTGAGTAAGTGACCTGCCCCTAGTGTGACTTCCACATACTCCTTCATGTACCTCATACAAGAAGTCTTCAACAAGTGAAGGATGCACATACCTCAAAAGGGGACCAATAAAAGACCTTATGTAGAGATGCCCCTCTGCTATCAGACTGAATCTTGCCGACTTCAGTCCGATCTTGTGTGCTTCTTTATGATCATTTGGCAGTTTTTCCTCTTTAAGGAATGCTATTATTGCATCCATCCAGCTTGGTCCCATCTCCACACACATTACTTCATGCTCTGTGTACAGTGGTTCTATGCTTGGACCTGACAAGTAGTCCACCATTATCGTCCTTGCCTCTCCAGGTTTCATTGCACTAGCCAGATTGGCCAAAGCATCAGCATGACTGTTGTCATCTCAGCTAACCTGCTATAGTCGACAATTCTGGAATAAGGCCACTAGTCTGCCTACCTCCTTTACATAGGCCGACATCCTTTTATCTCGGGCTGCGTATTCGCCTGTTGCTTGGTTGACGATAAGCTAGGAGTCACAGAAGACTATTACCTCGTCTGCTTCCATTGCTACTGCCAGCTTTAACCCTGCGATCAGTGCCTTATACTCTGTTTCATTGTTTGAGGCTCTAAACCCCAAACGAATGGATTATTCCAGTACCTTCCCATCTGGTGATACTAGCAATACTCCCGCCCCCGCTCCTTGTCGGTTTGAACTCCCATCAACAAACAGCCAGAAGGAGTCGCCGATGTAAATACTACATGGCCTGAGTTTCTCTTCTGTCCTCTATTTGGCTATCCCCAACTGGGTTTCTCCTTGTTCACCTCAGCTCAATGGAGCCCGATGTGTGTTGGCACCTGGTATGAACTCAGCCACGAAGTCGGCCAAAACTTGGCCTTTGATTGTTGTTCTAGGTTTGAATTCTAGGTCATATTGGCCCAACACCACTGCCCATCTGACTATTTTTCCTGTCAGATCTCTTTGCTGTAGTAGGGACTTCAAGGGATGCTCAGTTAACTCCACAATTTTGTGGGCTTGAAAGTAATGATTCAGCTTCTTGGAAGCCATTACTAAGGCCAGTGTTAGCTACTCTAGGGGTAGGTATCTAGTCTCAACATCAGCTAGGGTCTTACTCACATAGTAAACTGCCCTTTGCTCTCCTATTTTTTCTCTAATTACTATTGCACTCACTGCATGCTCTGAAACTGCCAAGTATAAGAACAACTTCTCTTTCGGTATTTAATTTGAGAGAACTGGAGCTGTGGTCAAATACTTCTTCAAGTCGTCCAAGGCGACTTTGCATTCTTCTGTCCATAAAAAGTCTGTGGCTTTCTTCACTAAACTGAAGAAACGTTTACATTTGTCAGAGCTTCTACTTATGAACCTATTCAAGGCTGTAGCCCTTCCAGTCAACATCTGCACTTGCTTTGCTGATGTTGGGCTTTCCAACTCTAAAATGACCTTGATTTCATTAGGGCTAGCCTTAATGCCCTTCTGATAACCAAGTATCCTAAGAACTTACCAGACCTAACTCTAAATGCGCATTTCGATGAATTGAGTCGAAGCCGATATGTTCTAAGGATGTCAAAAACTGCCGTTAGGTCAGCTAGATGATTTTCAGGTTCCTTGGTCTTCACGACCATGTCATCTATGTATACCTCCACTGTTTTGCCTATTAGATGCCTGAACATCTTGGTCACCAATCTCTGGTAAGTTGCTCCTGCATTTTTCAACCCAAAAGGCATCACTCTGTAGCAATATAGCTCTTTTGGGGTGATGAATGCAGTCTTCTCCTCATCTAAGGGGTACATAGCTATCTGATAGTACCCCCCGTATGCATCTAGGAAGCTCATCCTTCCATGCCCTGAAGTGGCATCCACCATTTGGTCAATCTTGGGTAATGGGAAACTGTCTTTGGGATAAGCCTTGTTCAGGCTGGTGAAGTCCATACAGACCCTCCACTTCCCATTCTTCTTCTTCACAACCACTTTGTTTGATAACCATGTCGGGTAATTTACCCCTCGAATGGCCTTGGCCTCCAAAAGTTTATTCACCTCCTCTTCTACTACCTCGACATGCATCAACGTCGGCCTTCTTGCTCGCTGGATGATAGGTTTAGCCGACCTGTCCACATTTAGTTTATGGCAAGTGACCTCGGGGTCAATGTCAGGCATCTCGTACGGCGTCCAAGCAAACACCTCAATGTTTGCTCTCAAGAACGCCTCTAGCTCTTTTTCCTCTTCCTCGGCCAAGCTCGAGCTGAGAAGGAAGAAGCGTTCTTCATCCCCTTGCTGGACAAGGATTTTCTTTAGGGCTTCCTCACTTTTCTCGGCTGGCTCTTTGTGGACGTCCTCCAGGACTTCCATGTCCTCGTCTTCAATCTCTGCTGGTTCTGTTTCTCGTATGTTGCAGGTGGATTTCATTGCTGCTATGGAGCAATTCTTTGCCTGTACTTGATCCCCTCTAACCTCCTCAATTCCGTGCTTTGTTGGGAACCGCAATAGTTGGTGCAATGTTGAGGAAACAGTCCCCATTGCATACAACCATGGCCTTCCCAAGATAACATTGTAAGGGGAGGAAGTGTCAATTACTGTGAACTCAGTTTTTATTTTCTTGGTGCCAGCCTACACCTCCAAGCTAACTGCTCCCAGGGGCCATATCGGCGTTCCATTGAACCCGACCATTGGACCATTGAATTGTTCCAGATCATCTTGGTAGAGGCCAAGCTTCTTGTAACACCTGACATACATGATGTCACAAGAGCTGCCTTGGTTAATTAAGATGCACTTCACTTGGCATTCTCCAATCTGAAGGGATATTACTAAGGCATCGTTGTGTGGATGTCGCACCATCTCTAGGTCGTCTTCAGTAAAGGACACCACTGGTCCCTGGCACTCATCTACCCTAGGTCTTTTCTGCCTGACCTGGTACACATGTTGCCAGTGTTTAACCTTCTGAGTCTCTCCACGTATTTTGTTCACATTGACCTTCGAATGAATCACATTGATCACTCGAGGTCCGCCTGCCTACGGTTGGAATGCTGGAGGAGGCGGTGCTGCCGGTGCCGGAGGCAGTTTTGCTTGCTCTTCCCTTGTCTTGGACTCGTCTACAAGGTCCCTTAAATGACCTTGTCTTACCAGGTCTTCTAGATGTGCCTTCAGGGCTCTACACCCCTGAGTCAGATGCCCATCTTCGTTGTGGTAAGCACAATGCTTGCCAAGGCTTCTTCCCATAAATTCACCAGGGGCCCTTACTGGTGCTCTGTAATAAAGCTGATTTCGAATTTTCTCCAGGACTTTGTAAATTGGGATTCGGAATACGGTTGTGACTGCTTGTGCAGCCCTTAGTGTTGTTTCTGGCTTATTATATCCGCCATTACCTCGGCCTCGCTTTGGCGAGCTGTTCCCCTTCTCTTGTTTCAACGCTTTTGCTCCCGGCGTGTCTTCCTCGGCCCTCGCATATTTCTCAATTCTGGCCATCAGTTCCTCCATACTTTTTGGCAGTGTCTTTGCCAATGATTTTCGAAACAAACAATCATCTTTTAGGCCGTTCTTAAAAGACACGACCGCCACCTCTTGGTTGCACCTTGGTATTCGGTTGAATACCTCATATTACCTCATGGCATAGGCCCTAAGGCTTTCATCATCGCTGATTCTCAAAGCCATTAGGGAGTCCACTCTTAATGGCTGTAGCTTGTTTGTCACGAACCTAGCCACGAACATCTCGGCTAGGCCTTCCCAGGTTTTCACAGTTTTTTTTTGCAACTTGTGAAATCAGTCCGATGCTATTTCCCTAAAGGACGAGGGGAACACCTTGTAAAACAATGGCTCGTTCCCGGTGTATAGTGCCATCGAGTTCAGGTACAGGCCGACGTGAAAGTTGGGGTCCGACTTACCGTCGTATATCTGGAACCTCCGCATACTGAACCTTTTCGGTGCCTCAAATTTGTCCAACTGTACCGAGAACGGCGTTCTCGACTTAACCGGGGAGGTTACCTCGGCATTTTGTTGCTTCCTCTAGAAGTAATCCCTCAGATCTTTCTTGGTCCGTCCTGGAGCTTGGCTATCTCCGGATTTCATCCTTTTCGGCACGCTGCTTCCGGTGTCATTGTGAGTCCTCTTGGACCTCTCTCCGTTAGTTGCGTCGAAACAAAGTTCTTTCCTTTGAACATGGTGATGTTCTTTGGGGTCAACTTCTTTTATCTGATGTGTCCTCCGTGAATCTCCCTTCATTGACTCTCCTCGCCCGACCTCCCTTGAAGGCCGGTGAGAGTGTTCTTTGGTCCTGGTGTGCTGAGAGGCTACTAGGACTGTTTTCTTCCCTCCCTTCTAGGTATTGTTCTTGGCCGCTGGAATCGGCGTGTCCTGTAATGGGAACGGTGGCTGCATGACGTTGTTTTGCATCATGAAATTGACGACCGTTTGTAGGTCCGCCAATTTGTCTACCATTCCCTTCATCTCTTCATCCCTCCGCAGGCATCTATCTTTCCATACTTGGAGGTCGTCCTCGTTATAATACCTGCTTCGGTCTGATTTCTTGGGTACATCGTCTTCTTGGCCGACGACCTTTTCTCTGTGATTCTTATCACGCGTTTCTTCATTGCAGTTGTCTTCTTCGATGTTAAGGTCAATATGTTTCCCACTCCCAGTAGGAGTGTCATCCTCGACCTTCTCTTTATGCCCGTCGTTGGCCATATATTCTTCTTTTGTTCCCACAGACGACGCCAAATTATGTGTGTCAATTTCTGACCACACTGCCAAACAGGTACTCAGCTAGAGAACACCGACAGAATAGATTAAACCCTAACAACCTGTCACAGAAAGAAAAGAATTCGACGATGGTTCGTCCACCTGGGGGCACTCCGACGATCAAGTCAGTTATCTCTCGAAGATAGCAAAAGTGCTTAACTCACTATTCAGAATACAAAAAGCGTACCTTAGACCCACGAGGGTGCCTCTCTTTTATAGCCAACGCTGACCTAATCCCAATAGAAGCCTAACTTCAATGGTCTCTGGATTACTGCTAATCTTGGACTCCTAGTAGGATTAGGATAAACTCTCTAAGAGTCTTATCTTTATCCAAACTGAAGTCCTCGCTTATTCTAGGACTCTTGTCCCATGTCCGCTTATCGCGGATTCCGATATCTTCGCAGATAACCTCGACCTATCCGAGATCATCTTGGCGTCATGACCAGGACACGTGGTATCTCGGCTGGCACTTCGGTACCACCTCGGCCACGTGTTGTCACTCAAAAATTATGTCCCCACACCTTATTTTATATATTCTTTTTTTTATTTATTATTATTTTAGATTTGCTTATTTTATATATTCTTGGTTGTTAGAGAACTGTAAAAGTATGGGATAATCAAAATTTTATAATAAGATTCGATTATAACATATCATATCGGCTAGTGAACAAATCATGTTTTTCTTTGGATTTGATAATACATATTAGAAGTACAAGAACAACATATATTATATTTAACTTAAGGGGAGGATGAGAGGTTATGACTCTGGCAAACAACGTCAAAATGTCCTTTAATTATTTTTATTACCTCAATTTTAATAATCGAGTTCATGAATCATAATCTCCTGTTGAAGTAACACAAAACATTTCGTTTAATGACTTCTAAAAAGAAAATTATTTGAACAAAACTCAACTCGAAATAGGATTAGATCAATTTTCAACTTGAGACCTGCTCAAAATCCTTATGATAATAAGAAAGTCAACTTAAAAGCTAAAAAATGAAGGACAACCTTACATCCCGTAAATTACACACAAATCTTCTAAATATAGATGGAAATTAACATAATGATTGAGATTGATAACATGGCTTTAAATTGAGATTGATAACATGGCTATAGTTAAAGGAAGTGTTATTGGCCTTTGTTGTGAGATTAAAATTCTACTAATTTTTTAGTATTATTTTTTATGTTTATATATATGTAAAGAGTTTATAAGAGTTAGCGTGCTATAATATTACCCCCTCATTTTTATATATTAATGGTTGTGAGATGTACTCTATATAAGAGTATGGTATGGCCAAAATTTTATAATAAGATTCAATTATAACAAATCATATCCTTTAGTGAACAATTATGTTACTTGCTTTTGATTTTTTCCTATTTAGAAGTACAAGAACATCATGCATTATACAAAACGTAAGAAGAAGATAGAAAGTTAAGAATTATCCTAATAACAAGCACGATATTTTCTTTTTTTAATTCCGACCACACAATCAAATAGGGAACTTAGCTAGAAAGCACGCGGTAGAATAGATTAAGCCAACTACCTGCCAACAAAAAGATGAGAATACTATGGTGGTTCGTCCACCTGGGGGCGCTCTGACGATCAAGTCAATAAACTTATCTCAAAGATATCGAACAAGTACTTAAACTCACAAAAAAATAAAGCATTCTTTAGACCCACGAGAGTACCTCACTTTTATAACCAGCAATGACCTAGTCACCTAAAAATCTCACGTCATAGGACTCAAGCACAATGCTCATCCCAGACTCTTAGCTAGATAGGGATAAACTCTACAAGAGCATTATCCTTATCTAGACTAAGTGTTTTCATTCATCTAGGACTCTTGTCTTCTATCCAGATATCTCGGATTCCAGAATTACCGCACTGAACCTTGACAATACCGCAATCATCTCGGCAAACATGACTCACCCACGTGACACCTCGGTCGACACCTCGACCACTTGGCGTCATTCACAAAATACTTCTCCATAATTGCCCCCTAGGTTATATTACCTAGGTAACCTGAGGTGATGGAACTTATTATGTCTGATCTTCCAACATGTCGGCTAAACAAACATGCTAGAGATACTTTTCCGACCGAGATCATGACTCACCGGCATAAAGGAACAAGGACTCATATGTCCACTCGTCAAGAATCAAGAATCAAGAACCAAAAACCATCATGTTCTATCTCATCCAAGTTCAACATCTCGATAGAGATCGCACTACTAGCAGAGATCATGAGGAACCAAGAACAAATAAGTTATGTCCTATCCAAATTCAACATCTCAACCAAGATCAACATCTTAACTGAAATCATTATCTCAACCAAGATCAACATCTTTACCGAGATCGCCATCTCAACCAAGATCGCACTTCTCAACCGAGATCATCATCTCTACTGATATCAATATCTCAATTGAGATTGTACTTCTCAACCGACATTATCATCTTAACCGAGATTGCACTTCTCAAACGAGATCATCATCTCTACCGAGATCAACATCTCAACCGAGATCACACTTCTCAACTAAGATCATCATCTCAACCGAGATTGCACTACTAGTCGAGGTCATTCATTTAGGATCTGCTCACCTAGGTCGAGCTCTTTCATCTAGGATTTTCTCACTTAAGCTGAGCTCTTGTCTTCTCGAACTTACTCATCTAGGTCGAGATCTTATCTTCTGGGATTTGGGATCTAAGATCTGCTCACTTAGGTTGAGCTTTTGTCTTCTCGGGCCTACTTATCTAGGCCGAGATCTTGTCTTCTGGAATCTAGGATCTACTCACATAGGCTAAGCTCTTGTCTTCTCAAACCTACTCATCTAGGCTGAGATATTATCTTCTATGATCTAGGATCTGTTCACATAAGTTGAGCTCTTGTCTTGTCAGACCTACTCATCTAGGCTGAGATATTGTCTTCCAAGATCTGGGATCTACTCACATAGGTTGAGCTCTTATTTTCTCGAACCTACTCATCTATGTCGAGATCTTGTCTTCTGAAATCTGGGATCCACTCACTTAGGCTGAGCTTTTGTCTTCTTGTATCTATTTATCTAGACCGAGATCTTGTTTTTGGGATCTAAGATCAGGGATGTGCTCACTTTGACTGAGCTCTTGTATTCTCGAACCTATTCATCTAGGCCGAGATCTTATCTTTTAGGATCTAAGATCTAGTATGTGCTCACTTAGGCTAAGCTTTTGTCTTCTCGGGCCTACTTATCTTGGCCGAGATCTTGTCTTCTAGGATTTGGGATCTGCTCACGTAGATTGAGCTCTTTTCTTCTCGGACCTACTCATCTAGGTCGAGATCTTGTCTTTTGAGATTTGGGATATGCTCACTTAGGTTGAGCTCTTCTCTTCTCGGACCTACTCATCTAAGTCAAGATCCCGTCTTCTAGGATCTGGGATCTACTCACTTAGGTTGAGCTCTTGTCTTCTCGGACTTATTCATCTAGGCCGAGGTCATGCTTTCTTGGATCCACTCACCTAGGGTGAGGTCGTTCATCTAGGATCTACTTCACCTAGGCCATGCTCTTCTATCTGGGCCACATTTTTCCACTTTAGATCTAGGATCTGCTTCACCTAGGCCATTCTCTTGGATCTGCTTCACCTAGGCCATGCTTTTCCATCTTAGATCTGCTCCACCTAGGCCATGCTCTTCCACCTTAGATTTGGGATCTGCTCCACCTAGGCCATTCTCTTGGATCTACTTCACCTAAGCCATGCTCTTTCATCTGGAATATGCTCCACCTCGGCCACATTTTTCCATCTTGGATCTGCTTCACCTAGGCCTTGCTCTTCTATCTGGGATCTACTTCACCTAGGCCATGCTCTTCCATCTTGGATCTGCTTCACCTATGTCGATGTCTTTTCTACTTGAAAGCCGTCTTCATCTCTTCAGGAGCGCACATGCCCCCTTATCTTTGCATTCATCCCTTCTAGAAGGGTCTTTATTCTGTCAATGTTGATGCGTTCTCCATCTTCACTGAACTTGTTGTCGCTAACACGTTGATCTTGTACGATAATGGTCATCTATTCTGACTAAGTTCCCACAAATAGCGCCAAATTGTAGGTGTTGATTTCTAACCACACAACCAAATAGGGAATTAGCTGGAGAGCACGCGGCAGAATAGATTAAGCCAACTACCTGCCAACAAGAAGATGAGAATATCGTGGTGGTTCTTCCACTCGGGGGGCGCTTCGACGATCAAGTCAGTAAACTTATCTCAAAGATATCGAACAAGTACTTAAACTCACAAAAAATAAAGTGTCCCTTAGACCCACGAGGGTGGCTTACTTTTTATAACCAGCAATGACTTAGTCCTCTAGAAGTTTCACTTAATAGGACTTAAGCACAATGCTTATCTCAAACTCTCAGCTAAATAGGGATAAACTTTATAATAGTCTTATCCTTATCCAGACTACTTTCACCTAGGATTCTTATTCTCTATCCAGATATCTCGGATTCCGAAATTACTGCACCGAACCTCGACAATACCGCAATCATCTCGACAGACATGACAAGTCCATATGGCACCTCAGTCGACACTTTGGCCACGTGACATCATTCACAAAATACTTTTCCACATTAATTTTTTACCTGTGTAATAACATTATTTAAGAATTTGTAAAATGGATTAATGCTTTTTAAAATAAAAAAGATTAAAAAAATACATTAATATTTATCATTTGTCGATGGCTCGGTCCAATAATAAAATTTATTGTTAGCGTTTATACAATGAAGATTCTCTAAAAATGTATGTAAAGTTACTTATATCATTTTATTATTATTATTATTATTTGTTTTAATAATTTTTGCAAATTTTACTTTAATAAAAGGTTTGTGCACTGAATCGTGTATTTCATAATTATCATTTTTTCATGCATACATTCTAGAAGAAAATAATTGATTTCTGGTTTGCCCAATTAAAATAAATATGTAATCATAACATACGAAAATAAAAAAATTAAAGGGTGAATTATACTTTTCACTCCTATAATTTTATTCAAATTTTATTTTGATCTCTATGTTTTTAATTTAAAGTATTTGGTTCTTATACTTAAATACAGCTTTAGTTTGATCATTTTATCCAAACTTTCGTTAATTTTTTTTTGTGTATACTCCACGAAACTGATAAGTGTCTCAAAAAAATATTAATTTTAACCTTTAATTTGAATGGAATGGTCATATCAAAACTATATTTAAAATGTAAAGAAGAAGCTGTTCAATTTTAAACAATACCGATTAAAGTAAAATTTATGTCAAATTATAAGAATTAAAAGTATTATTTATCTAAAAATAAAGAAGGGATGCAATTCATATAAAGGCAGGCTTTAGTGAGGAGGGACGCGAAGTCATTCTTATCTCCATCATTTCTTATCTCCCATGTAGTGGAGGATCTTTTTGGCCCCACGAAAATCTTGACTAAATTTAAAATAATGTTTCATACACAGAATTTTTATAAAAAAAATATTTAAAATTTTAAAATATTGTCAAAATTTATTTAAAATATGAGTTCAATGACATAAAAAATCAAACTTATGTACTCCTTTCATCTTAAAACATTAATTTTTTTATTGTCTCAAAATATTAATTTTTTTTTTGAAAGTCAAGAACTAAAATAATATAAATTTTTTATTTTATCTTTTTTTAAAAATTTATTAACAATACAAAACGTACAACTATGACAATTAATATATTTTTAAAAAATATACTATCAAAATAATTTTAAAAAATTAATATTTTGATGTGTAATAATTATACCGTCATATAAAGTTAAATTATCTAAAAATGACTATTATTTTTAAACAAAAAGAGTATTATTTCTTAGATATATTTCTGCGCATAAATTTTGTACACATATTATCGCTGCTAAAATACATCGAAAATCAGAAAACGATCAAGAATGTAAACATCACCACTGACATGGAAGACATAGAAAATGTGTTTAGCATTGTTTTTGAAAATGATTTTTATTATTTTTTAATTTGTTGATGGAGACAACGAACATTAGTTAGAATTTCCGATCCTCCATGGCCTTGTTCTGAAAAATTATTGTTTGTTCCGGAACCAGATGAGTTGGTACTCCAACTCAGAAGTATTTTGGAAGTATGATTAAAAATTAATTTTTAATTTTTTTATTATTTTATATAAGAAGTGATGTGAATAAAAATAAATTAAAAGTTAATTTTTTTAATTTTTTAATGTGTTGTCAAAATATCCGTTAGTTATTATTAATTAAATCGATAGAATTTATTCTATTTTTATCACTTTTTAAGAAATAATAAAATATTTATTTCTCAATAAATATTGTGTCATTTTGGGAACATAGTAAAAAGTCACATTTTTAGACAAAATGTCCAAAAACGCAAGTGCCAAAAACGCGGTTTGGCAAGTGCTAAAATCACAGGTGTAAAATTACAAATTAGGGCCTACGAAAAAAAAAATTAAATTTCTTATGTTGGATAAGGATATTTTGGTCATTTTAATTTGATTTGACACTATAAATAAATATTAAACTAAAAAGTAAAAAGTTAACTTTTTACCAACTTCTCAAATTACTTTTCAAAAAATTAAAAAATTTGATAAAAAATTAAAAAATAACTTTTACTAACTTTCCAAAACACTCCATTAGAGAGTAATATTTCAATAACTTTTCCCTTATTCTTGTCTACTTTGGACAACTTATGTTTCAGCTTTAACACATGTCAACATCAATAATATTATAAGCTTCGTGCGGCATTCGTTACAGTAGCCGATGTTTGTGGCTTATTTTAGAAAAATGGTAAAAAGTGATTTTTTTGACTTTTAATCAAATTTTTAACTTTTTTAGATAAATGATTTGAGAAGTTAGTAAAAAATGACTTTTGATTTTTTTTTATTACTGTTTGTTTATGATGTCAAATCATAATAAAATGACCAAACTACCCCATTTATTTAAAATATTTACAACTTCACCTATGTAACACATTTTGACCTATGAGGGTAAAATTGTAATTTCACCGTTGGCTAAAAACCAACCTCCCAAATGAAAAAAAAAACAAAAAAGCCCACTTTTGGCTTTAACTTGATTTTTTTAATTTTATTTGGTTTTTTATTTTTAGATTTTTTTTAGTTTTGTGAAAAAAAAAATATAATAATTATAATTTAAATATAATATTTTATCTTATTAATTTATATAATTAATTTTATTTTTTTATACTTTTTTGATCCCAAAATATTTATCAAACAAAGGAGTATATTGTTCTTGTCTACTTTTAAAATACTAAAGTTATGTTTGGGAATGGATTTTTGACTAAAAAAGTACAAAAGATAAAATTGGTTACATAAGCTAATAAGATAAAATGTCACATCTAAATCATCATCATTACATTTTGCTCTCACAAAATTCAAAAAAGTCAAAAATAAAAACCAAACGAGACTAAAAAAGCCAAGCAAAATAGTAAAAAAGCCCAGCTATTTTAGCTCTTTGTTTGGGATGTGGAATGGCTTTTTGGCTATTTTAGCTTGGAAATAAAAAGCCTTGTTTTGGATGGATTTTTTGACTTTTTTAATTTTTGTGAGAGAAAAGATAAAATAATTATGGTTTAAATGTGACATTTTGTCTTATTAGACTAAAAAATCTATTTTATTTTTTTATGGGTAAAATAACCCCAACCTAACCCAAACTTGCATGCCAAACAAACCCTAAGTGATTTATATAAATACAATCTGATTAAATAATTATTGATATTCAATTAAAATAATGTTTTTATTTGATCACTAATATACTAAATGATTTGATCATTATAAATTTTTTATTTATCAATTATTATGTCAAACTTTGTCTTTTAATAGTGGTAAATTCACTATATTATTACATTGGTGATAAAGGATATAATAAATATTTTTTTATAAATAAATATAAGGGTAAATTATTCTTATAATCTATGTTGTTTAGTTATTGTGTTAATTTGATTACTAATTATATTAAAATTATCTTTACAAATTTTCTTACTAAATTAATTTAGTCTAATTGATAATGGTCATTTAAAAATTGAGCAATACTAGAGATTTACATTTTTTAACTCACAAATCATCTAAAATGATGTGACAAGGAGTAGAGCTCTATATTATTGGATGTGTGATAAATAAAAAATTAACACATTTGATATCATATCATTGTGGATGCAATTATCGAAGTTTTTTATGTCTTAAACATTTTCCTTAAACATTATATTGAAATTATGAAACAAAATAGATTATTCACTCTTATCAAAGAGGTTGAAAAGTTGGTGTTCAATTTAATTGTAAATAGACCATTGTGTCTTTGATTTTTGCCAAATTAGTTAGCGTCTGTTTGGTAACAATTTTGTTTTTAATTTTCAGTTTATCTTTATAAAAATTTAAAAAATTGTGCTAAAAACTTGTTTGATAAATTTTTGATTTATAATGCTAGTTCTTAGTTTATAAATTGGACCCAAAAAATATAAACTGAAAAAAGGTGTTTTCATTGGTTTATAAATTTGGCACTGTAGCGGAAGTCACTGTAGCAGAGCTACAGTAACTTAGGTGTCGGCATAATGACCACAGTTAAAATCTTCGGAGCACTCGAATTCAATTTGATTTTCTCCCAACGGTAAAATAAAAGTTGTATCTAAATCTTATCATCTTCCTCTACTTCATGTTGATTGAAACTTCAGCAAATCAGGTCAGTCTCTCTCTCCCCTCTCTTCTCTCTCTCCCCTTCCTTCTCTCTCTATCTCTCCCCTCTTCTCTGTGTTCTCCCTTCTTCAGATGCACGCTCAACCATCATCCTTCTTGAAACACTGCCATTGTTGTTGTTTTTCTTAAGAGGAAATGCTACACCAGTCCCAAAAGAAGAGCTTGATGTCAAAGCATAACTTGATGATGATGATAAGAGCACAAACCCAGCTGTAGCTGATGCCATGTTGCATGTAGCTATGGCCACTTCTCCTCCCCCTCTCTCTCTCTCTCTAACTTTGTTCTTTCTCTTTCTGTATCTATCTATCTATCTATCTATCTATGAAGATGTTGTGAATATCGTTTTAGATGATTCCCAAAAAAAAAAAAAAAAAAAAAAACTAAAAGGATAATATTTACGGGACAGATATGTTTTTATGGTTTGTGGAAGAATTGGGATGCTATTATTATGGTTTGCAAGTTGTTATGAACATTCCTAATATGGTTATTAAATTTATTTATGGTTAGTATTTTAACAATATGGTTATTATGGATGTTTATTATAATGCGTATGATCCCATTGTCAAAAATAAAAAAATAAAAATTCTAGGCCTTAACAAACATGTTTTTTAGTTTATATTTTCAAAATTTTTTAAATATTTTGTCCAAACCAAACGCGTTTATTATTTATGTTTTTCTAAAAATAAATAAAAACTAATTTATAAAATATTTGTAAACATAAACAAAAAACGTAAATGTTACCAAACGATACCTTAACAAATGTATTAATTGGATTAAATCGACAAATTGTGAAAATCCAAATGCAAAATTGTTACAATTAAAATTATAAGAATTAAATTGATACAAAAGACAAATTATAAGGACTCCTTGTGTAATTTGCCTCAAATATAATTATCATAATATTATTACATTATTAATAATGCAAAACTAATTCAATTAAATTAGAGATGAAAAATAAATTATATATATTTGTGCATTAATATAGTAATATTAGTTGGTTGACATGAAATTTATAAATTTTGTAACAACCCTTATTATATAAAAGGAGACTTTATTGTTTTTACAAAGTGACGCCAATTTTGTCTTGTCACGTCCAATCCCATTGAATTAGATTAGATTGTGGTCTATTTTGGAAAACAGGTTAAGGGGTGGTTTGGGATGTCCTAAATAAGTGTACCTTTTGATTTTTTATAAAAAAATGTGTAGAAAAGTAGAGAGGAGATATTGATTGATGTGACTCAAAAAAGATAAAAAGATGGACTAAAATAAATTATGTCAAACAAGGCTTAAAAGTCACTTTTCAACTTTTAACCTATTTTTTTTTTTCTTACAAAAACGTTAAAAAAAATTAAAAAATAATTTTTAACCATCTTTTAAAAAAAAAACCCTCTATTCATGGGAATGTTAATCCCATCATGTGTAGGATTCACAATCTCATGAGACTATTAGTCTCCTTTTATTTTTGTCAACTAAATAAAATTTAGGTCATGTTTGATTATTGAATTATATTAGTTAGTATTAGATTTAGTCAACACTTATAATATCATATCATTTTGAATAAAATTAAGTAAACTTTTTTTTTTTTTAAATGTATCAAACATTTTAGAGATTAAAAATTGAAAAATCTAGAAATCCCTTAGATGATAATTTGTGATTATGTATCAATTTTAAGCAGTATATAACAATCTCAATCAAACAAGCAAGACAAATCGACACAAGGATTTTACGTGGAAAAACCACAATTGGACACCTCCAATTGTGATAAAAAAAACCACGGGCAACAGTCACAAAACAATCCACTAAGAAGATATAAAGGAATTACACAGGTATACCCTCAATTACCTAGCGAATCCACGCCCGAATTGAACCAACCTCTATGTATCTCTTACATCCCCGTCTTCACCTCGAAATTGTCTTGACGTTGAGCCACTCCGGAATCCACCAAAGCTTCAGGCTCGAATTCTTTAGAATCCACCGAAGAACAACTCTATCTTTTGTGTAGAATAAATAAACAAACCTTTGATGTATGCTTCTTAAACCATGAGTTGAATACTCAATTAAAACGTCAAAGAAAACTAGCAAAATATCCTCAGGTATAAACCTTAGAACCCAAAAAGAAGATCCGGAGAAGTTGGTCAAGTTTTGGGAGAAAACCAACTACTTATAGAAATCCAAAGTAATCCTAGTTTTGGAAGAAAACCAATTCGTTATAGAAATTTGGATTTTGAAGCTCGCTCGAGCGAAGCTTCTCTCGCTCGAGCGAGAACCTTAACTCGCGTGATTTCCACTAATGCATTCGCTCGAGCCACGAACCCTTCGCTCGAGCAACCAATGAGCTCTTTCAGGTTTTTGTATAGACGCAATCCTTCGCTCGAACGAGGACTTCTTCGCTCGAGCGAGCAAGGGCGGACAACCAACTTTGAAAGCAATTTTGCATTTTGCTTCAAGCGCGAGCTGACAGGGCAGCTCGACCTCCGTCATAATCAGCGAAGTGGCAATCTTGAAAGCATTAACACCACAAACTTCTCTGCAAGACACAATTCAGGTTAGATTCGCATCTAAACACTCATAACCTCACTGAAATAAAATGTGCGAAAACAAATATAACTTAAAGGGGTTTTGTCAAACGGGATTGCCAAGAATAAAAACCTAACAACAATTTCATAGGTTTGTTAGTTCCATATTTTTTTTTTTTATAAATTAAACATGATTTAAATGGAACTCACAGTATTATTAATCTCACTCCGTTTAAATTTCATCAAATTATTAGTTACATAATATTTTTTTGGGTTTATTACACTCTATACCCCTAAACAATCATAAAATTGTCTATGTAGTCCATGAACCATCAATTGTGTCTATTATGTCCCTAAAGTATATAAATCAAAATTTATTTAGTCCTTAAACTATTGATTGAATCCATTAAGTTCCCAAAAAATTTAATTTAAACTTAAAGGATTAAATTAAACATTACAAAAATAAAATATAAGTCTATAAATGTTATAAATTAGTAAAAGATCTTATGTAATTAAAATTTTATTTCAAAAAAATCTTAAATTTTTATTTTATCTTTCAAAAGTTGGCATCAATCCATATATTGAATTTTCTTTATAAGGATAAAGGTAGTTATTTATAATATTTTCAAATAGGCTAAAATAGCTAATAAGACAAAATATCACATCAAACCCATAATCATTTCACTTTTTCTTTCACAAACATCACATCCAACCATAAAAAAATCCAATCATCTTCCCAAACACAAAAATTTAACCTACTAAAATAACTAAAAATTAAAATAGCCTACTAAAATAACAACTTTCCAAACGAAGCCATAGTAATATTAGTTGGTTGACATGAAATTTATAAATTTTGTAACAACCCTTATTATATAAAAGGAGACTTTATTGTTTATAATACGTATGGGGAAGATTTTTTATTGTTTATTGTGCATTAATAGTGGAAGATTTTTTTACTAATTTATAATACGTATAGACATATATTTTATTTTTATAATCATTTTAGGGATTAAATTTTCAAACAAACAAAATTTAAGTGGACCGCACAACTAGCAATCTAATTTAAGTGGGACACAGTAGTAATAATCCAACCCCAACATTTAAGATAGATAATCAATATGAAAATGTTATAGATATTAAATTTTTTATAAATTAAATAATTAAATATCTTATATAAGTGTAGAGTTTATAAAATTATAGATCTTATACCTATGTGAGACATTTATTTAATAAAAAATTTAATATTCTTAATATTATCCAACCAACACGACCTAGGGATTCATAGTCCCACTAAACTATTACCCTGCATTTTTTTCATCAACAAATGATTTATACGAAATTCAGTGACTTGCTAATACAATCCCAATATTTGTGGAGCTAAACAAAAATGGGGTTTAATCATTACTCCAATCGGTTGATCTTATGTTATCAAATCAAAGGTGGGGTAAAAAAAATTGAGAATTACACATAAGAGAATTTTAAAAAAAATATTTACAAGATTATAAAAAAATAAAATTTTAATTATTAATATTTATGAAACTTCCGACTGATGCTTGATTGAATGGAGATGAAAAATATACAACAAAGTTTGATGAATAATGTTTTGTTTGCAAAGTATTAAATAAATTAATTTTTTTATTTTTAAAAAAATGTATAAAAAATAAAAAAATAATATAATCTAAATAAACTAAAAAATAAAAAAATTAACTTATTAGTTACTTTTCAAAAGAAATCTAAATAGGTAATTTTTTTTTTTTTTCTTTGGCCAAAGCAACGGACATGACATGATAGATCCAATGGTTGCAGAGTGTCCATTCCACAGCAAAGATATATCCAAACGAACATAATAGGATAAGATCGTAGGACATGAAATAAAATAGGTAGGTTGTAAATACACTGATTTGTTTAAAAGGTGAGGCCTCTTCGGTCCGATGGAAGTGGGGCGCTGCTGCGTAACCCGCTCAGTAACGTCTTTTGTGCAGCGATATAGGTTTATTTTAAAATTTATTTTGATAATTTGAATCGTTCATGTTTTGAAATACGTTAAGTAGATATATTTATAAAAAATCAAGTTAATCGGATATCGTTTACCAATTTATCTACTCATATTTGTATTCATTTTAATCAAGTTAAAATACATTTTGTATTTATTTTTGTAGATATAAATGTGAGTAGATGAATGGGTAAACGATATCCGATTAATTTGATTTTTTGCAGGCATATTCTACTTGACGTATTGTAAAATATGAACGGTTCGGATTATCAAAATGAGCCCCTACATGGGTCCAAATCACCGCACAACAGACGTTGCTGAACGGGCTCCCAGTCCGATGTGTAGATGGAAACATATTGTTTGGTAGATGGTATTTATAATGAGTTTCGTTTTAATAATTTGAATTGTTTAATATATAAAATTTGTTCAATATTTTATATTTATAAAAAATTATTTTGATTGGATATTGATAACTCCTTAATCGGAACACATTTTTATTAACAATTCATTTTAAAAATTATATTTACCATTGACAAAAATGTATTCTAATTAACGAACTATTGATATCCAATCAATATGACTTTTTTTGCAAGCATGAAATACTTGATGAGCCTTACACATTGAATAACTGAAATCATCAAAACGAGACCCGTGATGGGCTCCATGAGCCCAACAGTATGTTCCAATCCACACAATAAACTAGAGAGAAACCTCTCCCTTGTTTAAAATATAAATTGTCTCACTACACCCTAATAAAATGTGATTACAAGATTATCTCATTTGGAGACTTAAGATTTTAGCAAAAAAATTAAAAAATTACTATAAGTTATCATATCATTCTTTTATACTGTTCTACACATCTTTTTCATGAAAATCAAAAAGTCATTTTCCAAACGAGAGAAATCCAAAACTTATTTAGGTGGTGTTTGATAAAGTTAAATTTTTATTTTTCTACACATATTTTCATGAAAATCAAAAAGTCAATTCCCAAACGAGAGAAATCCAAAACTTATTTAGGTGGTGTATGATAAAGTTAAAAACTGAAAATTGAAAATTCAATATCGAAAATTGAATGTTGAATTTTTTAAACTAAAAAAATGTTTGATAAAAATTTAAGTGTTGAATTAAAAATAATGTTATTTGATATATATAACATTAATTTGAAATTTATTATTTTCAAATTGTATATTTTTAATTTTTATATTGTAGTGGTGGTGGTGATGATGATATGATGATTATGGTGGTCGTAGTGGCGACAGTATTGGTAGCGGTAGCAGTAACAGTGATGGCATAATGGTAGTGATGGAGGTAGTAGTGGTAGTAGTAGTAGCAGTGGTGGTGGTGATGACATAATGATGGTGCTAGTGGTAATAGTGGTGGCGGTGGCGGCGATGGATGATGGTGGTGGTGGTGGTGGTGGTGGTGAATTTATAATAGTATATATCAATATTTATATTTCATTTTTGCAAATTCAGTCAAATTTTAAGTTTCGTTTGATATTGGCTAATATAACCAACTTTTTTATGTTGGAACTTTTTTAGCCTCGTTTAGTTTGAGTTTTAGGTTTTTTTGCCTTTTGTACGAGAAAAAATATAATGATTATAGGTTAAATGTGATATTTTGTCTTATTAACTTATTTAGCCTATTTTGTCATCTTGTACTTTTTTAGCTCCAAAATGATAGCCAAACCAGGGCTTAGTGAGTTTGATATGATTTAAAATTTATTTAAATTTAAATTTATATTTTAAGAGACACTTAAATTTTAAGTGATATCAATTATAGTTATCAAATGAGCTTAATTAATTCTTAATTAATTAATTAAATTTTAAATATTAAATTATATTATCAAACACCCCTTATTATTATGTGATTGAAACATAAAAATATAAAATAATATAATTTTTAAAATTATGAGAGATAATTTATATTTAAACAAACTTTAAAAAAAAATTATAATTTATCTAATAAAAATAATAAAAATAGTAGCAGGATAACAAACAAAACAACAACGTCAACGTCACAGAACAATGACAGCCATCGTTAAAATCAACCCCCAACTCTAACTTTACCATCATCGCCTGTCCCATCCAATCAAGAAGGAGGACCAGTCACAGGGCGGTGATAAAGAATTAGGTTCTACGATTTTTCGACGGTTCAGTTTCGTCCACGTCACCACACCCCCTTTAAAGTGTGACCCGACTCCCCAACCCGGGAATCTAAAAATTCGCCCCATTTTGTGGGGAATGAAAAGTCTTTTCGTTTTCCCTCAATGGACCCAACACGTGGCGTTCTTCAACCATAAGCCAGCTTAGATATTAAATGCAACCCTGGGGTCCACCTAAAAAATTAAAAAAATTAAATGAATTTTCTGAATTTAATTTGAATTTGAATTTGAATTTGGGTTTCATTTCATACTTCAGAGAGAAGGAAGAAAATGGAGGTCCAGCGAGCAAGAGGAGAGAGAGAGAGAGAGTACTTTCATAGGCTCGACTTTATTGACCTTTAACACAAAAAAGAGGAGAAAAGTCTATCTCCCTCTCTGTCTCTCTAGTTTTGTAACTTTCTCTCTCTAGCTTTTCCCTCCCATTGCCCGGTCGTGTGATTAAAGGGGGGGGTCTGTGATTTTTGGGAAACCAGTTCTCAACTTGTTCTCGTTTTGCTCTGTTGAGACCCAATTCTTAGCAGCAATCTTCCTCTCTTATAGAATCAAGGTATGTCCGGTACCTTTTTCATATGTGTATATGCATATATGTATGAGCTTTAATTTACACAGATTTTAGTGTTTCATAAGCATCAATTTGGTATGTTGTTGTATTTGTTCGATTGGTGATTGATAAAGTTTGATTTTTGATTAATAAACATGGTTTTTTGAATTTTTGGGTTTTGTTGTGCGAGTATATGGAAATTTAGGTATGAAATTGCACGCATTGAACGATTCTGTTCTGCTTTTCTTGTAGTTTTAGTGTCTGTCTCATGAATTTTGATCAAAACATTCGAATGAGTTGTTGTCTATGATTAATTTTTTTTTAAGTATTTCTTCATCTTGAATCTTTGTTAAGCTAGTAATTTCTGTTTAAGAAAATACCCATGTTTGAAATTGAAATTTCTTGTAGAGTCTTTGAGTCTTTGTTTAATGTCTGTATGTTGTTGTGGTTTTGTAGAAAGAGAGCATTCACTGTGCAGTGGTTCCAAGGGGAAACCCTGTCCAATTGGTTTAATAATGGAGGGTATTATTGAATTTGAAAAAAAGAGGCGAACTTTCAGTAAATTTTCACTTTTGCTCGAATTAGCGGCGACCGATGATCTGATCAGCTTTAAAATTGCTCATGAAGAAGAGGCTCATGATATTGATGAGTCAAGCTTATGGTATGGTAGAAGAATTGGCTCAAAGAAGATGGGGTTTGAAGAGAGGACACCCCTTATGATTGCAGCCATGTTTGGTAGCAAACAAGTTTTGAGTTACATACTTGAAACTGGAAGAGTTGATGTTAATAGGGCTTGTGGTTCAGATAGAGCCACCGCTCTCCACTGCGCTGTTGACGGTAGTTCCGTAAATTCACCTGATGTTGTCAGGCTTTTGCTCCATGCTTTTGCTGATCCCAATTGTCTTGATGCTAATGGGAACCGACCCAGTGACTTGATAAATCCGTATTTGTATTCTTCCTTCAATTCGAAGAGGAAAGTAGTTGAATTCCTGCTAAAGGGAAGCAATAATATTGGGGAAGAATGTTTCTTGGCTGATCAGGGCTTTGAACATAACGAAGAACAAAATGATCAACAGATGTTGACACCGACCTCCTCTAAAGATGGGAGTGAGAAGAAAGAATATCCTGTTGATCTCTCTCTTCCAGACATCAAGAACGGGATATACGGGACGGATGAGTTTAGAATGTATACGTTCAAGGTTAAGCCTTGCTCGAGGGCTTACTCGCATGACTGGACAGAATGTCCGTTTGTCCACCCTGGGGAAAACGCTAGGCGACGTGATCCACGGAAATATCATTATAGCTGCGTGCCATGTCCCGAGTTCCGAAAGGGGACGTGCAGGCAGGGGGATGCTTGTGAATACGCACATGGAATTTTTGAGTGCTGGCTTCACCCTGCGCAGTATCGAACCCGTCTCTGCAAAGATGAGACGGGTTGCTCCAGAAGGGTGTGCTTCTTTGCTCACAAACCTGAAGAGCTTCGCCCCTTGTATGCCTCAACCGGGTCAGCAGTGCCTTCTCCTAGATCATTCTCAAACGGTGCTCCTTCGTTGGATATGACATCAATGAGCATGCTTGGTCATGGTTCTCCTCTTTTGATGCCGCCCACTTCAACACCACCTATGACTCCTTCAGGAGCTTCTTCTCCTATGGGTGGGTCGATGTCTATGTGGCAGAACCAGCACAACATCGTGCCTCCCACACTGCAGCTTCCTGGTAGCCGGTTGAAGTCTTCGTGGAGTGCTAGAGACATGGATTTAGATGCTGAATTACTTGGGCTTGAAAGTCATCGTCGCAGGCAGCAGCAACAGTTGATGGATGAGATGTCAAGTCTCTCCTCCCCAACCAGTTGGAATTGTAACTTGGCTACTGCTGCAGCTTTTGCAGCTTCGTCTTTTGATCGAAGTGGGGATTTCAATAGGCTCGGAGGTGTGAAACCTACCAACCTTGATGATGTTTTCGGATCTATTGATCCTGCAATTTTGCCTCAGTTCCAGGGACTTTCTCTAGATGCCTCCGCATCCCAAGCGCAGTCTCCAACTGGAATGCAGATGCGCCAGAACATGAACCAGCAGCTCCGCTCGACCTATCCTACAAGCCTTTCATCCTCACCAGCCCGTGCATCGTCATCAATGGGGATTGACCCATCTGGGGCTTCAGCAGCTGCAGCGGTTCTGAGTTCAAGGGCAGCTGCCTTTGCAAAGCGGAGCCAGAGCTTCATCGATAGGAGCACTGTGAACCATCTCTCTGGGCTTCCTTTGCCTGCTTCTTCTGCAAATGTAATGCCTTCTAACCTTTCGGATTGGGGATCTCCAGATGGGAAATTGGATTGGGGCATTCAGAAAGATGAGCTGAACAAATTGAGGAAGTCTGCTTCTTTTGGCTACCGAAGCAACAGTAGCAAGTCTTTGGTGAACGATGCCCCAATGGTAAAATCTGGGCACTTCGATTTTGAGGAGCAGTATCAGCAGTATCATTTGACCAGTGGTGGTTCTGAGATTCTCCCCTCTTGGGTGGAGCAGCTGTACATGGAGCAGGAGCAGATGCAGATGGTGGCTTAAAACTGAAGTTAGCATCTGCATTGGTTTTCTTAATTTCAAATTTAACAATATTTCTTGCCATTTTTTGGAATTTTTATTCATATTCACCGTATGTAGGTGGAAAGAAATGGAGAGAAGGTAAGGCCTTACTAAAATGTTGAAAACAAGGAACTTGGGCAGGATAAAAATGATTCTGCTCAGATATTATATATTTATTTAATTTCACAACCTACTTTTGCCCCCTCTTACTGTGTTTCTTTTGTTCTTGTATTGATAACTGCTAGAAAAATGTTAGATGAATATTTTCTTCTAAGACGATAGTTCAGTTGGCACTACCAAATTGTGATGTGAAATAGAAGTGCGGAGTTTTATCTATTTATTGGTTCATAATTTACTTGTGGGGTTGATGCTATATGTAAAACAAATTTATCTAAATTGAATACTTAACAATGTCACTCATATTAATGTGGCACAACCTTCTTGGAGCTATGATGTGTTTGTGTTTTTCTTTCCTGAGAAAATGATGGAGGAACTGCAAATGCATTGTAATTGGCATGGTGCTTGCTGCAGAAGAATATTAACAGCCTAGTTTGTAGATCCCACTAAGATTTCTTTTTATACTTTGGATATGTTTGTCTGCAGCTTTTAAACCAGTTAAAAGTATTGAAAGCCATCCGCCCTATTGTCTTCTATCTTCATTCCTTTTCTTTTTGCTTTTGGGAACAGCTTCTCCGGTCCATTCGGACTGGAGCTTGTTGTTAGCCCACCACGGAGCCTATATTGATGATCCGAACTGTGTAATGTGTACATCTCGTTGAATACTTTGGACTTCCAAAAAATTACGTTGATTAGATATTGATAGTCACTTGATCAGATTAAATTTGTGTCAACGGTATTTATGATTTTAAAAATAAATTGTTAATACAAATGTGATTTGATTAAGTGTCTATCGATATACAATCAGCGTGATTTTTTTAGAGGAATTAAGTATTTGACAAGCCTTACGCATTGAACAATTTGAATTATCGATATGGGTCCGTGGTGAGCCCAACAGGACGCTCCTGTTGGGAAACACAACTGGAGAGAAGTCTGAGCCTTTGCTTTTACCTGAACTTTTGGAATAGAGTAAATTGCTTTCGGCTCCCAAAAGGGTGAGAACTCATGTGTTTTTACAGTTGATAACAGAGCTTTTAAGCGCTTCGCTGATCCTCTCACCCTACCTTGTTTGTGTTGTCTTTTCTTGAGGACCAAGGTTGAAGAAACTGATTCGCCGCTGTCAGATAAACATGCATTAACCAAAAGAATAAAAAAAGCGCTATTTTCTGACGAGGCAATGATATAAAAAATTAGGTATTGTTCGTGACTAACAAAATGCATATTTATGGAGGACGTGGTATTCATTAGCGAGTGTTTGGTGACAATTCCTTATTCTCCTCCGAATGGTCGACCCTTTTTGAATGACAGTGGTTACAGAACTACATTCTTTACTCTTTTAATTTAAGCTTCGTTTGGCATTGGCTAAGGTGGCCAAATTTTTTTGTGTTGAGACTTTTTTAGCCTCGTTTGATTTTTGTTTTTGAGTTTTTTTGATTTTGTGAGAGAAAAAGTATAATGATTGCGATTTAGATATGACATTTTGTCTTATTAACTTATATAATTTATTTTGTGCTTTTGTGCTTTTTTAAGTCCCAAAATGTTTACTAAACAAGGACTTTAGTATAAGAAACATTCTTTAATGTTGTGTTTGGTTGGGGGATTTGGGGAGGGATTTGGAAAGGGAAATGGAAAAGATAGGTGAAATGTGAATAAATTATGCCCTATATTTCGCATAGTTTCACACATCTTTTCCCTTTCCCTTTCCAAATTCCTTCCCAAATCCCCCAACCAAACACAGCATAAGTTTGTCTGCTGAAGAATATAGATTAGCTCTGTAACTATTTTATTTAAAGTAATAAAATATTTTGTATATATTTTTTGTGGGAATTGGTTGTAAATTGCTGTTCTAGTTTGTTTGTAAGGTAGCGGCAACATGAGTACTTTTTGAGTAACATATACATAAATTTTGCTTCTCACTTTATTTCATACCATTCACGTTTATTTATACATGTTTAAGA
Source organism: Camellia sinensis (assembly GCF_004153795.1). Taxonomy (NCBI): domain Eukaryota; kingdom Viridiplantae; phylum Streptophyta; class Magnoliopsida; order Ericales; family Theaceae; genus Camellia; species Camellia sinensis. Next base: position 150,610 of record NW_021027132.1, on the reverse strand, counting down.
ATGAGAAAATGAAATAAAAAAAAGAAAAGAAAAGAGAAGAGATTATGTGTAGTATTTTCTTTAATATTGATCATGGCATTGACTGTATCCTTTCACGCCGTGTTTGGTTGGAGGGATTTAGAAAGAAAAAGAAAAAATGTGTGTGAAATTAGATAAAATATAGATATATTTTATTCATATTTTATCTACTTTTTTCCTTTCTTTTTCCAAATCACTTCTCAAATCTCCTAACCAAATACAACGTCAAGGTACAATTAATTTCTCAATGTCATATATTTCATTTCAACCAAACAACAAAAAATTAGCTTCTCTCAGTTCATTTTTATTTTTATTTTTCATTTTCCTGAACAAATCAGAGTCCTAAACATAGACCAATGCTCAGTAACCTTTTCTGAAATTGTGATAATTTGCATTAAACTTCTATTTTTATTTTTATTTTCAAATTGAAAATTGTGATGAACAACCTTGTGTTTGTATTATTTTTCTATTTTTAATTCAATTTCAAATCTGTAAGTAAGTTTGTCATAACACTTTCACCTTGTGTGGAAAAGAAGGAAACTCACTTTGGTGGAGAAGATTTACTTTCTTTAAATTTCACTATAATGTACAAATTACAAAATCTCTGGTTTAGCCGAAAAGAGATGTACAGATCTTTCAAGTGTGTTACAGATCAAAATTTTGCATGGGAGGCCTCAACAAGTTGATCTACCAGCTCACCTAACAATGTTTCAAGAATTTGTAACCCAAACTCTACACCAACACCTTTAAAATCTTCTACCTTCCACAATTCTCTGTATACCCAATTCGATTCCATCATGGCCTCTTCAGCCATTTTGCAGCTTTCATTCCACATCTCCACATAGTTCCCTCTCTGGTAATCTTTTTTCTTCGATCCGTGACATTTTCCATGAATCAATTTCCTTCTCTGAACATCACTACTCGAACTAGTACTGGGTTTACACGGAGATGGAGGCGACTGCTCGAAATTTTCAAGCTCTGCTGATAACTTCCTTCTGAAATTTGAACCTGTTGTCGACCTTGCATCTTCCTCTGTTTCAAGTATTTCAAAAAAGTGATTACTTTCAACGAAATTTGACATTATAATTTGTTTGATAACATGAAATAGATTAAACCACAATGAGTAAAACGATAAACCAACAGTGTCTAGTAAAGTAAGTTGTTAAAAAACTTAACAAACTTCAAAATATGTTGAACTAATTTGCATAACCTACGGAGTTCGATTGAGTTTTGAACGAGTCAAACATGTGGGTGGGGAAAATTATGAACAAAATAGGAGAAAACAGACCTGATGTAGGAATTTCTTCGGGATCAAGAATAGATTCAACAAAGTCCAGAACAGAAACAGGGCTTGAATTCTCTGAGTTACACTCTGTTTCGACCTTCGCTGCAGAGACACTCTCTTCTTTTTCCTTCCTCTGTTTCGCTCCATTAGACCTTTCTCTGTTGTTTATGGGTTTCGATTGATTTACATCCTCTGTCTCAACGTCTGAATTACAGTTACAGTCGTTGGTGGGACGAAGAACATCACTTGCATCTTTACCTTCACCATTGCAGACCACCTCTTGTGTAGCCTCGTGATTGATCAACCTGTTAGGCTCTTGATTTTCCTTCAATTTCTCACACTTTCTCTTGCATCTCTCTGCTTTTCTTCGCTTCAATTTTCCAGAACCCGTCTCCGATCTACGTTCTTTGGATCTAAATTCTTTATTTTTACCTCCATTCCCAAAGTTTATAACAAAAAACTCATCATTTTCTAGCTCCAAGAAACTCGGAAGTTGGCGAAAAGACAAGGAAGTCCCCACACGCCCACGATGCCCCTGCATCGACTCATTCTCAGTCCAAGAATCATAATCCATCGATCCGCTTCGCTCAATCGAATTAGGAGTCAATTGGGCCTTAGCTAAATCGAACAGTGGCATGGATTCCAAACCCATTAGCCTCGCCACAATCCCTGGAGTTTCTTTTCCCTCAATTTTCTCCTCTGTTTCCCAGCCTCCAAACTTGTTAGACTCTAAATTGAAGCCAGTGTCTTTGAATTGATCTGAGGGGTGGGTGGGGAGACAATTGAAGCAAAGAAATTGTCTTAACATAGTTGCCAGTGAGTTGCCTTTACTGCCACTAAATGTGGTGGTGGTGGGGGTTGAGGATGAAGAGGAAGACAAGAACTTCATGTTGGATAGGTGAAAAAGTGAGAATAAGAAATTGGGTTTTGTTGAATTTTGAGACACTGGTAAAAGGGAATAACAGTTGAGAAGAAAAGCAAATGGGAAAAGAAGGATTTGAATTGAGTTAAAGAAAGCAGAGAGAGAGAGAGAGATGATGGGGTGGCGGGCTTTGGGTTTGAATGATGTCGGGGGGATGGCACTGAGCTTTTGATAGAGAAAAGAAAGGAGTGATGTTCCCACGCGCCCTGAAAAGTCAATCTCTGTTCAATTTTTGTCCCCACCAAAATTAATTTTGTTTTATTTTTTGCTGCATTCTTTTTTTTCTTTTTTTAAATGAGCAAAAAAAATGATAGAGATTTAAATAAAAGAAGAAATTACTAAGAGTATCTCTAATGATTTGTTATTGAAACTACCAAAACTATAATATTACAGTTTTGCACCAAAAGTGATTTTCCAATGGTTCAAGATGGCAGCTGTTAAATTTGACAAATGTCAAAGTTTGTGCTAAATTTGACATAAGTTTTGACAAATGCCAAATGTGCCAACTCACCCAAAACTAACCGTTTCCTTCCTTCTCAGAAAACAGAGATTGGGTGAAACAATCATTTCTTGAATTTTTTGTAAAACCAAATTCACCAAAAAAAAAATTTAAATAGAAATTTGTTTAAAACTTTAAAACATAATTTTTTTAAAACAAAAATTGGATGAAAACAGCCAAACCCTTCAAAAATAAAATTAAAAAAAAATCACAATTTTTTTTTTTAAAACATAATTAGACAACAACAACAATCAAGTTAAAATTTTATTCACCCAAAAAAAAAAACAACAACAATCAAGCAATTTCAGCATGTAAGTGGATTTCAAGCAAATTTATACTAAAAAATATCTAGATTTCAAGACGCTTGATGGAATTCTGAGACGATTTCAACACTTTGAAGCTTCGGCTTCATCTTCCTTATCTTTGTGCTTTGTTTTCATCTTCTTCGTTGGGGTTTGAGGTTGGGATTTCAGATTCAACAATTAATTGGATTTCAAGCAAATTTATACTAAAAAAACACCTAGATTTTAAGATGCTCGATAGATTTCTGGGACGATTTTAGCACTTTAAAGCTTCAGCTTCATCTTCTTCATCTTTGTGCTTTGTTTTCATCTTCTTCATTAGGGTTTGAGGTTTGGATTTCAAGTTCATCTATCAAGGACTGATTTAGGGTTTCTTCACCTTCGATTAGGATTTCGACCTCTCTCAATTTAGAGTGAGATCAAGAGATAAAGATCCAAAAGGATATGGGGTTTGGTGGTGAGAAGGGGAGAGTGAAAGAAGAAAGGGAGAGGTGGTGTTTGCGAAGTCTAGAACTTGGGTTTTTTTTTTTTTTTTTTTCACAAAAAGACAAACTTTTTGCAAAATAAAAAAAAAAAATACATCCAAACAAAATATCACATTTAACTCCATAATCATTTCACTTTTTTTCTCACAAACATCACATTCAACCATAAAAAAAATTCAACTATCTTCCCAAACACAAAAAAAAATTTCTCCAATAATATCCTACAACTAAAAAAACTTACATAAAAACTCACTTTCCAAACAGCCATAGAGACCGATAAGATTTCTCAGAATTGATCGAGTACGGTTTGAGGGAATGAGTGGGATCCAAGAGGTTTGAAAGTATGGAACCCGATTTCCAATGTATCGAACCAAATCAGAAGGGTTTAGGGTAGGAGGGAGAAAAAGAGAGAGAGAGCCAACGATTTAGAGAATGGAGAGAAAGAGAGAGAATATTGTATGGTGCCGTTGGATAATTGGAAAATAGAGGCCGGAAGGTTCTGGATCTCTCAAATGCTACATATTGTAATTTTATTTTATTTTTTTGTTTGAACTGGCAACAAATTTTGTATTAAACGACTATAAAATTTTTATATTTTTATATCTCAAAATTTTTTATTTTTTAAATTTTTTAATATTTATAGAATGTAAATATTTTTTTTTAAAAAAAGGTCAAAAAATAAACAATAAAAAAATACTCAAAAAGCTATATCCAAACATTACCTGTAAAATTAGAGAGAAAGTTAGTTGAGATTTACCAAAATAACTTTGCACCATTGCTATAATTTAGCAAATTGCTATTGTAGCGTGCCAAATTATAGCTTTAGCAATGCTATTTTGACAAATATCATTGGAGATGCTCTAACCAATCGTATTATGAAAAATTATTATAGATTCATGATAAAATTAATGAATTTATTTATTAATGTGTATAAAATTGATCAGTTATTTATAATTTTTTTAAAGTCTACCTACAAATCAAATTCTCCCTAAATAAAAACCCCTATTTGTTGTAGAATTATTTAGAGTTATTAAAAGACGGGAGTGATTGTGTGCTCAACTAATGATGTTTTGTTATTTATGTATCGTGTTCCTATTTTTTTAAGTGTACAAGTATGCAACTCTTTGTTATTGGATAGGTACACCGCAACTATAGAATTCCCGAAAGATTGAATAATTACTTGTATTAGTTGGGAGTTGGACCAGAAGAATAAATATTAAGAGTAACAATTTATGTAGTGTTACTAGTCGATATAAATTATAAATGAAACTAAAGGATGATTTGAGTAGGTTAAAAGTTGACTTTTTAGTTTTTTTTTTAGATTTTTGGTCCCTTTGTGTGTAAAAAATATGAAGGGTAATGTGACCCAAATTGCCATAGATTAAATCCTAAAGCTAGTTTTTAGCTAACTTCTTAAATTGCCATAGATTAGTCTTTTTTTTCTTTTTCTTTTTTTAAACAAAAAAAAGAAAAGGTGCTCCTTGGTGACATCATTTCAACTTCTAGATTTCGGTGATTTAAAGCCAAATTTACTCTAATCCAAAGGAAAGAATCCATCACCCGAATAAATGGAGAATGCATCAACCCCAAATACAGAAGGCATGACTTAACCCTAAATAGACCCTGCACATGCGATTCGTAGGCACTATTTCAAAATGAATTTAAACCCTAGTCTAATCTCAGCTCTATAAAATAAGGTAGGATTCAATTTCTCTCACTCTCTCTCCTCTCTTCCCTCTTGGTCGGCAATGAGAAGGAAAATGGCTGAGGAAGTGTTGTTCTTGGCTCAAGTATGTGTGTGAGATAGTGGCCCACTCAATGGCAAAACGGTAATTAAGTCCAACTCTTCAATTGGCTTATTTTAATCTAATTTAATCATACCTAATCAATTTTCAGATACTTATACCATAAAATCACATTAAATATGAGGGTCACGTAACATCAATCGGTTTCAGATTCGGCCGCCGATAAGGCCTTCAAATAGCAGTTTAAACATATAAACATGAACAGATAATCAGACAATCAAACAGATAGAATGCAATTAACTAACATATACTCAGTCAATTCAGTTTCAACTTCAGTCAGTCGGTTCAGTATTTCATTCAGTTCGATTATCAGTTAGTTATCAGTCATCATCAGCTTCGTTTAACAGTAATCGGTGATTAACGGTAATCAATCGGTCATAAATCAGTAAACAGTACGAGGGTTGTTACACAAGTGGATTTCAAGCAAATTTATACCAAAAAAATACCTAGATTTCAAGACGCTTGATGGAATTCTGAGACGATTTCAGCACTTTGAACCTTCGGCTTCATCTTCCTTATCTTTATGCTTTGTTTTCATCTTCTTCGTTAGGGTTTGAGGTTGGGATTTCAGGTTCAACAATTAATTGGATTTCAAGCAAATTTATACTAAAAAATACCTAGATTTTAAGATGCTTGATAGATTTCTGGGACGATTTTAGCACTTTAAAGCTTCAGCTTCATCTTCTTCATCTTTGTGCTTTGTTTTCATCTTCTTCATTAGGGTTTGAGGTTTGGATTTCAAGTTCATCTATCAAGGACTGATTTAGGGTTTCTTCATCTTCGATTAGGGTTTCGACCTCTCTCGATTTAGAGTGAGATCAAGAGACAAAGATCCAAAAGGATCTGGGGTTTGGTAGTGAGAAGGGGATAGTGAAAGAAGAAAGGGAGAGGTGGTGTTTGGGAACTTGGGTTTTTTTTGATTTTTTTCACAAAAAGACAAACTTTTTGCAAAATAAAAAAAAACACATCCAAACAAAATATCACATCTAACTCCATAATCATTTCATTTTTTTTTCTCACAAACATCACATCCAATCACAAAAAAAATCCAATTATCTTCCCAAGCACAAAAAAAAAATTTCTCCAATGATATTCTATAACTAAAAAAATCTACATAAAAACTCACTTTCCAAACACCCATAGAGACTGATAAGATTTCTCATAATTGATTGAGTACGGTTTGAGGGAATGAGTGGGATCCAAGAGGTTTGAAAGTATGGAACCCGATTTCCAATGTATCGAACGAAATCAAAAGGGTTTAGGGTAGGAGAGAGAGAGAGAGAGCCAACGATTTAGGGAATGGAGAGAAAGAGAGAGAATATTGTATGGTGCCGATGGATAATTGGAAAATAGAGGCTGGAAGGTTCTGGATCTCTCAAATGCTACATATTGTAATTTTATTTTATTTTTTTGTTTGAACTGGCAACAAATTTGTATTAAACAACTATAAAATTTTTATATTTGTATCTCTCAAAATTTTTTATTTTTTTTATTTTTTTATATTTATAGAATGTAAATATTTTTTTAAAAAAAAGGTCAAAAAATAAACAATAAAAAAATCACTCAAAAAGCTATATCCAAACATTACCTGTAAAATTAGAGAGAATAGTTGAGATTTACCAAAATGACTTTGCACCATTGCTATAATTTAGCAAATTGCTATTGTAGCGTGTCAAATTATAGCTTTAGCAACGCTATTTTGACAAATATCATTGGAGATGTTCTAACCAGTCGTATTATGAAAAATTATTATAGATTCATGATAAAATTAATGAATTTATTTATTAATGTGTATGAAATTGATCAGTTATTTATAATTTTTTTAAAGTCTACCTATAAATTAAAGTCTGCCTAAATAAAAACCCCTATTTGTTGTAGAATTATTTAGTGTTATTAAAAGACGGAGTGATTGTGTGCTCAACTAATGATGCTTTGTTATTTATGTATCGTGTTCCTATTTTTTTAAGTGTACAAGTATGCAACTCTTTGTTATTGGATAGGTATACCGCAACTATAGAATTCCCGAAAGATCGAATAATTACTTGTATTAGTTGGGAGTTGGACCAGAAGAATAAATATTAAGAGTAACAATTTATGTAGTGTTACTAGTCAATATAAATTATAAATGAAACTACAGGATGATTTGAGAAGTAGGTTAAAAGTTGACTTCTTATTTTTTTCTTTTTTAGATTTTTTATCCTTTTGTGTGTAAAAAATATGAAGGGTGATGTGACCCAAATTGCCATAGATTAAATCCTAAAGCTAGTTTTTAGCTAACTTCCTAAATTGCCATAGATTAGTCTTTTTTTCTTTTTCTTTTTTTTTTTTCAAAAAAAAAGGTGCTCCTTGGTGACATCATTGCAACTTCTAGATTCCGGTGATTTAAAGCCAAATTTACTCTAATCCAAAAGAAGGAATCCACCACCGGAATAAATAGAGAATGCACCAACCCCTAATACAGAAGGCATGGCTTAACCCTAAATAGACCCTGCACATGCGATTCGTAGGCACTATTTCAAAATGAATTTAAACCCTAGTCTAATCTCAGCTCTATAAAATGCATAATAACAATGCACCAGACTCAAAATTAATAAGTCTCGTCCCCAAATATCATCTAAAAACTTGAATCTATGTTGTGTGTGTGCACCAAGCAACATGATAAGTACCAAGCACCACCACAAGCCTACCATGTTATACTAGCATATTCAAAGAGCGCGTAGAGAGTGATGATGAGTCAATAGCCTAAAGGGAAAAAAAAGCAAGAAGAATAAAGTGGTCATTGGGGGCGTTTTTGTTCTCATTTGATTGAGTTGCCCATTAGATTAGGCTTTTGGAAGAGTAGGGATACAATGTGTAATATAAGATAAAAAGTATTTTATGTAACTGGTATATTATTAAAGTATTTTTCTATATCACAAACATTACGTGGTGGTATTAGTGTTAAATGAATAAGCAAATTTTGTGATACAAAGTCTAATATTATTGAATCAACAAGAGACATTGTAATGGTATCACTCAATATATTCGTTACACAAAATACGACCTTGTAGTATAAGTGGTTTATATTGGGTTTGCAGGGGAGGATGGTGAATTTGGATTTTTTCAAATTGTAGTATTAGTGTAAATACATATACATACACACATTGGTATAGTAAGTGAGTCAATCACACTGGCTAAGAGGAATAACAGCAGTGGCCGGTCAGCCAGTTACTGCAAAAGCCTCCCTCCAACCGACCAACTCTGCTCTGTTTCCTTTTTTTTTTTTTTTTTTTTTTTTGGCTGGGCCTCCTATTTGTTTCTTGTCATTCTTTGTATGTTATTTGCCAAAACTCTAGAGCACCTGTGACTACTCTATTTCCCTTTGTTTGATTATGCAAAAAAAATATATGTATATACATACATATATATCACAAATTTCTAATAAAATACTGAAATGGAAAGGATGTAAATGAAAATTCACGGGACCCATGTGGAGGACCTGAGTATGGAAACTTTCCACACATTTGGTTTGGCAATCAACATTCCTGCAACAACCTAGTTGAGTTTGTGAGAGTTGATTAGAATAATAACCTAAATCAATCAAAATCAAGCAAGTTTGAAGTATCCTATATGGAATAATTGAACTCCCTACTTTTCTCTTTATTATATGTACAAAGATTCTCCTAGCGTTTATAGCTCAAATTGCTACTTTTTGATTATGTAGCTAAATCAATCCACAATGGGGTGGGGGTGAATTTGTAGCTACACTTCTTAGTTCCTACATCCTAGGCATATATCATCATCATTATCATAAAAAAAAAAAAAAAAGAAGAAGGACGCTCCTTCGGCGAATTTTTTTTTGAGGTAAAATACTTCAAAAATTCTGTTCCGTTTCGGCTTCTTTTTATTATAAATTTTTTATTTTTTGTTTTTTGTTTAGAAGTTGCTGAAAGACTAATATCTGTATACTCAAACAACACAAATTACAAACATATCAAGATGTCAGAACCAAGACTTCTAAAAGGTACAAATCTTCAAAACTTCTCTCTTAAGAGAAAGAGTCCACAATCTTCTCCATGAGGCATATATTTCTTGGAAATTCATCAATCCATCTTGCTCGAAGACAAACCGTACAACTTAGGATCAGTCTGATAGTACACAACCTCTCCGGTATCGCTGACATAGTGATCTTGTTTGATGCTTCTAACTAAATAACTCACCAAGTGAAATGGAATAGGCCCTGATTTTTTGGGCTCTCGGTAGTACTTTCCAAGCACTGGCTTAGCTGCCTTAGTCTGCATCATGATGACATAATCATCAAATTATTAGCATTTTTTAAGGGAAATTATTGGACTTAGCCGGTGAAGAACCATTTCTTACCGCTTCTATTAAGTGGTAGTGTGGGATTTGAGGGAAGAGGTGATGTACAACATGAGTGCCAATGTCATGGTGGATGTTGTTGATCCATCCATAATCGCGATCAATGGTTGTTAGCCCTCCCCTTAAGTAGCTCCATTCCTGTTTAGAGAGAAACATAAGATTGGGGGGTATTTTTTATTTTTTATTTGAATTGATTAAAACTAAGCATATTTGGAAAAGCTGAGAACAAAAATTTGTTAGTACCTTTCCACGGTACCAAGGAAGCTTTTGTTCGTAGCCATGGTGATGCAAGTAAGTAACGGTGTCCAACCACATAACAAAAATCTGTGATAAATGTGCAACAAGATTGAATCAAATGGAATTGAAGTATTTGGAGCATTTGAAATTCATTCTTTTTATCAGATGGAATTCTAGGAACACTTTGAGAATGGAATGTGTTTGACTTACCATGTAAGGAACACCATAGAGTTTAAGCATTTGGAAAGACCCAAACACCGTGGATAGGTAGAAAAGCAGGGAAACCATTAAAGTCCAACATACAGTTGAAGTGATCACATGTTTCCTCTCGCCGGGAAGGAACAATTCACTGTAGGGATTGAAATGAGAACCTGTCTTTCCTGGACTCCTAGTCCACTGCAAGTCAACCCCATCAAGTCAGCAAAACTAGCTCCCAAGAAATCCTGTTTGGTTGTGTTTTTGTTTCCGGTTCTTGTGTCTCTTGTTTTTGGAAAGAAATAATGGAAAGTTTGAAAAGACTTGTCATTTTCATTTTTTAGCGAAATTAGTTTCTGAGAATTTTTGTGAAACAATTCGCCAAACCAGTTTACCCGGAATATGAGAACAGAAAACAGAAAACAAAAACACAGAGAGGCTAGTGTCATAAACAACTAGATAGACAGATTCTCACCAAATATATAGGGTATGCAAACATGGGGAATGGAACTTTAAATCTTAGGATTTTGGTAGATTCATCCAAAGTCTTGTATATCTTCTCAGGCAACTGTAACCATAAGAGTAATTAATTAAATACTAGCAGATATGAAACATTGGAACCATAAAAAAAAATATATAGAAATGCTATGTATCCAGAAAAAAAAAAATTCGATCTGCACATTTCAAATTCTAAACACTTTTCTGGATACATAACATTGCTGTAAAAAAAAAAAATTATCAAGATTATTGTTAAGTACTAAAAAAGATGAAAACATGAATTGATTAACAGAAAAAGATGAACGGGGGGAAAATTATAGAAGTATTACCGGTACCCATGATTCATCATTTTCAACATGTCCATGATTCTGATGGTGAGTTCTGTGGCTAATTCTCCTGTAATTATATATCAGTCATATGCACAAACACACCATCCATGATATACAAATATCAAGAATAAAAGAGTTAAGATCAAGAACACACCATCCATGATAAGGCACAAGAATTGATGAATGCAGGAGATGTCCAACAACACTATTCAACAAAGGGTTGTCGGAAAAGCTTCCGTGGCCACTGCAGATTCAAAAAAAAAAAAAAAAAAAAAAAAAAAAAAAAAATGAGCCTTCAAATTGAATTTCCAAAACAGGAATTGTAAGCATGTTATGTATATTACCAATCATGACCAAGAACAAACAGTGCCCAAAACATTGTCCCCTGGGCAGCCCAGTAAAATGGCCAAACAACCCAACTGTCAAAGAAATTTGCCAATGCAGCTAATCCAAAAATCACAATAACATCCCTAATCACATAACTAATAGATCGCCACGGGTTCTTGACCCAGCAGTGGCTAGGAATGGCAGCTCGAATCTCCGCTATCCTAAACGGAGGAGGTGCACCGGGGTCAAATTTATCTTCATCGCGGACCTTATCAACCCCAATCATGGCATTCCCTTCCATCACCTTTGATGAGGCCTTCGATGAAGAACTGACCACGCTAAGTCCACCCTCTTTATCTGCAGAACAATTGGAATGCAGTTTTAAACATTGTTACAGGTCTTAAAATTTTTGAATTCAATTGTTAAAGATTGAACTTGCCTAGCAAAATCAGAAACAGAACATGTTATGTTTTGTGTAGATTTAAAGGATAATTTTGAATTTTGGTTATTCTTTATCAATGAGATCATGCAATCTTGAACATGAGAATATGGGGTTAACTTAAGCTAGAGTGTGAATTATGCACCACAAATTTGCATAATTCACTCAAAATGAGAAAATGCAAAACAGGTTAAATAGTCAGTGGATAATGGGCGAGAAATACTCAGGGGGTATAAATGGTGTGTGAAGGAAGGTTTAACCATACATTTTCCTATCCCCCAGGGGACTCTAACCTAACGAACTACGAATATTAAGGACACTTGGTTAGCATTCCCTCCCATAACCCATCTCTCTCTCTCTCTCTCTCTCTCTCTTAATGGGCAAATTTGTTACAAAACAAAACTATATAGGTTAAAATGACAATGGAAAAACTACAAGATCCATTAGTGCAATTAATTTTTTGTTTATTTTCTTATTTTTCTTATGCATTATGGGCACGGGAGAAGCACCTGACTAGTTTTTGTCAAAAAATCTTGAAAAAATAATTTGAATACAATTATAAAATTAAAGTGTAAAATTAATTCAATAAAAATTATAAAGCCTAAATGGTAAATTATATTGTTGGTTCTTTTTAATTAAATTGAGCAAAGTTTTGAGCCAATATTTGAAATTTCAATTTCATCAATTTAAATTATATAAAATTAGCATATTACTTGTGCTATATATAGGTATAAATAAATAATTAAAAATTAGTTTCTAAATTAAAATAATAATATAAAATTTATTTAAATTATATAGTAAAAATGATTTATAATCAATTAAATTTTATTTATTTTCATCAAAGTTACACATAAGAAAAGATTTTTATTCTGATGTCATTAATTAAGTGTTCTAAGTTCTTAATAAAAAATTGCATGTCATAATTTAATTGGTAAAAATTAAAGAATAAATTACAAAAAAATATTTACAATAAAATATAAATACATTTCGTTTTATAAGTTTCGTGATTTTAATTTACCATATGATAGTAATAAATTACATTTGTTAAATACTAATTTTTTTTTAAAAATTATCTTTATCGGTTCATGACCGGTATAAGCTGGTTTGGAAATTTTAATATTGAATTAAATATTAAAAATTAGTCTAGAAAATCTAGTTCAAGTTGATTTTTTTTTCTCAATAATTCTTAATTTAAGCTATAATACATAATATTTTAATAACTCAATATCATAAAAAATAATTATCATCTTAATGTTTACGGTGCTTTTTATCAATCAATAAAAAATATTATAAATACTAAGAGAATTACATTTAAACAAATCATAACATAAAATTTTTACTTTAAAACTTTAAGACCTGTACATTTTCTTTGACTCCACAACTAATTTTTGAGATAGTAATTAAAATAAATTTTAGTCATTATTATATGGAGAGACATCTATGATAAGAGTTCGTAATACACAATTTTAAAAAATAATATTAAATTCAAAATTTTTAGTATGGATGTATCCAACTTTATGTTATGATTGATTCATGGATTTGGGTAGAAATTTGGAATGAGAATGGAAAAATATAAGTGAAATGTGAATGAAATATAACTATATTTTACTTAATTTTACATATTTTTTCATTTCCCCTTTCAAAACTTCTACCAAAAATCATGAACCAAACACATTATCAATGTTTGAAAGGAGTTTTGGATCCTTTATTGCATTGACATACACTATCTTAAAAAAAAAACTTATATAATATTTGGTGGGAGAAGCACGTTTTTAAAATAAATCGTCAATCACATTATAAGAGAATAAAAGGTAGCCAATAACAAAAGCCTCCATCATCATAGAATTTCTGGTTTACAGATAACGCCACACTGCCCTACACTGTAACAACCCCCATACTGTTTACTGATTAATGACCGATTGATTACCGATAATCACCGATTACTGTTAAACGGAACTGATAATGACAAAAGTTATAATATATTTTTAAAAAAAAAATTAAAATTGATTAGTTAACTTTCCTTTTCAAATTTCTAAATTTAAATTTATAAATAAATTAATTAACTTTTTTTTGAAATGTGTAAATCAAAGTATAATATATATATTTTTTAATAATTCAATAAAAGTTAGTCAATAGAAAATTTTTTAATTATTCAAAAAATAAGAATTCTAGAAAAATAGTATGAAAGTTTTGAGTTTCACAAGACTCTTCTCATTAGAAATCTCATTTTCTTAATATATTGTATAAATGTGGTTCAACATTAATTGTTGCTAGAATTTTGAATAAAAAAAGGTCAAAATTTTTAGCACTTCTATCACAAGAAAAAAAATTGACTAAATTACACCAGAGTAAACATGTGTTCATATTTTTGCAAAAATACTTTGAAAAAATGAAGCAAATGGTGCATCAAAGTAGCCATTCTTTTACACACAGACAAAGGGTTCTCTTTTTTAACCATGACTAAACTTTGGTGACACAACACATGTATGTTTTATTTATTTGTGGAGACTTGCAATTTGCATACCTTAGACTCATCTCAAAGTTGCTCCTGGAAGTCCCTTTTCCTACTTCTTTGGAATCCACCATCACCATCTCTCTCTCTCTCTCTCTCTCTCTCTCTCTCTCTCTCTCTATATATATATATATATATATATATACCACCCTTGTTTATACAACTTTGACACCCAATAAGGACTGTTTGGGCAAGATGACTAAAAATCAAATTTTGAATTTTAACTTATTTTGGGTCACTCGCCTATCTACTTTTTTACATGTTTTTTCCAAAAAAAAAAAAAGGGTTAAAAAGTCAACTTCTAATCAATTTCTCAAAACAATCCTAAGCAATATGACATGAACATCATGCCATACCAGTTAAGAGTAGTTTGTCATTCTAACCCCCAATATTTGTATAAATATATATACAACAACTCTAAATTATGAGATCTATATATCACCGTAATATATTCATCAATCTTATAAATATGTTGGTCTCACAAAAACAGGTTTTACATATTTTTGAGACAAAAATATTTACCAGTATAACATCAATCATAAAATACTTCTACCCAAATCATAACAAGGCACATGCTAAAAGATATACAATATGCAGTGTGTACGAGCACAGAATGTAGGGTTCGTTGTGGGGATCCTTGCTTTAAATTCTGTTAAATAAGGTGGGTTTTCTTACATGTAACATTTAATTTTTTACTAAACCAGCATAATACTTGCGTTATACACACGATTTTAAATAAATAATTAGTAATTAATTTAAAAAAAATAAAATTAATTAAATTGTAACTATTTTTATCACAATTTCACTTATCGTTTTTTTTCCCTCTACCATTAATGATATGTTTAAGTTTTAAATAACAATAACATGAATCATAATGTAATTAGCAAAAATTAAGCAAAAATTATGTTAAATTATAAATTGTACTTTTTAATTTTTATTTTTAAGAACAAAAACTACACCTATGATAAAATATAAATACATTATTATTTTCAAAGAGTTTCATAATTTTAATTTGCCATATATTAGATGATATCGTAAACTATATGAAACTCAATAATTATTATTATTATTTTTTACTAATTACATTTTTTAGTATGCTGTACGGGGAGGAAATAATTCTCCTCGTATAATCCTGTTGACCAAGTCCACGCTCCTCCGTACGACGTCGCTTTGTCACCTGAAAACACAAACGTGAGCTAGCCGGCGGGTGTGTGCCGGAAACCTCTCCGATGCCTAAGTCAGAAAACTTGACAAATAGACAAAGCTCAAAGTTCTCAGAAAGATTTTGTTCAATTACCTCCTCCAAGGTGATGCTTGTGAGCTTTTATAAGTTTCATATGGCACAATCCTAGTAGGACTTGTATTTCTCCCAGCAGGCCTTCGGTAATCTCGGATTACTGGCCGGTTACGGTGCTAAACCCATAGGGCCGGATTTGGGTCGTGACATACACTTTCCCATCTGCTGTTTGCGGATGATGTGCTTTTATTCCTTAGAGCAAATGTCGATGAGTGCACAAATTTTCTGGATGTATTGCGCTTGTACTGTGGAGCATCAGGTCAGGTTGTTAATTTTGACAAGTCTTGTGTTCAATGTTCTCCTAATGTTTTGCCGGATATTCAAAGCAGCATCTGCAGGCTCTTAGGTCTAAGCTTATCACTAGCCTCTGCGAAATATCTCGGTTTACCTTCATGCTGGGGGAGGTCCAAGGTGGAGGCTTACGATTTCATCATTGAGAAAGTTTTGGCAAAATTACAAGGCTGGAAATTAAAGTTGTTGTCTCCTGCTGGGAGGGAAGTTTTAATTAAAGCTGTTGTCCAAGCTATTCCCACTTATGCGATGGCTTGTTTTGCTTTCCCCAAGAAATTTTGCGATAAACTAAATTCATCCATTAGTAAATTTTGATGGAGGGGCGACCCGGAAGGGAAATGAATTCATTGGGTAAGTTGGGGGCAGCTAGCTATACCCAAAATCCATGGAGGCCTGGGTTTTCGGGATTTTAAAGCGTTTAACATGGCCCTCCTTGCTCGCCAAGGTTGGAGGTTACTGAAGTTCCCTAATTCATACTGTGCCAGGATGTTAAAAGGTATTTATTTTCCCCATTCAAATTTCGCTGATGCTTCGCGAGGAAGGCGAGCCTCCTGGGGATGGACTAGTCTTATTCATGGTAGGAGTATTTTTCTTGAAGGAGTTCGATGGCAAGTCCACAATGGGGCCTCTGTTTCATTTTGGGATGACAAATGGATTCCTTCTATTCCTGGGTTTAAACTGTATTCTCTAAGACCAGCGATTTGCGAAGTTTCTCGAGTGGTGGATGTGATTGATCCAGTACACAAGAGCTGGAAAGTTGATTCCCTAAACAACTTAATTTCGGCAAAGGAAGTTGAAGCCATCTGTATTATTCCAATTTCGGAAGAGAATATGGAGGATACTTTGGTTTGGCAGTTCGAGTCTAAGGGCTCTTATTCGGTGAAGTCGGGTTATCATGTTGTTTTAAAAGAGAGAGACAGGAAGCTAATTCAAAGACCGTCTTCCTCTTTTCAGCTTCCTCAGAACTTTTGGAAATTCATTTGGCCTCTTAATATCCCTCCGAAAATCCGTCATTTTTGGTGGAGAGTGTGCAAGAATGGGCTAGCTACGAAGGAAAATTTGTTCAAACGGAATTGTGCTGAGTATGGTTACTGCCCCATTTGCAACAAGCAGCTCGAATCTGTTGAGCATCTCCTTTTTGCGTGTGATTGGGTAAGACCGGTGTGGTTCGGGTGTGAGTTTGGTTACAAAGTTTCTTGGTCAGAGACTCAATCAATTTTGAAGTGGTCTTGCCAGATGATGGAGAACTTCACTGACAGCAAGGAGTGTAATCTTTTCTTCAGCTCAATTGCCTGGATTGGTTGGTTTGTTTGGAAAGAACGCAATGAATTTGTTTTCTCTCAAAAACCAGTTGATCCGCTCTCCACATTGCATCGCGCAGGGTTGGCAAAAAAGGAATTTGATGCTAGAAGAATCTCGCAAGGGACTGATCACAGTCACCGTTTGAGAAGCCATCAGCAAAGGGAAGATTATTGGAAATGTCCAGCTGTTGGAAATTTCAAAATAAACTATGATGTGGCTATCCATAATGGCTCAAATTGTGCTTCAATTGCTGCCATCTTTCAGGATTCGAAGGGAAGGTTGCTGGATGGTGTGGTCAAAAAATTGTGTGTTCTTCTTCTCTCCAAGGTGAGGCCCTCGCATGCCGGTTAGCTTGTCAATTAGCTCTTGCTCGCAACCTAGCAGGAGTGGAAATTGAAGGCGACAACAAATCTGTTATTCACCTCAGTGTATCTGAACTTGATCCTCCTTGGGATTGTGGTGCTATCTTTTTCGACATCAAACATCTTGCTCAGCATTTGAATCTGACTCTCACTTGGCGTCCTAGAGCAGCAAACAAAGCAGCGCATTGGGTGGCCCAGGCTTCACTTAGGAATGCCCTCCCTCTAGACTGGATATCTTTCCCCCCTCTGGCTCTTATGGCTTTATTAAGGCTGGCCTAGTTTGTTTTGTTTGGTTGTGTTTCCCTGCCTTTTTTCATCTGATCAAAAAAATAAAAAAATAAAAAAATAAAAAATTTTGAAATGGTTAAGGGAGCGTTTGTAACTAGTGCGAATTGTATGAGACAATTGATTGACAAACATCGCACTAACTGAGACATTGAAGAGGGTAATTCAATGTTGAAATTGTTAAAGGAGGCCTTATAACAAGGGCAAAACATGTTATTGAGCTTCTCAAAATGTGCCAAATATAACAGTGGGCCAATTTCACGAGGGTAATAATGAAATTATTTGATAATTTGTTGATTTGTGATTTTTTATATTTTATTATAATGTTTTTCTCATGAGTTTTGTGCATCTAATTCCTTAAACTTAAATCGAGTGTTTCATATTGTAAATACAATGAATTTTATTATCATCTGTTTAAAGTAGTAATTTCTTATTATTTTTGTGCATCTGATAATTTAAACTTAAACGGAGTGTATCATGTTATAAATACAATAAATTTTACTATCATTTGTTTGAAGTAACAATATAAACTCGAGAAATATCTATTTTGGTCTGCTAAGAGAGTTGAACTAAATACATATAAATTCACATATAAGAATCAAATCAAGCAATTTGCATTAAAAAAATGTGAAAATAAACAACATTGGCAATGCATATTTTCACCATGCTATCATCAATGGATTAAATATCTATCTAGTAAAAAAAAATGCAACTCAATGCACAAGTCTTGTCGCTAGTTTTCAAGTAAGATCTGGGGATGATAAAATATATGCAATCTTAAGATTATTTGAATAAATTATTTTTGTGACTCGAATCCGTCCTATTATGAATGTTAACGGCAAGTTTTATTATTGGGCCAAACTGTCCAAAGCTAAGGCTTTGCCCAATGCAAATATAATTGGAAAAATAACATTTCAACGAGATAATCTTAAAATATATAATTGCATCACAGTTAAATTTTTTTGTGTGCAGATCTGTCATACATGAAAGACTTGCATTGAACACACAAAAGGATTTGCACCTCATGAAAATGATTTTTTTTTCACTATTCAATTGAAATGCAAATTTCAATGATTTTTTTATTTACTGGAATTATAAAAATTTTACAGCTAGCAGATCAGACTGTGTTTAGTTCTTTTTTTGTTTTCTTTCTCTATTGAAGCAAACAAAGCTATTCACAAATAGGCTGAAGGTTGTTGATGATAAGGATGGAGAGTTTGGTGCAGGCCCGGCTCTAAACATTGAGGGCCCAAAGTGAATATTTAATATGGGCCCTACATTTGTACATATCACTCAAAAAGCTAAAATCAGCTTTAAAAAGTTATTATAAAAATTTTAAATGATAAAATATATGGATTATATTTTGATAAATTCTCTTTTTAAGTGTTTTATTTCATCAAACCTATATTCTTTTTGAATATTTCATTAGGTCATGTTTAATGAAATATGACCAAAATTATCCTTTCTAATTTTTTGCTCATGTTTCTATTTTGAAACAAATACATAATAATAGTCCTTCATTTTATAGATAAAATCTCTCACTCATTCTAAAATGAAACTATTTCCCTTATTTCATGGAGCAAATTTATATCTTATTCTAAGGAGAAAATTTCTTCCGCATTCCATGGAGAAAATCACAAATTATAAATTTTGAATCTTTTTATAATTTGAAAATTTCAAAAATAATGCAACAAAAAATCTAAACGAAAATCAAAATACAATGTGAAAGTTTACAGTAAATAACAAACATATAATTAACTTTTGACAAAACAAAACCATATTAAAGTACAATGTGAATGTTCACAATAAACAATAAACATACAACTAACCTTCAAAAAATAAAATTCATACCAAAATACAATGTGAATGTTCACAATTTATAATTAACATATAACTAGCCTTAAAACATATGCCATATAATAATAATAATAATAATAATAATAATAATTTTTTTGTGAAACTCAATCTAACAAAATTTGTTTAAATCAAAAATTTAATAACAAAATAAAAATGACAAATAATGAATTATAGTGACTCCTATCTTCTTATCTTTCTTGAAATCAGCATTTGCCTATCAAATACAACTTTTAAATTTTTTCACAATCGCTAGTTTTAGCATTTCATATATTGGGCCATTTGCTCATTCTTCTCTTTCACTCACCTTTGCTTAACGAATCTTCATAGTGCGGGTGTAATTTTTTAAAATTATTTTATAAACCATAATACTCATGCTATGCACGGGTTTAAATAAATAATTAAAAATTAATTTTAAAATTAAATAATAGCATAGAATTTATTTATAAGAAATAAATAAATTATGGTATAATGTATTTTTAAAAAAGTGCAATAAAATTACAAATCCTATTTTTATGATGAAATATAAATACATTTTGTTTTATAAGTTTTGCAAATTAGTTTATTTTATGTTAGAGGTAGCCCAATCACATAATAAATTATATTTGTCAATTTATTAACTACCCGTTATATATTTTGTAAAAATTTAAAAATATATATACTTTAGGCATAAAATTATAGTTTCTCCTATGCCATAATTCATGAATACAAAAGAATAAGAGTTGGCTTGAGAATTTATAGTTGAGTTAAAAACTAAAAATGACATAATCTATTTAACTCAACATTTATCTCAATTTGGCCAATGACCATAACCTAATCATTAGATAATTGTCTTAGACTATGCCTAAGTATAAACTACTTAACTCATTTATTTATTAAATTAGTGAATAGATATGGGCAATGATTGGTGGCCACAAATTCTGTAGCTCAAATGGCCCGCAAATGTCAAAATGACGTCGTTTTGAGTGCAAAACAACTCTGAAAATGCCAAAACGACGTCGTTTTGGCATTTTCGGGCCATTTGAGCCACAGAATTTGTGACCACCAAACATTTTCCATTATTTTATTATAATAAAATAATAAAAGCAAATTATACTAGCAATCTTTATAGTTTGGCGAACGTATCACTTTGGTCCTTGTATTTTCAACTGTGACACATTAGATCATGAATTTTGAATCTTATTTCCAAATAAGAACAATTGAAGACCATTGCTCAATTTCAATGGTAAAGTCATCAATTTGATAAAATATAAACTAATTTGACAAAAAAAATGACTACTCACTAAAGATAAAATTATGTAAAATTAATAAATTTTTTATGCATTTGTTTATTTATTTTACCAAATTAATTTTTATTATGTGTTTGGATGATGATCATGTAATGGGTGGTTGTTAGGCTTTTAATGTATAATCGATATATTTAATATGTGAAATGTTTTTAGTTTTGAATTTTTTGATTTAATAAATTGGTTTAATAATGATATCAAAGTTATCGTTATATTTGACTTTTAAAAAAATATAAACTAATTTAATGATAATAAAAATTATTACACTATTACATAATCATCATCCAAAAACATAATAAAAATTAATTTGGTAAGAAACATAAATAAATAAACGTGTAAAAAATTGATCAATTTTACACAATTTTATTTTTGGTGGGTAGAAATAATTTTTAAAAATTTAAAAATATTTTTTTGACATTTATTTTTGTCAAATTAGTTTATATTTGATCAAACTGATGACTTTGCCCTTGAAATTGAGTAATGGTATCTTCAATTGTCCTTATTTGGATCAAGATTCAAAATTTAGAGTCAAATGTGTCACAAATAAAAAGTCAGGAACTAAAGTAATACAAGTCTCAAACTATAGGGACAATTAATATAATTTCTCCAAATAATAAATAAGTACATGTTTATACATAATTATTATAAAAAAAATTAAAATTTTGATAAAATTTTATATTTATATTAAAATTATTAAGGATTTATAATTGTGCTAAACACTGAGATAATCTAATTGACTTAACATTTATCTCAACTTGACAATAACTTAATTATTAGAGAATTATCTTAATCTCTTGAGTATGAACCACTTAACTCATTTATTTATTAAATTGATGAATAAATATATGTTAATATTTTTATAATAAAATATATAAGAGTTGGCTTGAGAATTTATAGTTGTGCTAGACACAAGCAACATAATTTAATTGACTCAACATTCATTTCAATTTGGCCATGACCTAACCATTAGAGAATTGTCTTAGTTTATGCCTAAGTATGAACCACTTAACTCATTTATTTATTAAATTGGTGAATAAATATATGTTAGTATTTTTTATAATAAAATAATAAATATGTACATGTTTATGCATAATTATTACAAAAATTAAAACTTTGATAGAATTTTGTATTTATATTTAAAATTATTACATGAATAGTTAAGTGTATTTATGTATGAAAATATTATTCAAGGTTAACCTAAAAATGAGCATTGTTGTGATGATACTTTGGAACTGATTTAAAATTTTGATCGATCAATTAATAGAAATAGTTGGTAATAATTAATTTAAATTTTATGGCTAAATTATATTATAATTTCTAAGGTTTTGAATATTATGAACTAATTTGAGAGATAGTATTGGTATTAAACATTAAAAGTAGTTTAGAAGTTAGACTAAGATCAATTTTTATGCCAACAATTAAATTCTTGAAAAATTATTTTCATTCATACGTATTTCACGATCACTTAACCCACCCTTTTTTTTTTTTTAAATCAGTAAATATATTATGATTATTTTTATAACAAAAATAAGAAAAAGTATGTATATTTTTGGCATATTTTATTTATTTTTTGCAAAAAAATTATATATTTATATTAAAAATTCTTACAAAAATAATTAAGCATATCATGTATAAAAAATTTATATAATAATGGGTCAATCTAAAATATAGAGCTTGTTCTAGTTTTACCTTGGGCTCGGTTTAAAAATTGATTAGATAATTAGTGAAAATAATTAATAATAATCAATTTAAACTTATGTTTAATAATTTGTTAAGTTACGATGGGTATGAGGTAATACTGGATCAAATATTAAAAATAGTTTAGACACTGGATTTGGTTGATTTTTATGTTATACATCAATCTAATTTTTAGGTAACCGTTTTGGTTCATCCCAACCATCACATTGCCCATTTATTTATTTTTTAAAATGATAAAAATATTGTAAATTTTTTTTTATAAACAAAATTAAAAAAATATGAATATGTATTTGGCATATTTATTAATATTCTAATACTTCAATTAAGAAGTTATATATTTATTCTTAAAATATATCTAATATTAAATTACATTTAGTATAGAACTTGATCAAAGAAACGAAGTCCCAAAACAAACCATAATTTTCAATTTAAATTTTATTAAATTTTTATTTAATGCAAATTTTCACGTAAAATGTTTTAATAATTTAAAAATAATTAATTATTTGTGAAATGAAGTTATCATTATAAAAAACACCAAAAAAATGTCTTTTTGTAGTGTGAAAATTCATTAATTAAATAATTGAATTGATGAGACAGATTTTTTTTTGAAAAAAAAAAAATCAATGAATGTGGCTAATAGGAAGGGTGCTTACAATCATACACACTTAATTTCTTGTCACACTCATCACATATATTAAAAAATTTACAATTTAGGCATAAATATTAGCACATTTGAGTGTACTAAGCAAATCAAACAAGAAAAAAAAGTGTACAAAAGAAATTAAATGTGTGTAATTAAATCAAAATATTTTGAAGGTTCTAAATTTTTATCATGAATTTTAAAAATTTGAGAGTAGTTATATATGGTATGAATAATATAGTAATATAGTAAGAAGCAAATTTTATTTTTTTTAAAGAAAATAAAAATCAGTAGGAGAGAATTAAGTTGAAAAGATATAAAATACATATTGTTTTATCTTTCCTTTTGAAAACTATAAATTATGGAATTATTAATATTTTCAAATCTATAATTTTAATGAATTGGCCAATATCACTTTTTAAATTCATTTTTTAATTCAAAATGTCCAAAATTTATTGTGAGGTTTTGGAGCTCTCACAATACTCATCACGAAAATCCTCTTTTACTTATATAATATATATATATATATACTATAATGTTTTTCAATACTTTATTATTTTTACCTTCATCAGTTCATTTTGCTTAATTTTTTTCTTATCAATTAAATTATATTCTCTTTCTCAGTAATTTAAATTCTTAAGTTGACCTTAGGTCACTACAAGAAAAGTTGCCTATAATGGCGCTTGAATCAAAGACGTTTTACAAAACGCCGTGCTATATCTCAATAGCCAACACGTTTTCAAGGCGTGGTGCCCTGTTAATGGTCTCAATGAGTCAAACCTGTTTTACTTAGCAGACACTTAACCCATTCGAATTACCATAGGTAACAAAATCTCTCATGAGCTGCTCTTCCCTCTTAATATCGATCTCTCACTCACTGTAGTTGTTCTTCATCGGACTCGAATTCGATCTTTCTCACTCTAGCTGTTCTTCATCTCTCTCTCTCTCTCTCTTTCTCTCTGTCTCTCTCTCTCTCACAAATCACAGATCCGAAATCGAACAAGAAAGGCGATCTAATCTGATCGAAATCCAAACTCGATCTGATTTGATCTCTCTTGCATTTTGTTAGATCGGTTCTTGCTCTAGCTTTTCTTCATCGAACTCGAACTCGATTTGTCTCGCAGATTGTAGATCCGAAATCGAACAAGAAAGTTGATCTAATCTGATCAAAATCCGAACTCGATCTGATCTGATCTCTCTCGCATTTTGTTAAATCTGCTGATTAACAAGGTTTCAAGCATGTCGTTTTTATTTTGTTTTTCATTAACAAGTGTTAATCGGTGTTTGATTTCTCTGTAGGTGCCGATGAAGTGTAGAGATTGGTTACATGAACTTTTTTTTTTGATGGATTTCCGGAGTTGTCCCTGACTGTTGGAAGACTTGCAGTTTTCTACAAACAGAGAGATTTGTACTTTTATCCAGCTTGGGCATATGCAATCCCAGCCACCATTCTGAAGGTTCCTATTTCATTGTTTTCAGCTCTAATTTGAACATCTCGTTGGATACAGTCCTGAGGCTGGGAGGTTAGTGTCACTTGACAACGTTTGCATTTTATTCTTCGTTATATATATATATATATATTGTTTTTCTCCAAATATGTCTTTGATTTGAACAAGTTGTCACTGTTTTACCAATATTTAAATCAACTACTCAGATTAGTCATTTAGCAACCAGAAGCTTTACTGGTACTTTCAAATAAACATTCACACCATACACAAACACACCCTTCTGAAACTGAATAGGAATTTTGAATTAATTTCTATCATTGCCTTGTATCTTAGGTTCTTTCTCCAGTGCATTCTATTTTTAGCTCTACACTTAGCAGCTACATCCATGTTTCGTTTTGTGGCATCTGTCTTCTGCACTGCGGTTGCTTCTACAACAGCTGGTAGTTTGTTTGTATTGTTTGTCTTATTATTTAGTGGCTTCATCATCCCAAAATGTAAGATTTCAATAACTCTTCCAATCTGATTTTTGGATAATTATTTAGGAAGATGAACTTTCGCTAAGCTATCTTGTTATTGGAAGATTTCAATAACTCTTCCAATCTGATTCTTTCTCCAGTTCATTATATTATTTAGGCATTTTTCTTTTTAGCTACGTGAGTTTTTACTTCACATCACATACATACATATATACACACTCGTGTATTGTTGGTATATAACATTGTATTTAATTTATTTGTTTGTTGTGGTATAGACATGGAGATGGTGAGCCAACTGACAATTCTGCAAGGTTCTATAAATGGTTTTCAGAGGTAAATTTTGATTAATTTCTAATTTTTATTGTTACTATGGTTCTTTTACCAAGTGAGATTTGGATTTCATGGCGTGTTATATGACTGCCTATAGGGTAAAGGAGAGAGAAATGGCTTAATCTTTCGTACGTAGTGTTTGGCCTTGGCAACAGGCAATATGAGCATTTCAACAAGGTCTGGATTTCATTTCATTTCATGTTTTGGTCTGTTCATGTTTTGGTTTGTTCACTGGATTTAATTTATTTGTTTGTTCTGGATTTCATTTCATTTCATGGCTTAATATCTCAGCTTCGACTTTCTCTTCTCAAGACTACACAGGGGCATCCTATGGTGAGAGTCCTATCTTTTGAGAGCATTTTTATACTTATGCAGTCTTTGTTTGGTTGCTGAGAAAATGTTGATGTAAAGAAACTAGGGTTGAATTTAAATTATTGCACTGCTTTGTTAGAAGGAAATATAGGAAAGGAAACTTATTAAAATATGATGTTAGGTTTCTCACGATTTTGGCTCCCAAATAGCCAAGATTCTAGCAGCCAACAAGTTTTGGTTGATTTGAAATTATTTTATTATTATTTTTTAAATCATGGAGTTTTTTTGCTTGTTGAAACAAAAAGAACATGAATTGTAGGAGTTAAGAGTTGAAATTTAATTTATTATTTTCCTAGAAATTTCCACTAATCGTATGGAGGGTCAGGTTTTGAGAGTTTAAGTTTGTCAGATTAGTTAGTAAGGGGTGGAGCTTGAAGAAGCGAAGCAAACTTATAGTAATCAAGCATTTACTAAGAGATGTGATTAATGATTCTTGGCAATGTGATTAACAAACTAAGTGATAGTGCAAAGCAAAGGTATTTGCCTCCTTAAGTTAATAATCCATCTCATAAAACAACTGTCTAAATGAATCAAAATATAAATGCAGGGGACACATTCCTTATCGGGATAGTAAGCTCACTCGCATACTTCAACCTGCTCTTGGTGGCAATGCCAAAACTTCTATAATTTGCACTTTAGCACCAGAAGAGGTAGGTTATTAATATGTTATCGAGTTATATGTGTGTATATATATATATATATATCTTACATCAAGTTTAACATTATAGTATGGTTTTAATATGGCTACTTCATCCAGATTCACATAGAGGAAACGAAAGGAACCCTCCAGTTTGCTAGCAGAGCCAAGAGAATAACAAATTGTGTTCAAGTGAATGAGGTTTGTTAGTTATTTGGTTTAATAACACTTAATTCTTTTCCAACTTAGTAAGATTACAACATTTTACTTCAACGTATACTTTTGTTACTGTAGCTGCCATATTGTTTGTCCCTGATGTACTTTTTAGTAGAATCTAGCTGTAAAAGGTAATATATAATATGGATTCAATAGAAGTTAGTGTCTGAAGTGTTCCTAGAATTTTTTATTTTTGAGGTGAGGGCATGTTGAATATTCTTAAATTTTTTTGTATATTGATTTCTTTCCAATGGTTTGTAATTTATCATGGGGAAGTTCATAAATTTTAAATGAGTTGAGCCAAAGAGAAAACCTAAATGTGATGGTTTACATGATTCATGCTGTATCCAATTGAAAAGTAGCTTACAGTTGGTTGGATGGTTACCTCTTTCTTAAGTTTCCAGTTTCAATATTGACTTCATTTATGGTTTTGGTCATTGTAAAATAATGATTTGTTAAAAAAAAAAACTAGGAACTTTACACTTGAACTAGTTCAAATGGGCTAAACTAGAATGTCAAAAATGTTAACGTGGGTGGCATCAAACTAAAATGACTTTGAAAATATTAAGTATGGAACATTTTCCAATGTTTATAAATTAAAGGATCTTACTTATATCATACATTGCATTATAGCACCACTTCCTTGTGTATTTGCAGTTTAATCACCAAGTTGGTTACATAGATTTTTGAAAGCCAAAAAGTTAAACATTTATGGATTTGTTCATTGAGAGCTTGCCTTGATTGTGTAAATTATCGTGTTTTAACTTAACTGGTCCCTCTGGATTTGACATCATTTTGTTTGCAAATAGTTTTTAAATAATGATTAAGCATATTATCTAAAGTAATAATTATTATGTTAAAGTTGATTCCTTGCTCCTTTCAAATCTAATAGTATGGCTAATTGGAGTTGATTTTTTCTTTTTGTTTGTAGATTTTGACAGATGCTGCCTTACTGAAGCAACAAAAACTAGAGATAGAGGAAATCACACAAAGCACGAGATCAATGCATTAGGGAACAACAAATGAAAATTGACAATCTTAATAGTCTTGTCACCGTTTCGGATTTCGATAAAAAGTCTAGCCAGGTAAACTTTTACAGTGCAATGTCTTTAAAATGTTTATTGATGCTGTTTAATAAACCATCTTTATCCTCTTATCATGTTCACTTTCATCAGAATAGATGAGTATGTAATATACTAAGAAAAAGTTCATAGATATCAGTTCACTTTTGATAAATTAGGCTTTATTTATCCTAACTACTTACCTGGGCAAAAGCAGCCATTTTTCCATTGGTTTTCTCTCTTAGTAAATGCTTGATTACGTTTCTTATTTGTTGTAAAATAAATAATTAAAGCCTTTATTATCACTTTATCAGTGAACTGGAGAGGCCTAATTATCCTTCCTCAATAGAGTGATAACAAGTCACTCCTATATGATTATTCCAAATGCAATCTTTGCTTCCCATTGTATTGGTGGCCTTTTGCTTAGCATAAACTCTGTTTGTTTCCATTTTTCAAAATTTACTTTTCAAAAAATTCTACTTTTTTATTTTTCATATTCTTTTGTTTTTATTGAATTTTATTAATAGTTTAAGTAATTTTTTTAACTTTTAGACACACCTAATATAAATACACTTAGAAAGTATAATATTTGTGAAAAAAAATCTTTAAAAAATTCTCTAAATACCAAAAATACAAAAAAATAAAAATAAAAATTTAGTATATTTTTCATATTTTTATGTATTTATTAATTTTTGAAAATATTTTTTCACATATAATTTATTATTTAGATACATCTAAATAAGGTATATCTAAAAATGTAGAAAAATTGCTCAAATTTTAAAAAATATTCACTAAAAATAAAAAAAAATTATGAAAAATAAAAGAAATTCAATTTTTAAAAAACTGAAACCAAACACATTGAATGGGATTTTTTTTTTCTTTTTGGGCCTGAAATTAAAAATCAATTTGTTAGGATTCTAGCCCAATAGTGGTTTGGCCCAATTAGAACCAAGAAGGCTTAGCCTAATAGTGGTTAGGATTCTAGCCCAATAGTGGTTTGGCCCAAATAAAAAAAATTATGAAAAATATAAAAAAAAGGGTTGCTGCAACACATTGGTAAATGATATCCATTCTTTCAATCAACTTTAAACCTTGAGAAGTGTAGTTGACAATTCAAGTGCTGACTTTTGTTCAACTTTCTATGTCTGAAGTTGCAGGATTTGATGAGAGAAGATTTGAGAAATTTTTTTCAGAGTCCCTTTTGCTTTCTTGATCCTAAAATAGCTACAGTGCTCTTTCCCAGTTTCCCTCATTAAGGTAATGCTTTTGATAATTTTGTAGTTTGTTTTAATGCATACGGTTGGTCTTGTATTCTTGTATTTCATTTTGATACAGATTGGGCATCACCTAATTTGGCCAACATTTCCTCTCTCTCCCTCTCCAAAGTTTCATATTTTCCGGTATCCCAACTAGGAATTTCTCAGATACCTCTTTTCCCATTTTTGTAGCTTGGTTTAAGAACTGTTGAGCACGTTGGACATATAAAGACTAATATATGTAATGCAAGATGGTAGTTTTGGTTAATAAGAAGTCATACCCCGCTCTTGAAAATTGAAAATAGTGAGGAATCTTAATAAATTTTACTTGCAGGTCAAGGTGTGATGTGTGTTCTTTGTATTTTGTGCTTTGTATCCCATTCAACACTGTTAGGGCCCAATAACTAAATTTTGTGCATTTTTTCTATTTGTGCCTTGGAATTTATATGAGTAAGCTTGGGCTTCATTTGGCCTCACTGTCTATAGAGAGGGGAAAATACTTTCCTTTTATGTTATGCTGCATTCTGAAATGACACCTACGTTGCTATTTTTATTGATATGTGATATAAGTATTGCTGCCTGAATTATGAAAAAATCCGCCGAAGTAACATTTGTTTATCGATGTGATGTGGTAGGCTCGACGCATGATATTTTTATTCTAATCCATATTAGTGTGCTTTCTATTATATGCATGCTGCCAAGTCTAGTTCTAGTTTTGATGTATTTCGGAGATGGTTCTCTCTGTGGAATCTTGATTTGATGGGAGTAGTGGGTTGGCTTGCTCCTTGTCCAACCCTGATTCCTCTCTTAAGTTGGCCTAATTATACTTGACAAAAAAAGTTGACCTCGTGGGAGGCAGGTTGTTAAGCTCCTGGCAGAGCTTTACTGTTGACTCATTGCATGATTGTATTCTAATCGATTCTCAGTTACAAAAATAGTAGTTATGTATTGCCAGTTTTGTTTTTGGTTCATTGCGATGTGGTAGGGCTGGCTGGGATCGAACTAGCCTCTCCTTACTGATAACCCAGGTCCTTGCTTTTGGCACCTTCTACTATTGATTTTACTCGCAAAAGGTACACTATTTGTGTGGAAATAATAATATGACATGCAACATAGAATGCGCCCTTGTGAATATAGATACTGAAATCTCTGAATATAAATGTCCAGAGTGTAACTTACTAATATCTGGGTTAATAATATTTTTGGTGGCTTCTCTAATTCATTTTGCCTTTTATAGGAGTAATGGACTACAAGTTCCACCCTAGGCAACCATGGTTATTCACTGTGGGTGCTGATTCAGTGATCAAACTGTATTGTCATTAAAAAAAGAAAAAGACGGTGAATTGCCCTGTCTGTGTTTCATATTATTATTGGTTGAAACACATTCTCACTTTAGCTAAAATAGATGATAGGGTCAATCAATCTCACCGGGGAGATTGGGCAGCTGAGGTGTGTTTCAGATATATGATTCAATTTTTGAAGGTGAAGATGACAAATCAATAGTCATTTCCCATATCAAAGTTTTTGACAGTTGCTTCTTTCATTTTGTTTAATTGAATTGGCTGAATTGTATTATGCCCCGACATATAATAGATTTTCTTTTAATTTTGCTTGTGTTCATATTATTACGTTGCTTTCTTTGTTGTGATAATTTGAGAAAAATTAAGTCATTACATTTTCCAACTAAGCAATGTGTTTGTGCTCTTTTTTGGCATGGAGTTGGTGGGTTAGCGGGAAAATAGCAACTGAACCACACCACTAATGGCCAATTGACTTGTCAACCGCAGACAACCCACCATTGTTTTATGTGTGATCTATCTTCATTTTAGATTGAGCGATGTTAGGTATAAAAAATAAAAATAAAAACCCTAAAATTCTGTACTGGGTATTAGATCAATCCATATTAGTGTGCTTTCTATTCCTTTTTAATTTTTTTGGGCAAATTACACTTCTTGACCATTTTGATTTTAATTGATGTATTTAAAGTCTGAATTGTTGCTATTCTTAGGTATGCAATGCATTGTTTCTTATTTTTAATTTTGTTTTCAAGCTTAGTTTAATTATTTTAATAAACATCAATTATTAGTTCTTAATAATTGCTTGACAGGTATTTTTTTTGTTCAACCATATAAAATTAACAAAATTTAAAAATTTTAAAAAAAGGCTATGGCGGCGTTTAAAAAACATCACTATATCCCACCCCAACGGCTAAATTTTTAAAATGCATAAATTTTTATGATGGCGTTTTCAAAAACGTCGCTAAATGTCATAGTGACGTCATAGTCCAGTTAGTAGGACATTTGGCGGCATTTTTAAAAACGCCGCCTATACTAATATAACGACGTTTTCCAAACGTCATAAAGTTATAGCGACGGCCGCGTCATGAGCGTTTGGTACTAAACGTCACAAAAAGAATTAGCGACGTTTTTAGTACTTTTAGCGACGTTTGAAAATGGATTTTCCAGCAGTGGGTACTGTTTATATTCTCCACCAAAAATCACTTACAGTGTGTTTGAATCAATCTTGAATTTGAGGAGGAAAAGGGAAAGAAAAGTTTCTATTTCATTTAATTTTTCTTTTTAATTTCTTTTCTTTCCATGGCAATGCTTGGCATATACTATTTGGGTTAAAATAGTTATAAAAAGAAAAAATAGGCTAAAAAGCTAATAAGACAAAATGTTACATGCAAATTATAATTACTGTTATGTCACTTGTGCTATGCACGGGGATTGAATTTAAAAAAACTATTCATGATTATGTCAAATATATTTTAAATTGTTAGCATAAAATATACGTAATTTTAAAAGAAAATGTTGATATTGCATAATTAAAGTAATAAAAATAAGAATTTATTACATTTGTTTAGAATTCACTGAATAAATAAAACAAAAGTATAATTAAAATCTAAATTGTTGTGGGTCTTCCATCAACATTAATGCATTGTCAACATGATAGTTAGTATTAAAATTGATGAACAACACATATATTATGTATTTATAAAATGTTATATTTACATATTGTTGGCTTTTTGGCTTTCGAAGGTTATTTTTGTAATTGCGAGCGTGCCAGCAAGGATCAATTAGTCCTTACAGAGAATTAATTGTTAACCAATTATCAGACGATTGTATTTTAGTTCTTTCAGCCTCATTGAAAAGGATTTTTACTGGTGGCTTGATTTACGAGAATTAAACAAGATAACAATTAAATGAAGAACAATTGAAGCATCTCATTAAAATGAAAAACTTACAATGATCCAAACTCAGTCTCGTAGAGGTTTACAGCGACAATCTACTACCTGAAACTACTCCTATGAACGAAGTGCAGTGTAGGAATTTAAAGTACAGGAATGTAAAGAACAGGAAATATAAGATTGGAAATGTAAAACTAGAAAGGAAAATAAGTAGAATAAGACTGGTTTTTTGGATCTAAGTTTGGGGGCTTTTTCTGGGGCCTTCTCTGCTATTTATACTGCTTAAGGATGACAATCGAACTGCATTTCTAACCGTCGAACTGCTCCTCCATGATCGCTGATCATGCTGCCTCAAGATTAGCTCCATTACGCCATTACTTGCAGTTAGGCTTCCCTCCTAAATTTGAATTTGAAATGTGAGTAACTGTTGAAGCCACATCACCTTGCATCTCTTTGTTGATCCACTGTTACTCAGATCTCGTAATAACCAATACTAACTGCCACGTATACGATTAGGATCGAAGACTTGAATAGTCTTCCTGTATTATCTTTATTTTGCCACGGGTCGAATTGTAATTGGCTTGTACAAAATATGTAACCAACATTACCCCACGCACTAATATACCCAATACTTGGTGATATTAGTGAATCAAGGTCTTTTTCCCACGCCTTAAAACGTGCATGGGTTTTGCATTCTCCCAGAAATGCAACTGTCATTCATCATCTGGATCAAACTCTCATTCAATCTTTTGAACACCCCCATTACCTTAGTATTCGAACAGACTGATACATTTTTTTATGGCCGAATCAATTTTTCCTTCCATTGGTCGAGCACACGAAGAGTCATATGATGATGCTGTTCTTCCTTGAAAGAACCTCCATGCATTAATTAGTCACCTTTACCCTCCTTTCTATATTCAGGTCATGGATGCCTTTGCAAATTATCAACCCTTGGACTTCGAACATATTGCCCTTAATCCTTCGATTTAGAAACTTACAAACATAAACATAAGAAGTTTTCCCTCTGACCTACCTTTACAGTTCGAACAAACTGCTCTCAAACCTTTTAGAAAGTTGCAAATATGGACATGGGAAGTTCTTCTTCACAACCCTCTGCATGGGATAAGGTTGCAACTTCTTCCTCTTCTGGGGCTTCTGACTGGACAAGCTGGTCAAAACCTGAGGCCTATGATTTGAGGGAACGAATCAACCATCACTTTGTCGAGTTTACTGACCCTTTAGAGTTCCCTTCTTTTGCGCGAAGCTCGGTGGTCTATCCCTACGTGCCCATTGATCATCGACGCAGTTTTAAGGAGAATCTGCTTGTGGCATGGTATACATCCTCCATGCCTACAAAGATAGTGCACACCGCCCGACGCCTAGAAGAGGCACAAGGGTACAATTTATCATTCTTAGCCCAGAAGACGAAGATTTGTTCTTCTGACTGGCTCGATTATATTAATGCCCTTGTTCCTTTTGCCCTTGCTCCACCTCCTAGAATAGAAGCATCCACACCTTCCCTTCTGCCAAATCCTTGCTGGACAGAGAGACTGAGGCTTGCCCTCTTCGCAGATAAGATCTTTCCACCTTACAAGCCTCCATCTTCCCCTAATCCAGCTGAGCGGAAGCAAGCTCAATTTCTGCTCGCAGCTTTCTCTCACTTGCCCTTCAATGTTCTTGAGGACGAAGTCCCTCTCAAGAACCTTCGATGGGCTTGTGATATTCTGACTCGGGGTCATGTCCTCAATCCCCTCGCCCAAGCAGAGCTTCACATGTTTTTGGACCAACTTCCATTGCTTCTCCACTGGCATCGGACCTCTATGGCCACCACACAATCTTTAGACCAACTCTCATCCCTTCGAGTTCATGCCCAGTACGAAACAGAGAACTTCATTGAAGAATTCGATGATTTCAAGAATAAAGATTCTGTGTACTGGGATGACTTGGATATAGACGAAGTGGAACAAGGATTGAGAGAAACAGCATTCGAAATAAAGGCTGAAGAGCTTTTTTATGAAGTGAGAGCACATCAACTCATGCAGCCAATGTTAGAAAAAATAGAGGATAGAATAAAGAAAGAACAGAAATTCATTGATCATAGTTGGACTAAATTTCATGATCTTGTTATTTATTCCATTCCATATTTTTATGAGCTTGAGTTTGTACCCAAATAGGGCCATTCGATGTAATTGCTTTTGCTTTAATACCACCAGGACCTTTTTTTTGTTTGGTATTGTTTGATCTTTTCCCTATTTGTCTTTAAAGCAAATTCAGGGCTTCGAACTGAACAATCTTATCCTTCGAATTTGGACTTGATCGTTTTAAATGAAACACTAAAAGAATCAACAATGAACCTTTTCAATTTATGGAATATAGTTAACAATTTTTTGCTGATTTTCATTTAGAATTAGTGCTTCAAATTTAACAATCTTACCCCTTAAAGCTTGTTTTAATCATAACCAACATGTGATCATGGTTAGTATGATTAACCATTTTAAGTTGACCATTTTTTGCTTTGAAGAACAGTCCATGCTGTTTTTAGTCTAGAAAGAGAATCTTTCTTAAGTATATATAAACTAATTAATGGTTTTGATATTTCAAACAACAATTCCCATCCTTAAGGGATCTCAAGTTTTGCTTTGAAGGACATTACTTTCATTGAGAAACCTAAAACAAGTCTTTAATCCCTTCGAAGTAAACAAATATTTGAGCATTCTTACATCCATAGGTATGAAATGTACTTCGAAGCTGGCTTCTTAGTTTCGAAGCCGTTTATTATTTGACTTTGGCGCCAAAATCTGGTTTCGAAGCCAAATATTATACTTCGAAGCTAGCTTCAACATCTGGAATATGTTTTTCCCTCCAAAAGTATCAATATTGAAGGAAACTCTTCGTATTTGTACTTTTAGTACTTAACGAACGCGATATATCTTTCGGACACAAAGGTTTTTTTCAAAACCCTTTTTATTTCGTGCTCTGAAATCACTCGCTCGCTCAAAACGCAAACCCTTTTCCTCTGTTAACTGCCTCTTCCTTGCCTCTTCCTTGCTGCTTGCTACCAATGGACTCTTCTTCTTTGAAAGTGCTTGCTGGTGATCGTATAAGTCCAACCATGGCTTTGAAAAGATGTATTGATGAAGAGATCGCCAAGTTAACATCTGATGAGTCAAGCGCCATAGACGCCCGCCTCTTCGTTCCTCGTCACAGCACCAAACAAGAATACGTTTTGGGTCCCATCTTTCGAGAAGCTCCTGCTCAACTTCCAGCTTTATACCCTCGTCTGGAGGACCATTTTCTTCTCTATGAAGGAGGGCTCGACTGGAGAAATTGGAGGGTGACCCGACCTCATCGCTGCTGGCCGACATTGAGAGCTGAATAGGAAGAATGGTATGACAGAGTTGTACCTGCGCGAGAAGACGACCTGCAAGAGCTCTGTATTCTCGATGCCCTCCGTCTTTTCAGGTTTGTCATCCCTGAAGACCCTTTCTTGATTCCTGTTGCTCTTTGTTTTTGGAACATGGCTTTCAATTTTTTCCAATTTCTATGTGGTATGATGGCTTCCACCGTTCTTGATATTTGCCATCTTTTAGGGCTTTCACCCATTGGCTCTCCTTTCACTCCCGGCTATCCAGACCTTCTTGTTAAATTCTTTCTTCCACCCTTAAACTCCTCTTATAGTGATTTTGTAAAGGCCGAAAATAAAAGGGTAGGTCCCATGAGAGATAGAGAACTTTTTTCCTTCATTTTGTACTGGTTGTGAAAATTTCTCTTTTGTACATCATCTCAGAGGATTATGCCTGAGTTCTCTCCACTTGTGAAGGCACTTGTTTTGAAAAAACGCATAGCCCTGGCTCCTTATCTCTTAGGCCATATTTATAGAGCATGTTCCCAATTTTGTGAAAAACCTCTTGATGTGAACCAAGGGGGTCCTCTTTGGGTGCTCCAACTCTGGCTCTTTGCTTACTTCACTAATTTGCATTCCAAATGCTTAAGATTCCTTATTCAGGACCCTAGCACTTATGGGGAAAAATATGCCAGAGTTGTTCTTTATCATGCTTCCTTTGCCTACTACTTCACATTTTTCCACTAACTTCCTATTTCTCCACCTGCTACCTTCTTCTGCCCCCTTGATGCCAACAAAGGACCTGCTTGGCTATGAACATTCTTAGTTGATAAAGAGTGCTCTACCTCACCCCACAAAGGCATGTGGGCTTTTATTTTGCTGCCGAGGGAGCTGTTCATTGGCACTTTAAACCCTCGAGCATATAAGTGTATAGCTGAGGTGTACTGTCCTTCTCAATTTGCCAGGCAATTTGGGTTAACTCAGGGGATTCCCATTCCACTCTGCAGTCTCTCGAATGTCCACCTTACAGCCAGAGACCTGAGAATACCCAAATCAAAACTGGAAGAAGCAACATTCAAACTGTTGAAAGAAATGAGCGAGTTCAAATTTGTCCCCTTCCTTCCTTCTGGCCTAAATCTGAAAAGATTTCAAAACTGGTGGACAGCCAATATGGAAGTGCGCCTATTCGTACACCCTTATGACTTATTGATAGGGTTAGGAGTGGCTTCGAAGGCCAAATCAACAATAGTTGAGAACATCCCCTCTCTTTCTACGGCTACCAAAACTGCTCCTGCAACCTCATCCTCTCCTGCTAGAGTTACCAGAGCTGCTTCAAAGAGGGGTAAGTATTTTCAGGTTTCCCCTTAGACTCTTTTGTTTGTTTCCTTTACATTCATACCTCTTGTGCAGGGTCTCCACAAGAAGAATCTCCTAAGAGGGCTGAAATCATAGTTACTCTCAAGGACAAACAAAAGTAGAAAAAGAAAAGGAAGCTGATACTCACTCCTGAGGAATCCGAATCCCAAATTGAAGAAGAAGAGATTAAGAAAGAACAAGAAGTACCATTACAGAGGAGAAA
The DNA here is from genome assembly GCF_004153795.1 of Camellia sinensis. NCBI lineage: Eukaryota > Viridiplantae > Streptophyta > Magnoliopsida > Ericales > Theaceae > Camellia > Camellia sinensis. The sequence goes on along the minus strand of NW_021027132.1, from coordinate 113,475 downwards.
GAGGGAACATATGACTGTTTCTCTTTCGATTGAAGATCCCACTCATAAGATACCTGCCAGAGTAGTAGAAGAGGAACTTACTTTTGAGGGATCTGAATCTTAGATCGAAGAGAGAGAAATTGAGAAGGAACAGGCAAGACCAATACAGATAAAAAAAAGAAGGAAGATGACTGTCTCTGCTTCTGATTTGGTCGAAGACCCTATTCATGATGCACCTGCCAAGGCAGTAGAACAGGAACATTCTAAGGCCTTAGTTGTCTTTAAAAGAGCTGAAAAGAGATGGCAGCAGCAATTCTTAAGAAATGAAGCAGCTACTGCTGATGCAATCCAAAGGGAAACTACAAGAAGGCAACATATTGCTGAGCACTATTCCCTTCGAAGCCCTCCTAGTGCTGCTATCACTTCTGAAACATGTAATTTCTTTCATGCTTCTACTGCTTCTCCCTTATCAAATTTTTGGTATTGAAACTTGACATTACTTTACATCTCTTCTTTTGCAGCAACAACTACTGAGCCTATTTTTCCAATAAGGACTCCCTCAGTTTCAGTTGAAGTTGGTCAGATGCAAAATGTGAGGACTATTCAGATAATACTCCCACTTCCTAGGCCTACATTCAATGTATCCTCCTTTAAGCCAAGCATTCCCGCATCTCTTTCATTTGGATTAAATCTGTATCTTCCTTACTTATCTTTGGATCTACCTCAATTCAGTTCTCTTTCAAGCCTTGCTCTTCCCCTTCCTCCTAAAGAAATTTTAACTGCTGCTTCATCTATGATGGTAGCTGATTCCCCTACAAAAGGTGCTGGCAGTTCTCCGACCCATGGTTTATTACCTTTACCTACTTCTAGCCCTTCTTCCCTTGACATATTGGTGGCTAGGGCCATAGAGACTACTGAAGATGCTCCACCCATTTCTCCTATCCCTATGCAGTCCTTTGTGCCTTCCACCACTGCTCTTTCTGCACCCCTTATGTTCTCGGATGAGGTAGATGTCTTCGAAGCAAGACTAGCCAGTCTCTTCGACATGGCCTCTATCTCTCCAATAATTAATGATGAAGCTGAGCCATTAGTTCTGGCTGATTCCTTGTTAGCAATTCTTAAGAGCTCCTCTTCCTCCAGTAATAAGCTTTATGCACCCTTGATGGACTTAGACAGCTGTCTGGAGTTATTGGCATCCTTTTCAAGGATTCCTTTCGAGGCTTTGCAAAGGCCTATAATAAGAAATGGCTTCCTTCAGTGCTGCAAAGTTGTTGAGCGATCCAGTATAACTGTCTCAAGTCATCTATCTCAGGCAGCAGTTACTATTAACTTTTACATCATCATTTGTCATACTGCCAAGGCTGCAGAGGAGAAATTGGTGAGAGATCAGAGCTTTGTTTCCACAGTACATGCTGAAGTCTCCGGGCTAAAGGAACAACATTCCTCTGTCTCCTATTTTCGAACCCAACTACTGGAGAGGAAAGCTCAACTTGAGGAAAAGCTGTCTGCAGTGAACCAGGCCTTAATCCGAACTGACACTAAACTGCAGATCGCCAACCAAGGACTGGTAGATCGAAAGCAAGAAATGACCATAGCCATTTAGTTGTTTTCTTCATTTAATAATAAGAAGTCTGTTGTAAAATAACAATTAAGGCATTGTAATGATTTCTGGGCCAATTATGGCAAAATGTATTTAACTCTTTATGAAAAAACAAATTCTGATTTATCATTTGAGTACTCTTGTGTTCTTTTGCTTGACATTTATTCTATTCCTTGTGTTTCCCAAATAGTTAAAAAATAAGGCTTCAAATATCTGCCATTAATCTTTTTGGGATGTATGTATCCATTCAAATTTCTCAAATGGTATGCTCCAAAGGTAGGACTCTATGAATTTGATATGGTCCTTCCCAGTTAGGTGACCATTTACCAAACTTATGGCTTTTAATTCCTATTGTGAGTATTGTCTTCCATACCAAATCACCTTCATCGAAGCCAATGTGTTTGACTTTCTTATTGTAATTTTTGGCTGCTTTCTTCTTTTGAAAGAGAATGCTATTCAATGCCAGAATTCTGGCTTCATCTATGCCTTTTAATTCCAAGCACATACTCTGATGGTATTGCTCAGGATCTAGCTGGTCTTGGCATCTTACCCTCAAAGACTTAACATTAATTTCCACAGGCAACACTGCATCATGCCCATACACCAAGGCATAAGGAGTAACTCCTGTGCTTGACCTTGGGAAAGTTCTATAAGCCCACAATACATCCAACAATAAGTTATGCCAATCCCTGGGATTGTCTTCCACAAATTTTTGTATTCCTTTTTTCAAGGACTTATTGGATGATTCAACTTGACCATTGGCTTGTGCATAATAAGGGGTGGAATTCACAAGGCTAATTCCAAACTCTGCTACAAAAGACTTTACCATTTTCCCATCAAACACAGTCCCATTATCAACAGTTATAGTCTGTGGGATACCAAATCTGTGGATTAAATCTTTAATGAGTCCAATAACCTCAATTTGGTCTACAGCCTTGTATGGCTTAGCTTCGACCCATTTAATGAAGTAATCAGTGGCCACTAAAATGAAACAATGATGCTTCGAAGAGGGTGGGTGTATTTTCCCCATTATATCCATGGCCCATCCTCTAAATGGCCAAGGCTTTACTACTGCATGTAGATCATTTATGGGCACATGCCTTATTGTGCCATGCTTTTGGCATGCCTGGCAACCCTTTGCGTATTCTATGCAGTTTTTAAGGATAATTGGCCAATAGTGGGAATGCCTTCAAAGCAACCATCTCATTTTCACACTAGGCTGATGAGCACCACAGATGCCTTCATGAACCTCAGCCATAGCTGTTAATGCTTCTTTTGGGTCTAAACATTTCAGCAATAAACCATCTCTCCCTCTTTTGTAGAGAGCGTTGCTATATATGATGTATTGCATAGATTGCAATTTAATTTTACTGCTGGCCTTCGAGGATGGGCCAGCCAAGTACTGCATTATTGGATGCCTCTAATCTTGTTCCTGTAAGTCATTATGTTTGACTTCCAAGACCACATTCCTTTTATTTAAGGGTGGTATAGATTTCTGGTATGTTGTTTGGCTTATGTCCCTCTGAGTATTATCCCTCATCTTGAAATTCGAAACTTTTTGAGCCACATCATTAGCTCTATTATTCAAGAATCTTGGGATATGAGTTACATTTGCTATTTGAAATTGAGAAAGCAAATGTAATGCAACAACATAGTATGGCAACATGCTTATACTGTGACATTTGAAAATCCCTTTTACTTGGTTAACCACCAATTGAGAATCTCCAAATATGTCAACTGTATGAACTTGTAGTCTAATAAGAATTTCCAACCCTACTATTAAGGCTTCATATTCAGCTTGATTATTAGAGCAAGTAATTTCATCCACTCTGAAACCATGTGTAGTTTCTATTCCTTGTGGTGACTTAATCACTATACCAATTTCAGTTAGGCCATTGGCTTTCAATCCATCAAACCACATTTGCCATGGCTCAACACTAGCCATACCAAGTTCCATTATCTCTTGGCTTTCTGTTTGAGATGGATGGTCTGCCAAAAAATTGGTTAAAACTTGTCCTTTTACTGCCTTTTGGGGAACATATTCTAAATGAAATTCTGATAAGACTAAAATCCATTTGCCAATTCTTTCCCTCAACATAGGTCTAGATAACATATACTTAACTAAATCTGTGGTTGCAATTACCAAGACAGTTGTAGGCAAAAGATAGTATCTTAATTTCGTTGTAGCAAAATACAATGCAAGGCACAGTTTTTCTACTGCTGAGTATTTACATTCACAAGAATTTAAAAACCTACTAAGGTAATAAACAGCTTGCTCCTTGCCTTCTTCATTGTCTTGGGCTAAGAAAGCTCCCAATGAATCCTCTGCTACAGCTATGTATAACTTCAAGGGCTTCTCACCCTTTGGTGGCATTAGCATTGGAGGATTGGCCAAGTAGGCTTTGATTCCTTCAAAAGCAATTTGATGCTCTGCTGTCCACACAAATTCCTTTTCATCTCTTAACATGATAGGGGTCTGGTTTCAATGATGGCTTTGGCATTATTCTGGTCAATCTGTATTCCTTTCTTGTGTACTACATAGCCCAAGAAATTTCTAGATGATACGCCAAAAGCACACTTAAGAGGATTGAGTTTCAACTTGAACTTTCTCATTCTTTCGAAAGCTGCTTCTAAGTGAAACAGATGCTCCTCCATGGATTGGGATTTAACTACAATATCATCAATATAACACTCTAAATACCCTCCAATGAGGTCGTGAAAGATAGTGTTCATAGCTCTCTGATATGTAGCCTTAGCATTCTTCAGACCAAATGGCATTTTAACCCATTCGAAGGTGCCAATATTCCCAGGACATCTGAATGCTGTCTTGTGAACATCTTCCTCT
>NW_021027132.1:14058-107713 GCF_004153795.1 Camellia sinensis | reverse complement strand
GGTGATAGGTGCTTGGCACGGCTTGCATGGTATGCAGCCAAGTTTGTCCCATGATGAGATTATACGGCGATGGAAGCTTGACAACCAAAAATTCTACATCCACTGATCGGGAGCTCGCCCAAACTGGTAATGTGATTGTCCCCAATGGGTATTCCGGATTAGCATTGAAGCCAAATAATGGATAATGAGCTGGACGCAGGTCCGACTCAGTGAAGCCGAGTTTGACGAAGGTCTTGTAGTACATAACTTCTGAAGTACTCCCTTGGTCAATGAGAACACGTTCAACGGTGAGTCGGTTTATGCGTAGTTTAATGACCAAGGAATCAATGTGGGGGAGCGTTACGCCTACCAAATCAGAATCATCGAAAGTAATACTCATGGAGAACATGCAATCATGCATGAATTCAAATCATTTTGAAAGCTCAATTTGATGCTCTAAGGAGCCAATTGATCCAAAAACAAGATGAAAACATGGACCATTACAAAATTATGGACATGCATGTAACAATTTGCCATGAACTCAACTCAAAATCCAACAATTCAAACATGCATGCATGGATTATGCTCTATATCAACATGTATGAACTAAAACATGACTTAGCTCTACAATTTAACATGGACCATGCAAGAATTAGCTCAAACACAAGAATGAGAAGATGAAATCCTTACCTAAGTCTTGGAATTAGAAGACTAGGAGCTCAAATATGTAATCTATACTTCAATTACTAAGCAATTCTTCAAGTTCCCAAGCAATTCAAGATGAACAATTCAATCTCTCACTCTCTCCCCCTCTTGGTCGACTATGGCAAGGAGAAAGGCTGAGCAATGTTTTGATCTAAGTGTATAAGTGTATACAAGGCTCAAATGTGTGTGAGATAGTGGCCACTAAGTGTGGCAAAAGTGTAAATAAGTCAAACTCTAGCAATTCATTGATATTTAATCTAATTTAATCATACCTAATCAATTTTCAGATAAATACACCATAAAATCACATAAATCATGATGATCGGGAAACATTAATCAATTCCCGGTTCGGCCGCCGATGAGGCCTTCAATTAACAGTTTGAACATAAAACATGAACAGATCAAATAAACAATCAAACAGATAGAATACAAATTAACATACATACTCAGTCAATTCAGTTCCAGTTTTCAGCCAGTTAGTTCAGTACTTTAATCAGTTTAATTATCAGTCATAATCAATTAAGTTATCAATCATAATCAGTTCAGTTTGACGGTAATCAATGTTTATCGGTAAGCAGTGATGAGGGTTATTATAGCTGAGCCATCAGATTTTCTCAGTATACTGAGTGGTGTCACTCCCTCAATATACAACTTGGCCTTTGCGAAGTCTGCGCAGGCTATGAAAGGTTGAGGATCTGCATCAATTTCCTCTCTCTCTCTATTGCCCAAGGCCATCATTATTTTCTGATGCAGAGAGGAAGGCACACATTTGTTAGTGTGGATCCAATCTCTACCAAGTAAAGCATTGTACTTAGCATTACTGTCGATCACGAAGAATGCCGTCATGCAGTCCCTGGTTCCCACACTTAGGTTGATGAGTAGAATTCCCTGAGCCATCTGTCTGTCTCCAATGAAACCAGCAATGGTTGTACTGGTTGGGATTAACCTGGGATTCCTTTTTCTTTATTTCTTCAAGGAAGATTTCGGTAGTAAGTTCACCGCTGCCCCATTATCCATCAAGACTCGGTTCAATTGTATCCCATCGAAGAAAGCCTTGATATACAAAGGCTTGACATGCTGTGTCATAGAATTCGAAGGATACTCAAAAGGATATGAGAGGTTAATACTCACCACTTCTTCGCTCTTATATTCAGTTTCCATTGGGGTAATCATTCCGAAATTATCTTGCACCATACTCGCTTGTGAGTCTTCGCTAGAGACTGGAATTGGGTCAATTTCTTGCCCCTCTTGATTCTCATCTCTAGCTTGGAATTCATGCGGTAGTATGTGTACCATGTTCACTGACACTAAGCCAAATTGGATGGCTAGCTGTGTCTGTTTCTTCTTTTGGCCACCTTGTTCAGTTACTCCAGAAGCATCCTCCATGTTGCTTTCTGGCACTTCATCCTTCGAATGGTCTGTCACGACTGGCTTTTCAACCAGAAATGTTTGTTCAGCCATGAAGGCTTCGAACATTTCTTCCTCAACTATTTCTTTCTTTTGGCCTAAGCCAACTTCTTTCTCCGTCTCGCTATTACTCTCCATCAATGCCTTCTCCAATCCTGCTAAACTGGACTTCTCTCTCGCTTTTAGTTCAGAGTGAACTTTGGCCAACTGTTCTCTGCTGCAACCCATTTTGCCTTGTAGAGTTGGTTTTGGAGTATGGTCTGACTTTGGATTCTTTTTTCCTTCTTTCTGTACCAATGAAGAACTCTCTTCATTCTCTTTCAGGTCTTGCTAATACTGATTATACCTACGCTGAATTTTCCTCCTTTGTGATTTAGAAATTACGGGGACCATATTTGGTTCCTTTGTTTTTGGGTGTTTAAGTAATACCCAATTGTTTGGAGCCACCAAAGGAGGTTTGACCATCCTACCTTGGTTTCCAATTACTTCTTTTTGGGTAAACACTTCCCTAGGTTTGTTCTGCATCACAAACCAATCTGGAACTCCAGGTACCCACGAACTTACTGACCCAGCTGTTGAACTGTTTCTTTCTTCCTTCGAAGTCACCCTCGAAGCTGGCTGTGAAGGCCACTGTTTGGCCCTGACTTCATGCTTTGGGCCTAACTCAGGCCTTTGATGAAGGTGTCCACTTTCTGTCCTGCGTGAGGCTGGTCTAGGAGGCCAATCTCTAGCTCTAATCCCACAAACTGAGCCCCTCTCTGACCTCATATCGGAATGACTGTTCTCCACTTTGTAATAGTTATGTGACCTGGACTCATGTAAAGGGCTCTTGCCCTTGGAATGCATTCTAACAACTGTTGGTTCAACCCTCAATGGCTGCTGCCTAACACCAGATGGATATGGCCTTTTATTGTAAGCATTGGTTGGTTTAGGACGTCTCTGCACATCCTTGTAATATTGCTTCCCATCAACTGGAAGTCCTTTCAACCACTTGTAGCTTAGTCTGCACCTAGGACACATCCTTTGCATTACAGCTGCCTCTAAGGAATCGTCATCCAGTGCTTCTTCATTAGAGTCTTCCCTCTAGTGTGAGAAACCTTGTCCAATAGCTGGTAGATTTCCAGTGTCTTTCTTGATAGTTGTCTGGTTGGCCACATGTATCTGCACATTGACTTCTTCTAATTCTTTCAAAGACAGGTTTTGAAAGTCCGGCATAATGACATTGGCTGCCACCTCTCCAATTTCTGGAAATGGATTACTGTCGATCCCCATGGCCTTTTCAGCTTTGGCTGGGAATTTCAAACTTCATTTCCGAATTTGTTTTTGGATCCTGTCTCGAAAAACAATACAGTTCTTAGTCGAGTGAGACCAAGAATTATGCCATTTACAATATACTTTTCCTTTAAGTTCATCAAGAGATGAAATTTTAATGCCTTTTGGTAATTTAAGGAAGTTGGTCGCAAGTAAATGATCAAAAATGTCATCTGCCTTAGTTAAATCGAAAGAGTATTTCTTGTGGAGGTCTTTCTTTTTAAACTGCTGGTCAATTGTTGTATCCTTATGAATCAATGCTTCACAGATCACAGGTTCTTTCCCCACAATCTCTACTGCATCAATCTCATAATTAGGATCTCTATACTATATTGTCTTGTAGCGCGCATTATTTGATCTTGTTCTCCTCTAGTAATGCTTCGTAATTTAGAGCACCATTTAAAATTTTTTTTTTAAAAAATTTTTTTTTTAATTTTTTTTTTATTTTTTTTTTTTTTTTTTTTTGTTTTTTTTTTTTTTTTTTTTTTTTTTTTTAAATTTTTTTTTTTTTTTTTTTTTTTTTTTTTTATAAGTGAGTTCTACTAAGTCTCTGAACTCAGTCGAGTCAAACTTCTTTTGAAGCCTAAACTCTAAGCCATTTTGAGCCAATCTCACAAATTCTGACTCTGGCAGGATGACTCTACATTTATTTCGAGCCCTTTTAAATATGACAATAACTGAGTAGCCTTCTCGTCAGGCCTTTGACTCAATCTTGCCAAGTCTGCCATGAAACCTCTGGCTCCGATTGAAGAATTGGGCATGAAATGCCTCTTCCATTTGTTTGCAAGTTTGGATAGAGCCAGGTGTAAGGTTAATAGATACGCATACAAATGCTCCCCCAGTTAGGGAATTTGGGAATAACCTTAACTTCATATAGTCATTATTAGTAAATTCACCGCATTGAGCAGCAAACCTAGTAACATGCTCCACTGTTGATTGGTTTCCATTCCCATAAAAAAGGGCAAAATCTAGTATCTTGAAACCCCTCGGGTATTCATGTACCCTGTCCACCAATTCTGGGTATGGTTTCCTGTACACTGGAGTCTGGACCCCCCCAGCCATTGGTCTACATATCTCTCTAACAATGTCAGCAATTTGGTCCCTATGGACCATATTTTGTGTCTGTTGAACCACTACTGGAGGGACAAACAAAGGATTTGGTGGGCAAACCTGTGCCTGTGGTCCTCTTGGTCCATAAGGTGGTATATTTGGGACTGGTTGTCCCTGCGATGCAGGTTGCTGTTGGGGGTGTAGGTAACCCCTTTGAGCTTGTCCTGCGAAAGGACTTGCGAAAGGTACTGGAACTGCTGTTGTGTCTCTTCCATTTGTAGGAAAACCTTCCAACTCCCCAGGTAAAAATTCGAATAAGGGATTAGTGAAACCCCTTGTGCCAGGTATGGCTTCGAACATGGGATTTGGAATCATTCTTATGCCATTTTCTTGTACTGGGCCAGATCCACCAAATTGCATGGCTTTACTGTTAAGTATTGAGGCATTTTGACCTGCTATAGGCCTCGGAATAGGCTCGTACCAAGACTGAGGTGATGGTCTTTCATAGTTCTGATTACTAGTTTGACCATTAGAATGTCTATTAACTTGCATAGGCTGTTTATCTCTAGCCAATCTTTGCTGAGCGACATTTAAAACTTCCTCTATCTGTCTTGCGTTTGTTGTTTGGTGATTATTCATTCGATCCAAAAAGGATGTTTCCTACCTTTCCATCGTGTTTATTAACTGCTGTCCCATGGCATCTACTAGGCCACCCCATGGATTTATTGGCTGAGTAGATGGAACAGTGGATGGTCCAATTCCTTGGTCTCGTCCAATATTACGAACATGTGGTACTTGTTCTGAAGTGCTGGTCTATTCGACCATAGGTTCTAATAAAATGAGAGTTTCCACAGGATGTGTTATCACATTATCCTCTGGATTAGGTATCTCTAGCTCTCCTTCCACGCCTTCTTCCAAGCGTTCATTTTCTCTTTGTCTCCTATGTCTAGCCATTTCAATTAGTCCCACTGGGCGTGCCAAAAATATATGTTGGCTTTTTGGCTTTCGAAGGTTATTTTTGTAATTGTGAGCGTGCCAGCAAGGATCAATTAGTCCTTACAGAGAATTAATTGCCAACCAATTATTAGGCGATTGTATTTTAGTTCTTTCAGCCTTAATAAAGATGACTTTTACTGGTGGCTTGATTTAGGAGAATTAAACAAGATAACAATTAAATGAAGAACAATTGAAGCATCTCATTAAAATGAAAAACTTACAATGATCCAAACTCAATATCGTAGAGGTTTACAGCGACAATCTACTACCTGAAACTACTCCTATGAACGAAGTGCAGTGTAGGAATTTAAAGTACAGGAATGTAAAGAACAGGAAATGTAAGACTGGAAATGTAAAACTGGAAAGGAAAATAAGTAGAAGAAGACTGGTTTTTTGGATCTGAGTCTGGAGGCTTTTTCTAGGGTCTTCTCTGTTATTTATACTGCTCAAGGATGACCATCGAACTGTATTTCTAACCGTCAAACTGCTCCTCTATGATCGCTGATCATGTTGCCTCAAGATTAGCTCCATTACGCCATTACTTGCAATTAGGCTTCCCTCCTAAATTTGAATTTGAAATGTGAGTAACTGTTGAAGCCACATCACCTTGCATCTCTTTGTTGATCCACTGCTACTCAGATCTCGTAATAACCAATACTAACTGCCACGTGTACGATCAGGATTGAAGACTTGAATATTCTTCCTATATTATCCTTATTTTGCCACGCGTCGAATTGTAATTAGCTTGTACAAAATATGTAGCCAACACACACACACACACACACACACACATATATATATATATATATATATATTTACTTTCTAAAAATTTGAAAATCTTTAATCATTCTAACTCCATTATATTGTAAAAATTTGAAATTATAACATTGTGTTTGAAAATGCAGGAATAAGTTATTTATAATAAATTATATAGTTTTGCACATTTTATCTCATATTCTTCAAATATGATGGTTGACATCGCAAGATAAACTCTGCCCATTTATCTTGAACAATGAGACTTATTGAACCAGTATTGTCTTTGACTACAATGTTAACATTGTATCTAATAAAAAATAATTAAAAAAACTTGTTAAAAGAAAATATTGTATTTAATAAAAAATTAAAACGCTTGTTAAGTTTGAATTATTATTGTACATAGCAATTATTTATCTAAAGAAAATTACCTCGTTATAATATCAATATCATCATGCATGCAGTGACGACAAATAATGTGACCATAATGATATTCAACTTTTTAATAGCAACTTTTGCACAAATCAATCCAAAGGTTGTCAACATCAATTTGTTCGATGTATCCAAGTATTTGAAAATATGAAACCTACAAAATATTTGAAAAACATAAATGAATATATATATATATATATATATATTCATTACTTGGGATGATAACAATTCTTACCTTTGGCATGTGTAAAATTACGTGTTCGAATTCTTTTGGCATTTGATATTACCAATGACTGTGAAATTGAAAATCTATTTTTTTGATTCCAAGATATCAACTTTTGTGATATAGGATTCACAGCAAGCCTAAATAGACATCAATATATAATTGCGAGAATTATATTGTCATATGTAATTGATTAATATTATACAATCATAACATACCACACTCGAATATGATTTGTACAACAGAATGAATGATTAGTATATAACTTGTTGTATTTGCATGTAGCGAGACATGGACCTAGAAGTTGAGAAAAGATAATTTATCAATATCAATATTTGTCTAGGCATCTATATATTATAAAAGTCAATGAAAAATAATCTTACCATAATAATCTTTAACTGTTAATCTAGTGGCAAATAAAATATTATCATTTTCCAGAGTATGATATAGTTGTATGCCATCAGTTGTTGCAAACACATCCCATAGAATTAGTCTTACTAATGTGAAACTGTTTTTATAATTAAAAAAAAAAGGTGAAATCATTCGTAGAGTATTTCAAATTTGCTAAAGACACATAAATACGTTATGGTATCATACCTTGTATCAAGTATTAAGATCTCTCTTTGTAATTATCATGATTTGTGATACATTGACGTTCAATTACACTAACAACCAAGCTAATCACATCTACATAATTTAGCATTGACATATTTATTATTTTGATAGTTTAAATTTTTTCTATTAGTAATAAACTATGTAAGTATATAATCTAGATAAGTATTATTTAGTAAAAATAATGTACCTATTAATTGAACATCTTGATGAAGAAATTGACCAATGTCTGATAATTTTTACAATTTTTAAAGACCCAATTACAATTTGTTGCAAGATAACATATAATCTAATCATAAAAAAATATAGAAATTGTCAAAACTCAAACAAAGTAACGAAGTCAATTGGTAATTAAAAAATACAATTATTATTATTTTTTTTCAAAAAATGTCGTGAGTTAAAAACCCAATCTCGAATTAAGTTAATTGATAGTTAAAAAGCACAACAATTTTTTTTTCAAAAAATAAAATGAGTTAAAAAATTCAATTACAAAATACAATTAAATCATCATCATCAATAGTAGGTGTTTTATGTAAACCTAATCAATACAATCCAATCATAATCACAAAATACAATCTAATCACCATTAATAGTGGGTATTTTTTGTGAACCTAATAAATACAATCTAATTTTTTTTCAAAAAAAATAAATTAAAAATACAATCACTGTGTGATTGTATTCAAAAAGCATGAATACAATCTTTTTTTTTTCTTTTTTTTTCAAAAAACACAGATTAAATGAAATGTAGAAACACACAATCATTAAAAAAAAGTTATCAAAATGGAGTGCAAAAAAAAAAAACACAATCACAAATTAAGCTAATTAAAAAAAAAAGAAGCAATGAAGTCAATTGATAATTAAAAAATACAATTATTTTTCTTTTCAAAAATCATAGTGAGTTAAAAACCCAATAAAAATTAAGCTAATTAATTGTTAAAAAGCACAACCATTTTTTTTAAAAAAATAATACAATGAGTTAAAAAATCTAATTACAAAATATAATCTAATTATCATCATAAATAGTGCGTAGTTTATGTGAGTCTAATGAATACAATCTAATTTTTTTTTTCCCAAAAAACATAGATTAAAAATACAATCACCGTATCGAAAAATAAATTAAGTCCAATCACAATCACAAAATATAATCCAATCATCATCAATCAAACAGAGTGTAAAAGTACAATCACTGTATTGAAAAACAATGAAATCAATTGGTAATTAAAAAATAAAATTATTTTTTTTAAAAAAAAAACATACAAATTAAGTTAATTGATAGTTAAAAAGCACAACTTTTTTTTTTAATAAAAAAAAATTCAATGACTACTTTATGTGAATCTAATTAATACAATCTATTTTTTTTTTTTCAAAAAACATAGACTAAAAATACAACCACCATGTACTTGTATTCAAAAAACATGAATATAATCTTCTTCTTTTTTTTTCAAAAAACAAATATTAAATGGAGTGTAAAAAAACATAATCATTTGAAAAAATTGTCACGACCCAACCCTAGGGGTTTAGGGCTGGAATCATAACTCACTACTTTATTCTAATCGTGACAAATTAAATGGCGCAGGCAGAGACAAAAGAAAATAAAAATGATTAAACAGAAAATGAATATTTTAATAAGAGAAAATACATTTATAGAGTTTTTATTATTTTATTATTCAGTGACCGGCCCTGAGTAAAAACAAAATGGAGAAAAAAATAAAATAAATAAAAGGAATAAAAAAAGAAAAGAAAAACAAAATAATGGTTCAACATCAAATTCTCGTGCGGGTTCTACTACGCGAGATTATGGGTCTCCCTTACAACTTGTCACCTGAAAGGGTAACAGCTATAAACACACAGCAGAGTGAGACATATTATGCCAAGAGTATAAGGAATACAAAATAACCATGGATAGTTAGTCAAGCTAAAACATTTACATAACTTAATTTGAATAGACAAATTATTCAAAGTGGCAGAAACTGAAATACGGAAATTATGTAAATAAATAACCATAATCATGGCACAGAACAGAACAGAACAGAGGTCACATGAGTGACAGTCAAAACAGAGGTCAATGGATTCATGATCAATAGAAGACAACAAAGTTAAGTCCCCCAAGGTATGAGACTCTCGTGGTGGTACTTACAAAACATAATTATTTTTAAGGTTATTGCTGAATACTTTTTAAAATTTAAACAAACATATCTATAGGTTTCATTTTAAACTAATAGAGTTCAGAAAATAACTCACGTAATTAAAATATTAATATAATTTATAAAACATAACTTATATAAAATAAATTATGATAAATTAAAATATACCTAAAATATATTATGATCACTCAAAATATAATATAACTCATCGTAATATTAATCCTTACTATTTTTCTCCTATTTTTTTTCCGACTATTCACGCCAATTCTCTTGCTACTCTTTCTTTTTGCCCCATTTTCTTTTCCTTTGCTTTTGTTCTCCCAACCTGAAGCATATCCTCCCTATATATGGGAGGCAACCCATGATTAGCCACGCACATGGGTTCTCTTGGGTGTGCCACGTGTTTATGCCCAACCATGCTTAGATAGGCTAAATCCTAAGCCAAATCTTACTTAGATACGTTATTATCCAATGAGTGCCAATTTTTGCTTAATTTTTTTATTTAATTTTATTTTGGCTCGAAATCATAATAATCCAATTAAATTGTATCACATAGAATTATAAAATTAATTATTTTATTTTACTACTACCATTATTATTATTATTGTTATTATTACTTTTATAATTTATTTATTTATTTATCTTTTGGTGTCATTTTATTTTTGTCTAATTCTTCAAATTATTTTATTTATTTATTTTATATTAGCACATACAACCACCATTATGTTTATATACATATGTGTGTGTTATTTAATTAAACAATTAGGGTGTCACAAAAATAAAATCACCATATAATCAAAATAAAGTGTAAAAAAACACAATCACATTTTCCACATAAAAAAAGGCAATGAAGTTACTTGATAATTGAAAAATACAATATTTTTTTTATTAGAAAGCACAGTGAGTTAAAAACCCAATCACAAATTAAGCACAACTATTTTTTTTTTTTTTTGAACCCAATCACAAATTAAACACAACTATTTTTTTTTTTTTTAAAAATACAGTGAGTTGAAAAACCCAATTACAAAAAATAATCAAATCATTATCATCAATAGTGCGTAGTATATGTGAATCTAATGAATACAATCTAATTTTTTTTTCTAAAAAACATAAATTAAAAATAAAATATTGAAAAATAAACAAAATTTTAATCACAATCACAAAATACAATCTAATCATCATCAATAATTAATATTTTATGTGAACCTAATGAATACAATCATTCTTAATCAATTTAAAAATATAATCACTATATTAAAAAATAAATTATTTACTCATAGACTTTGAAATATTTTTCTTCCAAAATTCTGTCCCAAAGCTACCGCCGCTGTGATAGGAAGGCTCAAAGATTTTGTCTTACTTTATATGAACTCTCTCTTTTCTCTCTCTCTCTCTCTTTCGCGCGTGCGCCCAATTTTTTCTTTAGGTTGCTGTGTGCTGTGTAATAATGGACCCAAATTTTTTCTTTAGGTTGTTGTGTGATGTGATAGGGTTTAGGTTAGTAGGTAGTAATGGGTAATAGGGTTTAGGGTAATACAATTTTTTTTATTAGTCATAAAATTAAGAAATTAGGATTGAAATAATCGAGCTCCCACAAGGTTGTGGGTTAAAAAGACCCTTTTTCTTTAGGTTGCTGTGTGCTATGGTAGAGTTTAGGTTAGTAGGTAGTAATGGATAATAATGAGTAATAGGGTATAGAGTAAGACGGAAATTTAATGGGTAATAGGGTTTAGGGTAATACGGATATATATATATATATATAATCAAAAAATTAAGAAATTAAGATTGGAATAATGGAGCTCTCACAAGATTTGTAGGTTAAAAAGACCCATCAAAAAATTAAGAAATTAGGATTAGAATAATGGAACTCTCACAAGATTTGTAGGTTAAAAAAACCATTTTTCTTATATAATAGATTTTATTTTTTCTCCCACAAAAGTAAAAAAAGCCAAACAAATCTATCTCAAATGAGTCTTTTTAGGCCCAGTCTAAAAGGCTAAAAAGCCAACACACATCCCAAAAGAATGCTATATATTTCTATATAAATCTAATATTCAAATAAAGTATTAGTAGAAACATTAAGAAAACAAACAAAATTGTCAAAAATAGAGAAGTAAAAATAAATAAATAAAAACCTTAAATTTGATGATATTTTTTTTTTTTTATAAAGATAAAAGGAATTGGATTTCCTCCGGTCCAAAGGATATTATCTGGGTTCGTAGATCTCGTCACGAGTCTTATTTTGATAATTTAAACTATTTATTTTAGGAAAAATTAGTCTAAGGTCCCTCTTCCATTTTTAGTAATGAAAGAGATCTACAATATTATTTTATAATGTCTAAGATCCCTCACTCTCGCTCTCTCTTACTTCTTTCTTCTCTGTTCTCATTCTCGACCTCTACACACTCGTTCTCGACCATTACACACTCGTTCTCGACCGTTGTGTCTTTTCATTCACCGTTGCATATCTCTCTCTCTCTCTCTCTCTCCACTTTCGTCACTGTAGTGCCACCGACTAACCACCATCACCGCCATCCTTTTCGTGAGTTTGAGCTCTGGTCTTCTCCTTCCCTTATACTCACAGGAATCAAACCTGAAAGCATAAACGAGCCGCAGAGGTTGATCTTCGTTGACTCTGCGCTGGTCTTGCCTGTAGTTCTAACACCATTGACAATGTCAAGACTAAGATCCAAGATAAGAAGGCTATCCCACTAGACTAGCAGAGGTTGATCTTCGCTAGCAAGGGATTCGAAGACGGCCAGTCGAAGCAAAACGAGCCAATCGCAGAGGTTGTCATTGTGTCGTCAGAGTCGGTTTCATTGCCGTCGAAGTTGCCACCGATGTAGATCGGCTCAGATTTCTGTCTCCCAATGCCAGAAAATGACGTCAACACAGCGGAATGTGTTTTGGACCGAACCACCAAAGACCACCGTAAAGTGATCCAACTAGCTTGGGAGAAGCTGGTCCGGTGGTTTCGTTCTTGACGAGGTTTTTTTGAGCTGTGTCCATTTCATGGGTTTGTGCTGTTGGGTTTTCTGGTTCAAGTTCATTCTGTTCTGTACCTTCAACGAAGTTGTTTTCAGTGAGCAAGGTGGTATTGCCATTGTTCTCTTTGTTATTTCCTTTTTTTATTGCATTTCTGGTCACTTAATAGACATGAAAGTATCAGCATTTGGTACTTGAATTGGGTACCTATTTGAACTAAAGCTTCTCTAATTTCTGTGGTCTTGTCTCTTATTAGTTATATTTTTATATGGGTTTAACTCCATTTTTACCATCATCAATTCCCTCTGTTGCATAAACATGTATGATAACCATTGAATTATGCTTTCATCAGCCTCACACAATTTTTTCTAGACAGAGCACACAAATTTTCTATAACACAATTTTCTCTGGATAGAGCCACACAAAGTCACACAAATTTTCTCTAACACAATTTTTTCTGGATAGAGCCCCACAAAATCACACAAATTTTCTTTGGATAGAGCCACACAAAACCACACAAATTTTCTCTGGATAGAACCACACAAAGCCACATAAATTGTCTCTAACACAAATTTCTCTGGATAAAGCCATACAAAGTCGCACAAATTTTTTCTACACAATTTTCTCTAGATTTCTTTGGTACTTAGAGAAAATTGGTCAAAATGGTGGTTGTTCAATTTTCTCTGGTTAATTGTTGTCTAAATGGCTTACAGTCTGGTTTGATAAAAAACACAGAGAAATTATTTGGAAAGTCCAGAGAAATGAACAGGATTTCTCTAAGAATTTCTCTGTGAAGTTGAATTTTCTCTGGATTAATTTGAGAGACTTTAGACCTTAGACATTATTAAATTTCTCTGGAGAGAAAGGCTAGAGAAATTTCAAAATTTCTCTGGAGAGTGGGAAATATAAGGAAGGCAGAGAAAAAAATTTCTCTGGAGACCTTGCCATAAGGAGGATTATTGACCTTAAAAATTGTTTCAAGATTGTTGTTGTTACCTATATCCACTATTGAATCTCCAAACATTATCATCGCCAGTATTGTCACATTCTCTGGCAACCTTATCACAGCTTCTCCAATGTCTAAAAGGAGAATAAAGACGCAGAACAAAGTTAAAGAAGAATAAGAAGAAGAAGAAGAAGAAGAAGAAGAAGATTTTTGGAAGAGAAGCAACAACATTGTTTGGGAAACTTTTCAAAAGACCTATAGTTGATACCTGAACTAACTGATAATTCAGTGTTTCAAAAGTATTAATCAAAGCAGAAGACTTTTTTGTATTCAAATTATACAAGACAATAGTTATTTTGGATCTTGATGCATTGGATTCAATAGAATTGTTATTTTGAACTATCATAATTATGTTATAACAGTTGGATACTTCAACGGAGATGTCATTGAAGTTGTTAAATTTTGCCATTGCTATCAAAGGTTTGATGTATTTTATAGAGGTCAGTGATTGAAAAGATGAGATGATGAGTTTTGGCATTTTGCCCTATAAATGGCATGCAAAAAATTAGAAAAGAGCCAAAGAAATTTGTGAAGTCAGGGAATTTTCCTAGATAGCCACACAAATTTTCTCTCTACAATTTTTTCTGAATTTCTTTGGTACTCAGAGAAATTTCGATTTTTTCTAGTTTGAATCCAGAGAATTTCTCTGGGACTGAAATTTCTCTGGATCGATGTTGAGAGACTTTAGATATCATGAAAATATTTGATATCTTTTATGCTATAAAATCTTAATATCAGGGACCTTAAAAAAAATCCCCCTTTATTTTATTGGATATTTCGTGTATATTATCTATATAAAAAAATTAAATCAATTCGATAATCATAATCTATTTAATTTATTGTATTTGTCATAAAAAAAGAAAAAAAAGAAAGAAAAAGAGAATGATCTATTTTTTAAAAACACATTTGTCTATTTTCTTGATGAAAATTTATTATATAGTACCTTTGTCCACAACCAATTACTAATTGTTATGTTTCTCCATTGTTTCCCATTACCTACACAAATCAATAAATTTTATTTTTCAATTGCATTCAATTTGGATAACCATGCGACGGTCTCTAGAGCACCAACCTCTTTTTGAAAAGGAAAAAAAATTATTAACTTTATTTAGATTATATTATTTTTCTTTTTTATTTTAATACATTTTTCCATAATGAATCAATAAATCAAAACAAATCAAGGCCTTTTTTGGTTCATGTGCCAATCTGGCAGCCAATACCAATATAATAAATCCCTAAAATGGCAGTCTCCCAAATTCATTACATTCAACTAAAAGAAAAAAATTGAGAACTCTAATAGTTTTAATTGATATGTAGGCCTTGTGTGATATGATGTTTTGGCTTTAGTTGTTTTTTTTTTTTTTTTAATTTTTCACATCATTAGTGTTCTTTTAGAGCTCCTAAATTAGAGAAATGTATCATTTTTGCAACTAAAATTAGAAATTACACTGTTAACTGACCACCCACACTCTAGGGGATTACCTAGAACATCTTCAATAGGTGTGTAAACTAGAATCTTCCGTGTTAAATATATGGGTAGTTTGATGTGTTAATTGCCAACAGTAGAGACCTATATTTTACATCTATTAATGCATTATATTTTATATCTATAAATGTATTTATTATAATGTGATAAAGATGGCAAATTATATGTGATTAAAAAGATGACAAATTATACATAATTAAATAATAAAAAATTGATACTTATCAAATTACATTAGATCATTATAAATTGAATTATAAATTTTTTTTAAACATTTTTCAATGATCAAAATTCAATTAATATATCTTTTTTGCACCTTTACGTGTTGTTTGGTTTTTGAGTTGAGGCTAAAAAATTAGTAAAGAACAAAAAAAAGTCAAAAAATAACAAAAGGATAAAAATCACAAAAAGACACAAAAAAAAATAATATCATTCCAAAGTTAAAAAGTCAAAAAAACTAAACAAAAATATCAAACTGCTAAAAAAATCTCAAATTAAAAAAATTAAAAAAACTAATTAAAAAAAGTCATTGTCAAACTAATAAGGGTGTTGAGCGACTTTTTTTTTTTTTTGATCAGAAGAAATATGCCATTAGAAAGTCAATCGGCACTAATAAGAGTCCAAACAACCCAAAACTTACACCAAATAAAGTGAAAATAAGGCAGTAAGTATCAAGAAAGAAAACTATGAAAAAATTTAGACGTACGTCTCGTACTCGTGCTCGTACTGCAAAGCAGAGCCGATCATAAAAATTCGGCAACAGAATATGTCTGAAAAAATCATAGATCCCAACCACAACGAGGATAAGCTTCACAAATCGCACAGATGGACTCTAGAGAGACCAAAACAAACCCAAAACCAACACAAACAAAGGAAAAAAAAAAAAAACAAAACAGACCCAAACAAATCAAACAAACAAAGCAAACATGAAACTGGCAGGATGTTAGCAACGTTGGTTGTGGTAGGCAGTTGTTATCATCAAGAGATACCAATAACTAGATTCCCTTTCTCTTAGGGCATCTTTAATGATTGTTGTTGTAATATCATTGTTATTATTATAATTTGACAATGAATAGTATTATTTTATTAAATTATAATAATGGTATTCTAATGGTCACTTGTTATTTTGACAATTCTTAACTAATTTTTCCTTTAAATTTGTAGGTGTTATTTAGATATAGGTCTTTTTGTGATTTTATTTTTATTTATTTTTTTCTCTTTTGTGACCTTTTTTAACTATTTGTAAAAAAATTATTTACATATATTATTTTCAACTAGACAAATAAAATAAATTGAAAAATTAGAAAAAAAAAATATATATAATTCACCTCACCAAAAAATTAGATATGACAGTTTGAAGATAGGTGTTGTTTGTATTTTTTATTTTATTTTATTTTAAATATTTTTTTGAAGCAAACAGAGCACAACAACTCTTTTCAATTCCAAAACAAATTCCCACCTTCCACCTACCCTCAACCAACGGTTGAGATTATATCTCTAGAATCATCTTTTCAATTCCAAGACAAGCAACGGTTGTCTTCACTGGTTCTCTCTCTGACTCTCACTTTCACTCTCCTCTTCTCTCACATTCCTCTATAGACGAAGCTTCTCTCTGTCTTTCTCTTTCTCTGTGTCTCTCTCTTCACTCTCCTGCTCACTCTAACTCTCACTTTCCTCTTCTATTTTCATCCTCCATCATGGAACTGTCTCTGTGTCTTTGTGTCTCTGTGTTTGAGCTCAACAATCAGCACTACCAATCTGTCTCCGAACTATTTACAGTCGCCGATCTGTCTCTTTCTCTCTGTCCTCAAACCTCTCTGACCTCTCTCTCTCCTCAAACCAGTATACTCGCTGATCTCTGTGTGTGTGTCTCTCTCTGTGTATCTTTGTCTCCGATCTGTCTACTGTCCGATCTATCTCTCTGTCTCTGTCCTCAAACCTCTTCGAGCTCTCTCTCTCTCTCTCTGTCCTCAAACCAGTACACTCTCCGATCTGTCTCTCTCTCTTTGTCCTAAAACCGATCACCAATCTATGATCTCCACAACTAGTCCAGTCAGCTGAAGATGATGCTCAATTCCAGTCAAGTCCTCAAACCCATTCTAGGTATTTATTGGTTAAATTTGTTTATGAAATTGATTTTGAGATTTGTGTGATTCTGAAATTCTACAATTTATTCTGATATCTGTTCATATTTATTTTGAAATCCTGAAATTTGTTCAGAAATTGATTATGAAATTGTGAGATTTATTGTGAAATTATGAAATTTGGCTGTATATTTCAAATTTTGGTTTGATTCTGAAAATTACTTGGTTTTCTACTGTTTCAATTCTGTTTTTTCCACTGAATTTGGAGCCACAAATTTGTTCATAATTGCTAATGTAGCATGTTTGGCAGCTGCTATTTTACTTGCTGAATTTGAGAACAGAAATGGCATTTGCCATCTTTGCCAAGTAGAATAGCAGGCCATTAGAGACCCACTTTTTGTCACTCTTGCCAAATTATAACTTTGGCAAGTAGTTTGATAGCTCCATTGGAGATAGTCTTAAACAATTTAGTTTTTGGCTAAATAAGTTAAATTCAAATTGTGTTTTTTATTTCACTAAAATAGTAACATTCAATTTTTCTCTGAACTCAAAAAAAAAAGGAAAAAAAAAAACTAGAATAGTAACATTCGATTTTTCTCTGAACTCAAAAAAAAAGGAAAAAAAAAAAAAAAACCCTTTTAGAGATTCTTATAAAAATATTGAAAAAGGCCAATTTACCCTTAATAAGAGATATTCTATTTGTAAACTCTTATTTATCTCATCACACACTATTACTCAATTTACATTATACATGATTTTGATTTTGATTTTGATTTAATTTTAATTTTTTTTTTAACCTTGTTCTTAATTTATTACACTTTAATTCTCGTAATACCCTCATTTTTAACATTTTACCTCTAACCCTAACTTTAAAGACCGCATTCACTAACGCCAATTTCATTATTATTAGGGCTAGTGTGTCTCCTCCTCCCCAAGCCCCTCTTCCAACTCCTTTCCTCCACCGTCACCCTCTTTCTAGCCCTTGTTCTTAATGGCCTTCCTTCTCAAACGCTAACTCTACAAATCCACTACCACCATAACCACATCTCAATCCATCTAATCCCCTACCACAGTCGTAGGGTTCTTAGATAAAGAAGAAAGTGATATTAAAATAAGTATCAATTTAGGAATCAATCGGAAGCGACTCATAAAAATTGAAAACTAATTAAATATTTGTGTTATATTCACATTTTGTTCATTTGATAAAAATATCAAGATAAATTCAAGAGATTTTTAAAAAAATGGAGAATTTTGTTCAAATCATGTCTCCAAGAAGCAATATGCAATGCAATTCAGCATTAGGCCTGTTTGGTAGAACTTATAAGCTGCTTATTTCAGCTTTTAGCTTAATTTAAGTTAAAATATTGTGTTTGGTGCAGCTTTAAGTTAACCAGCTTATAACTTAAATCAAGCTATTTCTCAGCTTATCTCAAAAGCTGGTTAGGGGGTGCTTAAATTTTTTACTTAAGCGCACAGCTGGTGTGGGGGCTAAAATTACTTAAATGCCCTCGTCAATACCCAAATATTAATATTGATTAATATTAATATTAATTAAAAAATAAAAAAATGTATATTTCTAAAGAAAAAGAAAAAAATCAATATTAATTGGTATTAATTATTAATAAATTCATATTGTATATTTTTATATTAATCAAAAAATAAAAAATTGTATATTTCTGAAGAAAAAGAAAAAAATCAATATTAATTGGTATTAATTATTAATAAATTCATATTGTATATTTTTATATTAATTAAAAAATAAAAAAATTATATTTCTGAAGAAAAAGAAAAAAATCAATATTAATTAAAAAAATCAATATTAATTGGTATTAATTATTAATAAATTAATATTGTATACTTTTGTAATGAATTAATTATTAATTGATACTAATTAATAACAATTGTTGATTATTAATATTAATTGATACTAATAAAAATTAAATATTAATATTAATTTATACTAATTAATAATTTTAGTATTAATTGAGACTAATTAAGCCATTAATTGATACTAATTAATAATTTTGGTATTAATTGATACTAATTAATTTATGATGAAAAATAATTGTGACAATAATACTTCCATTATATTTTTAGCAAATGTATCAATTTTTATATTAATTAATACTAATTATATTAACTTTTATTAATGAAATATTTTTTTTAAAATTAAAACTGAAAAAAATGACAAAATAATCATTTTTATATCGTTTAAGAGCAGAAAGGATAATTATACAGTAAAAAATTATTTTACAACTTATTAACCAAACACTACTAACAACTTATTGCTTAAATCCATAATTCCACAGCTACACCAAACAGGTTAACAACTTATGTTCACAACCATAAGTCATAATTTGTTAAGCTATAATCTATAATTATTTTTCCACAGCTCTACCAAACGGGACCATTGAATTGTTGAACACAGATTCTGCCAAACTCAACAAACAATTGCTGTCTAAGATAATATACAATATTTCCAATATTCCTATGTGACAGACAAATGTTATTTCTCTGACTATAATACAAGGTTATGCTGTTCTTGAGAGCTACAAGATCGTGTGATTTTCTGATACAACATCTATAAAGGGTAAATACAATTTTGTTTCTCAGCCAACAACTGCTAACTATCTTCGCCCCCGATTCTGACTCGATGGCTTTCCACTAACCCCTGAAATCTGCTTCAAGTTGGTAAGAGCTTCTTGAGCATACCTCTTTGTTACTGCACTTCCATGCTTAAGTGCTTCCACCAAAGCCCTTACCAAAGCCTGGTTCAGCGCATACGGTTGGGTAAGGCCTTCTACTCTCAACATTCTCTCCACCATCCAAATTGCCTTCTCTTGAAGCTCCCCGGGTCGAGCTTCTGTGAAAAGCTTTATCCCAGCATCGACTACACCTAGCTGATCGAGCTCCTCAACTGCTCGCTTCAAACCATTGGAAGTATCTACTACAAGCAGGGTGGAAAGTGCTTCAACTGCAGCGATTTGAACATTGGTGACCTCATCTGAGAGAAGATCAGACAAGGGTTTGATGCAATGGCTCTTCAACAAGCAAAATTGATTGTCTTCTTCACATGGGAAATTGTGTATCGGGCACATGGAAATTGATGGAGAGGCCCTCCCACACATGAACACCAACAACGAGCAGAACCCGTGTGGAGGTTGTGGTTCCGAGTCCCCATTAGCAAAAAGTACCATTCCAGATTCTGATAGGTATTTCAAACCAAGGGTGGCTAGATGTTTCACTCTTGGCTTTGAACTAAGGATAAGAGTATCACGGAAGATGGTCATGAGGCGATGCTCCTTAACGAGATTGACAATTTGTGGATCAGGGCTCCTTGTAAAGTGAAGTAAAAGACCTAGAAGCCCTTCGACCATGCTCGATATGGGTCTGGAAACTCTACCATTGGAGGAACTGCAATGGTCTTTGAGAGCAGCGACATTCCATCTTACAAAACTAGTTCCCAGGACTGTTTTTATGTCATCTTCTGAAAGGGGAAGATTCGCGAGTGTGCAGGCAGCATCGGATCTCTCACCATCTGTAGATTGATTGTCTGATAGTTTATCTTTAAACAAATAAATTTTGTTACAAGTTTTAAGCTCGCTGGCAAGATCTTCACCGAACCTTTCAGAAAGGACTCTTGCAAGCTTCAAAGCATAGATTCTGTGTTCACCTTCCGGGTGTTCAAGAAATGTTATTATGGTTTTGAATCCATCTCCAGATTTTATATGAGCTGTAACTGATTCTGCAGGGAAAATACGTATAGATTCAGTAAGAATGCTGTAATGGATGTACAACAGAGCTCAATCGTTAGTGGTCATAATAAAGATAGAAGCAACTTCTAAGTATCAATGTTAAAGGACAGAAAAAGTTCACATCCAAAAGGTTTGGTTTTCTATTCACCAGGCCGTACATATTTTGCATGTAAATATTACTAAATTCAACCCAATTTTTATTTACCTGCTGCCTGGGGAGAGGTTGCCATTCCATACAGAATCTGGAGAATAGCCAACTGACATTGAGGACATGCAAGAGATAAGAGACCCAAAAGACTACGGACAATTGATTCCGACTGCATTGAATTCCCTTGCTTGTCCACAGATGCTAATTCCCAGTGTCCAGGTTTTGATACTATTTTTGCAATTGTTGATGCAGCCAAGGCTTTGACCTCTGGTGGTGCGTCTTGATTTTCAAAAAGAATATCTGTAAGGGCTGGAAGCACAGCTGAATCAACGAGGATGGTTGCATTGTCATCCAAGGATGACAGATTATACAAAGCTTGCAAGCTTGGAGCACTTCCTTCTCGCTTAGATAGCAGTTTAACTAGTATTGTAGAACTTTGCCGAGCAATTTGTTCTTTACTGCTATTTGTCAAGGTCATCCTTCCCACCAATGATGCCATCTCAATTTTAACATCATCAGGACCTGTTTCCCAGAGAGATCACAGACAATCAATATATAATTGAACCATTGATATATGCAGAGAAAGAAGTTCTAATAATTAAAACTTCCTCCTATTAACACACCAACAGCTTAGCAACTTTTAATCTTGGAAATAAAGAGTTTCATAATTTAGTCTTAATTTTTATAGCTTTTGTCTCTTTGGATGGCCAAAGAACAAAATAAAAGCAGAAAATAAAAAAATCATCTTAACAAAAAATAACCATTAATATATATATATAAAAGATTTAATTCACACTTTTGACCAGAAATCCTCAGCTCAACCAAAAGCTTCAATCCTACAGATACATGAGTAATCACCATTCACATCCAACTTCTCCCATATTGAGTCTTTTTTTTTTTCTTTTCTTTTTTGAAAGCTATTACAAGACTTTAAGCACTTGGAAAGTCCAGAATTTACAGCATGGGCCAAGAACTGTGACTTTTCTGCCCTTCTATCAGAGGGAAAATGAAACAAGTCCGACATAGCTTTTTTTAATATCATTCCACCATAGCATCGGAAAAGGTTTCAGGCTCCTAGTCATTTGCTAAAGTGACATGAAAGCTATACATTTGAGTTAGCAGAAAGAAAAACCAACGAGCTTGATATGCAGTATCATGTATGCATGTCAAAACAAAACACTTGGAAGTCCAGAACGAAAAATGATCAGGAAAATTAAGCATTATCTACACATCAACCAGAATTGCCAATTATTTTTTGCGATGAATGCAAACGATTGATTTATTTATCATTCCTTCTCCCTTTTTTTCTTTTCTTATTATCTTTTTTTTTACTACAATTGATAATTTCAAATACTTCAACAGTTGATTATAAGTAGAAGTAATAAGCAATTGGTATAAAACATACCTTCACATAGACGACTGAGCAAAGGCTCAAATCTTCCTGCTGCTGCTAAATGCTGAACATTATCCTCCACTGTCTCCATCCTCTTTAAAACTTCTTCAGCCAAATTAGACAGAGCAGGACACTCTAGATTTCCTGCCATGCTTGAAAGCAGAACTAATGCCCCTTTCTCTGAAGCAATATTTGCACAATAAGCTTTATCTTTTGAAAATTCCAGCAATAACCGGACAGCGTACTCTCTCTCTTTCTCTGAGCTCCCAATAAGGCTATGTATAGCAGATCTAGTGATACCCTCTTCAAGCATTATTTTCTGGGGAAACATAACATGTTTTAGAAGACACTTTAGCAGTCTTATAGGAGCCAGCCACATACAACTTTCCAACAATATAGTGAAGGCAAAAATATATATATATTTCTAACGGGGCATTAGCATATAATCCTTGACAGAGTGCAATGGCAAAAAAGATTCACGTAGTCGACCCAACCTGATTGGGACACAAGCTTGGTTTGATTTGATTTTCTAATAGGGCTTTTTAAAGAAAAAAAAATTAAAAAATATTTCACCTTTGGACAACAAAGCAAACACTCACTATGGAAGTACGTCTCTCTGTGGTCTAATGGATTACAAGATTGACTTATAATCCGCCAACACATGGGCTGAGGAGACTCTGCTTATCCAGAAATCATCAAGAGTTGAATTCCCAATTTACTCTTTGGACCATAAACCAAAAACCCAAGCTAGTTAATGGGGAAACAAACTTCGGTGAAAACACTTGCAATAGATTTAGGTTAGATTTGCACTTACCATAGGACAAAACGATTTTGTGTCCATGCATTGAATATTGGGAATTTTGTAAGGTAGTTGAGTGCAGTTCATTGGTGCGATATCATTCAAAATGAAGAACTCTTCTTGGTTGATACAAAGGCATCACTTTGTTACAAGTATAGGCATAATCTTGCATATGCATTTGCATTAGCTTTCGAATACAGTTTTTCTCTTAGGCGCATCAAACCAAATTGTTTTTGTACCTTACACTTTCATGGTTTTTCAATGGAAAAAAATGGCTTTCAAAATCAAGGGTTTTAAGGTCCTCTTGAGAGCTCGCCTGATAGGCTACTGGGGCATGCAAGTTTATAAACCTGCAGAGATACCATAAGCTCTGCTCACTTTGCGCTCAACAGAGAGCTCAAGCAAGGGTCCAGTCTGCAAAGATTTTTATCTGCTCTGTGGCCCGCTTGAGTGGGCACATGGAATTTTGCCCAAATTGTTTTCTGATTGGTTTCTAGTTCCCAAAACTTTCAAAGAAAATGTTCTATTTTTCAATTAGGCTAATCCACAAGATTATTAGCCTTATGGAGTGCTCCAGAGCTTTTTGAGAGTTTATTCTTCTTATTCAAGGATATCCATCAATCTAGATTAGAATAAAATATTTTCATGAGATTTTCGCCATACATGTTCTAGATTCAATTCTTTGCATAAAAATCCTCACATGCATTGTATTATCTCATAAACCCTCAGCCGTTGGTAATAGAGTCGTTGAAAAAACAAAGATTGGAGCAAGGAGCATCGTGGAGAGCTGTTGAATCAAGAGAGGCTGATTGGATCCGAGTCACATGGAGTGGAAAACAAGCTTGCGGAGCGTTGTGAAAGGCTTTTAGAGTTAGATGAACTGCGTCTAAAGTCTCTGCAACTCTGATTTAATTGGGAATTTTTGGGATTGTGATTTTTGCCATTGGGGAGAGGTCACCTTAAGTTTTCCGAATAAAATTTAGGAGTAATTTATTTATTTTTTTCGATCGGCGAAAGTCAGTTGTTAGTTGTTAAATTAGTATCTAAAATTCGTGAGTTCTTGTTATTTATTTTTACGTGGATTGGTGATGAACGCTATGGAACAGTGAATTTGGACTTAATAGCTACATGGTAAGTTAAAATTGGTAAAGATCACTAGACTAGAAAGTTTTCTAGACAGCAAGCAATGAAACACTCTTCAGGGTCAACTTAGACCTCATGTAGATGTTGCACAGACCACTCATTATACTCTATAAAAGGCTAAACACAAGTCAAATGCATCCTAAACCTCATCCGATCCTTGTTGAGCAGCTTTTTCTCTCCTTGTCATCCCTCATGACTGTTATTCATTCTCCATATGCTCTATTCACTCTCCCAGTTATCTATTTATCCCTTGTCTCTGCACTAGCAGTCTAGCAGGTACATAAAACACCACTTAAGGCCCAAAGAAACCTGAGCTTTGGACTAATAACTCTTGGACTGAGTTTTTTTTGTCGACAACCAATCAGCAGGACGGGCATGATTGATGGCACCAATTTAAACCATAATATTCTACTACTAACAATCGTTTCTGACATCAATTATTTACAGCACATCAAAACCATCTTACTAAATTTTCTCAACAATTCTTCTGGCACCACAAAAAGCATGGCAAGTTTATCAACAGTATCTTCCCCTAACATACAGAGGACACCCACATCATAAGTCTGATAGATCTCTTATTTCATACACCACTTTTTAATGAAAATGGAATATAAACTTTGCAACACAAAGAGGACTTGCTGACTTTAGAAGAACACTTAACAAGCTTGAGTTCTTATGGATATCCAGAGATAAAGAAGGTCCAAAACATGTTTAGTCATCTAGGTGGGATCAAAAATAGAATTACTGTGATATCATGTAAACAAAGAAATTCCAGAAACACTAGTCCAAAAAAAAAATTAAATTTCCATAAGCAACATAAAATTATGTACCAAATTTAGATAATAAAAAACAATAATGGCTAATGTTTAAGAGTATTCCAACTTCTATTCCAACTCACCTTACTTTCTTCATCCTTGGACATGCTATGCAGAGCCATAAGAGCTTTGCTTCTGAATTGTGATCCAATACTCTTTGAACAGTTCTTGAGCACTTTAACCATGAGAACAACTATCCCAGCATTCCTCACTCTGTATCTGCTAGAGGGATGCTCTTCTGAAATCCTATACATGTTATCCAAAACTTGTTCCACGCAATCCACCGAAGGTGACTCCTCACTAAGACACTGTACAGCCGACTTAATCTGAATCTCAACATTCCTATTAATCCACTCTTCAATGGCTCCAGCCAACCCAATGTTTGGTTTCAGCTCCAAAGAGTTGAGAACCTGTCCGGTTACAGGACAAGTCGGATCGCGACAATCGTCTATACAGCGCTCGAACCAGTACTCAATGGCGGTCCTTTCGTAAGTCTGAGACGATTCCAAAACTACCGGATTCTTCATCACCTCCTTAGTCAATGGGCAAAGGAAGTTTTTGAATGGGGCAATTTGAGTATCGTCATCGAAATCTAGATTGAAACTGTGAGACAAAATGTTGGGCTCCATAGACCAATTGTCCATAATTTTCTCCAGAGACATCAAAATTCGCCTCTCTGAAACTGAATTGGAGCGGGTTAGATCGTTCTTCAAGAGCTTAACCTGTTCCGATAACTCCGCATGATCATTGGAGTCAATTCCGAGAGCTCGCGCCAAATCCATGATTATAGCACTTTGTACAGCTTTGCTGGTTTGCCTTCCTTGTCCTTCTTTCTGTAATGTACAGTACACTCTCTCTTCATTCTCTGTCACCTACACCATCACAGAGTATCACACACACACACACACATATACATACATATATATAGGGGGGGGGGGGGAGAGAGAGAGAGAGAGAGATACTCTAAATTGAGCTTGCTTCATGTCTCTGGAAAGATCGGAGACCTTCTTGCGAAGATCGGGGATCTCGGGAAGAGCAGAATCGAGCAAAGACAGCCATCCTCCAATTGCGACAGTGTGGTCCTGGAGAGAAGAAGACAAAGACTGACAGTTGATGAGGACGAAGATCTTGCTCTTGTTCCGATACACCGACAGAATCTCGGCCGCCTTTGTCAGATCTGCGGAGGTCCCCTTGAGCGAGGTCTGGACCGACGGAGGCAGATTTTCCGGCGAGGAAGAAGACCGGAGCAACTGGTTCAAGACCGACCGGAGTCGTTTCGCGTAGCCGGAGAACCGCCTAGGGTTTTCCCAGCAGTAGGAGTGGTCGTCGTCGGTGGCGCAGATTTCGGATAATGAGGCTTGGATTGAGTCCACCGCCGATAAGGTCAACGACGACGTCATTTCACTTATCCGGGGAAGAACTCGGCGGCAGGCATGAGTTGAATTCGGATACGGTACGGTTTCGAGCGAATTCCGACTCTTGAGTTCGTCCCGTTCTCTCTCTCTCTAGAGATGGATGGATGGATGGATCGATCGATCGACCACCGCGTTCGGAAGAGTCTTGACCAGAGCGCAGACTTCTTCTTCAGCTTATTAAACTAAGAACCCGACCCAACACGAGGGTATCCAAACCCGATTCAACATTCCGGGTCGACCCAATTTAGATGCTATAAAATCCTCACCACGAGATGAGATGGATCGAGTACTTTTTTCTGTTAGGTTTGCCGGGCTTCCTTCTCTGCACCGACGTGATGTGATTAACCTCTTCCGTTCCCCGCCGCCACCTCACCACCAAACGGTTCCTCCGAAACCCTAGAACTAGAATTCACTCCAACAGAGGTATGCATACACATACATACATATATGTGTCACATTGTATGTATGAAAAAAGTGAAAATGTTACATTAATATCTGTTATATTAATATCTCATATTATACTTGTTACATTAATAAATAAATATAATTATTCACTAAAATATTATCAAAATAAAAAATAAGAATACAAAAACAAATTTTCTACTAATAAGACTTAATAAATAAATAAATAAAATTTGAGACTAAGGCCTCATTTGGAAACAGACTATTTTAGTAATTTTTTGACTTTTTACGAAAAGATATGCAAAAAAGTAGAGAGGTGATGTGACTAGTTTAGTTGGCTTTTTGATTTTTTTGACTAAAATAACCACTCCCCAAACGAGGCCTAATTAAAATAGTTATTTGTGAGATAAGATTTCTTACTTTCTTTGTCTCAAAATATTAGTTCCTTATCTCATTTTTCATTGTTCTAAATTATTAGTTCCTTTTCAAAAATCAAGTAAAAAAATAATACAAATTCTTATTTTACCCTTCTTTTAAATACATTAATAACATAAAAAGTATAATTATGATATTGATATTCTCTAAAAAATATACTATCAAAAAATAATTTTAAATAATTAATTTTTTTAAAATTAATAATTATATTATAAAAAAAAGGTTAAATTCTGCAAAATGAATAATTATTTTGGAACGGAAGAAGAAGTAAATATCTTAAAATAAAAAGTAATGAAACCTTAAGTTAAAAGTCAACCTTTCACGCGTTGAATTTATGAAAAATTTGCAGCGATCGGATGATATGGAGGAGGAATAGGGTTGGGCGATGTAGTCAAGATTGACCTTTGTCCTTGTTCCTCGTACAGGTAATTTAATTTGCTTGTTTATGTCAAAATCGAGCTTTTTTCGGTTGATTTCAAAAGCTTGCTCTGTTGTTGTAGCTCGGTCTAATAAGTTAGTAAAAAATTAATTTTTGATTTTTTTAATTAAAAAAATTAATTTTTTTACTTAAGTTATTATTTAAAAAATTAATTTTTTTAACTAAAAAAATTAAAAATTAACTTTTTATCAATTTTTCAAAATATCACTATTTAAACACATTTGAACTTCCTCTGCAAAAATGGACACCTGGAAGAAGCCAATTACTCGACTGATTTTGATCTTGGGTTGGGTTTGGTTTTGATTTTGGGCTTTTATTTTGTTTTGATTTTGATTTTGTGGGTTTGATTTTGGTCTTTAAAATTTAATTTTTTAAAAATTAAGTTTTTTTTATTTTTTATATTTTTAGTGAATATTTTAAAATTTTAAATAATTTTTTTTTATTTTTTTTAGATGCACTTTACTTAGATGTATCTAAATAGTAAAATATTTATGAAAAAATATTTTAAAAATTAATAAATATACAAAAATACAAATATATTGAATTTTCATATTTTTTTTTGTATTTTTGGCATTTAGTAAATTTTTTTTTAAAAAAATTCACAAATATTATACTTTTTAAATGTATTTCTGTTAAGTGTGTCTAAAAATTAAAAAAATTACTTAAATTATTTATAAATCTTATTAGGGAGACTTATGTAATGTAAAGTCCTGTGAAATTTCTTATAGAGTTTGAAATCTTATTTAAATTAGAAAGTGTTCCACAAGGTCCTATAAATTGTGTTTAAATGGTATTAGTGTACTATTATACCCTTTATATATGTTTCCATGTTATAAGTTATTAACCGTATTGTTTTCAAATTGTTTAGTGTCATGATCTACGCCATGATTGCAGAGGCTGGTGAGTTTTCAAAATGTTACTGGTTTGGATGGTTTGGTTGTTTGATCTTGCCGATCTGGACTCAGATTGTTTGAGGGAAGAAGATAACGTTGTCTACTTCTTCAATTGGTGAGTGTTGCTCTATGTTTTTCCCAATTGTTTTGTTTTCAATGTCCTTATATATCATATGGATTTCGCAATCCGGTATAGCCATCCATTGGCACACTTTGTAATGGTAATCACGCATCAACTTTTGTGATAACGTTATTGTATTGTCATGTTTACATGCATGTCATATTACGTTTCGTAAAAGTACATTACGTTCGTTTATTAAATTAGAAAGTGAGAATGTGAGAATGTTGCTGGGTTGTGCGAAATGGTACAGCCATACATTGACACAATTCCGTTAGCCACGAAGGTCGTTACGTTTAGGATGTAATGTTAAACCACACCTGCCATGTTTGTCATTTTTTGTCTGTGTTACGTTCGTTTGTATTTAGTTTGTGTTTTGCAATTGTTGTACTTTTTGAAAACATATGTGTCACATTACAGATCACAAACTTATTGGGTTTCTATTTTTTCCATTTCAATGTCACAATATTGCTTGTTTGTGGAAAGTATTGGAATGTATGTGAATGTAACTCACATATATATAGATATGAGCATGGTTTTTGTATTGTGTTGTCCCATTGTTGTATTTACTATGGACATATGTGTCACATTACGTTTTGCAAACTCTATGGTTTCTATTTTTTTCAATTGAATGTGACAATGTTGTTGGTTGATGGAAATTATTGGAATGTATTTTAATGTTACTCTTACTTTTCATAATATATTATTCAATTTGGATTGTTATTGTTCGGATGTAAAATTTCTTATGATTGATTGTGATTGAATGTGGGTTGAACCACGTTGATGTTACTGCGCTCACATTTGATTACATATCACATATCTTCCATGCCTTGTTTTTTTGATTTTTTGTAGAATGTCGTGACATGGTTAATATTTCATTTATTTTGTTGCACAGGATATGGACATCATGCTATTTTGCGCCTTCAGTTCATCCACTGTTGCTATCAGCGATGTTAATGGATTGACATTCAAACAATTGGTAGAAAATTTATGTGATAGGTGCGTGGATGTGATACCATCATTGATTTCCATATCTTATAAATTATCGTGTCACGAGAACCAATTCATAATGAGTAATGATGTGGACATGGAAAATATGTTTTCCATTGCAAGGTCCATTGGCGTTACCCATATCAACGTTGCGATTGACTCGCAAAATGAGGTGGATGATTTGATTCGAGGTAATCAATTTGGTGGGACTATATCCGCAAATCAAATGGATTCTAACATTGAATAATTACCGGGTCCCGAAACTAATGTAGATTTGTTGTCCAATTATTGTCGCCACAGTGAGAAAACGTTGATGACAGTTGATTGGTCACACGACATTAGTCACGTAGGCTAATGTTTCGAAGGGGGTGTTGTTGCTTTCTGTTTGGTTCTGTCTAAATATGCGATTGAGTGTGGGTTTGACTTCAAATTCGTGAAAAACGATTCAGTGTAGGTCACGGCTGTGTGCACATTGCGAAAGTAAAAAGGGTGTACATGGTTGATACATGGAAGGGTTCAAACATGCAATGGATACTTTTACTTGAAGAGGTTGAACAACTTGCATAATTGTGGTGCTGTTGTTCGCACTGGGAAAAATAGTAAACTTAACTCTGAATTGGTTTGCAATGTTATTGGTGATCAGTTACGTGATAAGCCATTTACACGTCCCACTGACGTCGTGTTTGACCTAAAACAAGAGTACGGACTGAATGTTAGTTACCACATAGTCTAGTTAGGTGTGGAAAAGGCAAGAGGCGAAGTGTATGGTGACTATCATGTTTCATTCGATGAACTAAGGTGGTACGCGGATGTAGTTATGCAGTACAACCTTGGGAGTTATGTCAACTTGGATTTCGAGCAGTCAACCGGCCGATTTAAGCGGTTCTTCATATCATTCAAATTTTGCATTGACGGATTCAACCATATCCGCCCATTATTGTTTCTTGATGGCACTTTTTTGAAAGGGAGATTTAAAGGCAATTTGCTTGCAACGACGGGGAAGAATGGTAACAAAAGTACGTGTCTTACGATGATTACTTCAAAATTCCATATAGTAACGCATCACATTGCGACTAAACATTTTTTATTAGTCCACTATAGTAGTGGGTGATCTCCAATGGTAAGATTGTTTCCAATTTAATGTTATTTTCATATCATTGTGCATGATGCAATTTGAATTGTGAATAATTATTAATGTGAACGTAAACTTTGTTAAAAATATTACACATCTAATGTAAAATTTGTCAAATCTGTCAGGTTTATTCCCATTAGCTTTTGCTATTATTGACTCCAAAACGACTACAAATTGGACTTGGTTTTTACAGCATCTGACAAACGTTGTCAGTAGTGCTTGCACATTAACTTTTGTATCTGATCGTAATGCTGGGTTGCTCGAATCCTTGCTTACTATATTCCCATCTGCATACCATGCGTATTGCTTACAACATCTCCAAGCAAATTTGAAGGACAAATTATGATGGGTTGACAACCGTGTCCGTTTTGGTTTAACGGCCAAGTTGCGTAAATGTGCATATGCTCTAACTGAGGCTTCGTTTCAGCA
This sequence comes from Camellia sinensis, assembly GCF_004153795.1. Taxonomy (NCBI): domain Eukaryota; kingdom Viridiplantae; phylum Streptophyta; class Magnoliopsida; order Ericales; family Theaceae; genus Camellia; species Camellia sinensis. The sequence goes on along the minus strand of NW_021027132.1, from coordinate 76,237 downwards.
CCATTTGACCAAGCTAAAAAGATTAGAATGATCTGGAATAAATAATTTCTTCAAAGATATGCCACCGAACCATTGGGCCAACGCATATTTCAGGTTTGTATGATACTTACGTGTGCTAACATTGAAAGTACCCAATATGTGATAACATTTTCATTATGTTTTCATAATGTCAACAAGGGCAAACAGTATGGGGAGATGACCTCGAACGCTGCAGAATCGTTTAATAAATGGATACTTGATGCCCGTAACTACCTAATCACAAGGTTGGTTGATACAATCAGAAATCAGATAATGACTATGAGGGCTAAGTGTAAATTATTAGCTACTAATTGGAATGGGTTACTTTGTCCAAAAATGGAAAGCTGTATTAGGGAGACGTACTCCAATGGTTGCACATGGATTGTTAGCCAGGAAAATGAAGATATATACGAGGTCCATTCATTTCCAATGGTGTTGGTAGACATTGGTAAGCGTTCATGTTCATGTTTTTAGTGGCAATTGAATGGATTCTCATGTGCACATACGGTGGTTGCAATACAGAATAGTGGAAGGGATTTTAGTACATGTGTTGAACAATTTTTCATCGTCGATCAGTACATAGCAGCTTATTCCATATACATTCAGCCAATACCAACAGTTGACAAACCCTCATTCTCGGAAGATGACTTCATCATATATCCACCGGTAGTTAAACGTCCTCCAGGGCGATTGAAGAAGAATCGGATACCATCGCAGGAAGAGAAACAAAGTCAGATCAGGTGCGGTCGATGTGGCTGCATGGGCAGCCACAACCGAAAGACATGTAAAGAACCAATTTAGTAATAGACATTTAGCGGGAAAGTTTTATAATCAGTTTTGAATAGCAACATCGTATTATTGTAGTAGAATGTATCGAAACAAAATGATGACAAATTTTAATAAGTGAACACATTATTTATAAGTGATCATTCAGCTGGTTTTTTCTTTCACACTGCATTCATTCATATGTTAGGTTTACATGTTTATTTATTTGTTCATGCAATTGTTTGTTTCAAACCAGCAAAATACGTTTAGGTAGTGCGTTGCACGCTGGCCTTGTATGTGAGAAGACATAGTTTTTGAAGCCAAGTCACGTTAGTGTTATTCTCTCAATGTGACACAGGTTATCCTGCAACCAGTTCATCAATCTTAAATTACAGCATATTCTTGACAGCTTAAATTGACAAAGCACACCCCAACGTTAATGTACCAACATACATACTTACTGAATGACAATTTCAAAATGTGAGGCATCTATAAACAAAGTGACATTTGGTAAATGAAAACTGAACCACATCTATCTAACAAAACCCACCACTCTAAACATCCTATCACAAGTAGTAAACACTCCAATACATTCACCTTCATAATATTTAAAGTATACATGGAAAGTCAAATTTTGTTACAACAATCCATCATCGACACGTAACGTAAATGTCCAAAGCAATAATTTCAGCAACGTAGACAACAAATACCATGTTATCAATCCTCAATATTTTTGGTTACATTTTCAATCTCCCTATGACACGTACCAAACACTATCATACATTGACCATCACAATCTGCGTATTAGAGACAGACAACCAAGATCCCTTTTGACCTTCACATTCACATTCACCTATACATTCACAATCACATTAATATTTGCATTAACATTTATACAACCACATTAACATTTGCATTTTCCGACTCCCTAAGACAAGTACAAAACACTGTCATACATTCACAATCACAATTTGGGCATTATAAGTAGACAACCAAGATCCGTTTTGACATTCACATTTGTATTCACCTTCACATTTACTATCACAGTAACATACACATTCACATTTACACAACCACATTCACATTTGCATTTTCCCACTCTCTAAGACAAGTACCAAACACTGTCATACGTTCACAATCACAATCTGGGTATTAGAAATGAACAACCAACATCATTTCTGACATTGACATTCACATTCACCTTTACATTTTTAGTCACATTAACATTAACATTCACATTTACACAACCACATTCACATTTAGGTACCCAACATTCTTACTGCCTTTAACTTCCTACTGACATTACTGAATGACACATAAAGTCATATTACCAAAACCAAGTGCATACAAAAAATAATGAATGAACCATTATAACATATTCCCAAAACAAAATGTACGAATCCTCAATCCATATTGACAATGCAACCAAAAACATTAAAAACTTCCAAAATTTGTTTACCAGCAAACGTACTATATCATTCAAAAACTAATTAACTGTGAATTTATACCAAAAATATCAATGATGCACCCATCTACCACCATTGGAAAATTGTCAATTGGCAGCAATAAATGACCTTTTCCGGTCATTCAGAAATTACTTCACCATACCGGCTCGCATCGTTTTGCAGCTTACCTCTTCCATTGACTTGTCTACATCTAGGTGACACACAAGTTATTTCATAATGAAGCATACTATAATTCCACAATCATTTCCATTACAAAAATTTAACACATTAGTAACAACGTCAAAACAGACCACGTGCAATGTATGGAAACATAAATGACATACATTGCAAAGAAACGTAACACACACTTATGAGTCTGCTTTTTGTTGCGGACAATAATCAACTACTAGAAGTTCTTTCACCAAGTCTTGTGTTTCAACTGTGCCAACCTTCAGTCTCTGGTTTAGGTAATCCTCAAAGTATTCCTTCTACGTTATTGTCAAATTTATATTACCAAGTAATTAGTTTTGTTGTCCAAAACAAAATACAAAGATCACTGCAATTAACTAATTCACATTTACTAACCAGCAACCACGCTTCCCAGTAATGTTTATCTTCCCTCCCACGTCTTGATTTCATTGAGTTGTAATGCATCCAAAACCCCTCCTCCGTGTCATAAACCATTAGTGTCCAATGGTTATCTAAGTGGATTGGGAATTGAATATATCTGTCCTTGAGGGCATGAGGGTACACACGACCAAGTACCTGTCACGTACATCTTCACCCACATCTCTAATCGTAGGCTGCACACATTCATTTTTGTGTTCATTAGCACAAACAAAAAATGACTAAAATTAATTCATCAAAGGCCACGTCTTACCAAACATAACGTGCTGAAAATGTATGATTTTTCCTCATCCGTGGATGCAAACGCCTTGATCTGTTGCTCGTATATCAGCATTTTCACGTATGCATCAATCACCTACGTGCACAAATAAAACATCTATGATTTTGCTTCCCTCGTATACATTTACGTAAATTGCATACACATGTTAAGAAGCTTCAAAAGTTTGAAGAATAATTAGGGATACCATACTTACATTGCCTCGTAACGTCAGCCCCTTAACGATTGCCCGTATGTCATTGAAAGACACAGAATTGGAACCATTCTGCCCAGTTCAGACTTGCACACTGCCAGTTAAACAAGACATTTGTTGAACACTAAATTCATGTACAAATGCAAAACGGTAATAGTAAGTTGCGAAACCTACTTGTCCCCCCCTTTCTCGTACGCTTCTTTAAGCTTGTCTTTCTCTTGCGTTGACAACAACTTCCAGATCGGCAAACGATTAGTCAAGTCGAACCGAGAAAATGTCCTCACCGGCTTTGCAAGGTCATCAACCTCTATGATCTCATATTGTATTTTTTGTTTATCAGCACACTCACCCCCATTGACCACACCACTATCAGATGGTTTCATCAACCTCCCCAAAACCAATGGGTATTCATACTCTTGCAGTTTGTGCTCCTTCCTATTTTTATTTTTAATGTTTCTCACAAGCGAATTTTGTAACGCAGTTGTTGTTCCAATATTTTGATTAATCCCAGGCATTATATCCATATAACACGCCACATGTCCAATGTCGTCGGTTCGGGTCACATGAGTATTTACCCCTTGTAACTTTGTCTTCTCATTCACATTAGATAGAGACGACATTGACAATGGCATAATGCCAAGTATGTTTGCCTCACAATGGTACATGTCCTGATTACTTTGCTTCATCTCATGTACACCAGCAGCTGTTTGGGTGTATTCATGCACTGCGTACTCCTCTAACTGTTTCACAAGCTTTGTGTTTTTATCGTTAAGCTAATCCATTAGTTGCTTCATCCTTTCAATGTCACATTCCTTCTGGTTATTGGTTAGTGTGATTTCATGTACTAACTTCCTACATTTTTCTTCGTATGATGCCCTCATTGTTGACAGTTGTGTCTCTAAAACAAATATGACATCAGATTTACAGCAGAGTTCTATCTCGAGCACACCAATTTTAACCAATGCTCTCTCTGGTATTCTTTAGACGTAGACACACACTGACCACAATGACTATTACTATCAGCACCACCTCTGTTGACATATCTTTCATTTTGTACATTTTGCTTTACGTTGTCTAGTCCATGGACACGAATACCATCAATTGAACCCAAAATGCTGCCATCTACAATTGTCCCAGTAGTCGAGCCCATGTTTGCACCAACCCCACTATGATACGAACATTCGGCATTTGCTCAAATTTTCTTAACGTCTTTCGCCTTCGTGATGCTGCGTTCAGAATGACTCATGTGTAGCTCTCCTACCACAACCTGCAAACAAAATAAAAATTACAAATAGTAATTGCCACATCTCATATTTACGCTAATAGTACACAAATTTATACTTCAACGTCATGTGGCTGGTTGATGTCCACTACTCTTGTCTTTATAACCAACTTGCTAATATTCCATTTCATAAACCTCGGGAATCCATCTCCACGATCAACTTGTATCAAGTTGGTGTGCTCACATATCCAAAACTGTGTAACCATGGGTTAAAAACATAAGTTGTCAAATTTATTCGAAACAAATACACGTACCAAAGCTACCAAACAAAATCAAAATTATAATGTGGGAAAAACAAAAAACCAGAGCACTTACAAGCAGGACAGTTACACATCCAGTAACTTTCTCAGGATTAGAGTAAAATCCCTTAATTGACTTCATCAAAGTTGTGCAGATTGCTCTAGCCCAATCATATGCTTTCATGTTCTTTAGATCCTCAACAACCCGGATGAAGCCCCATCCCACGGCCTCACCCGAAGTGGCAAAGAATAACTTTCCACATAAGTATAAACACAGTAACTTTGCAACATCCTGATGGTCCTGACTAGTGTTCCCGAGTAATGCATCCATTAACAATTCCTTAATGGTCTTCAAGTTTATGCGTCCTATGTTGGGACACCTTCGTTGGATGAAGTCAGTCAGAAGTCTTGGCCCATGTGACACATCTAAACTCTTCTTCCCACCATGAATTCCAAATATTAGTTGCATATCGATGCTTGTCAACTCAATGTGTTTACTAATCATCAGACTTCTCTGGAACAAATGTTTGAATGATCCTCATTACAATGTCATCGCATTTTTAGAATTCATGTTGGCTTAGATTAGTTTTTTGCATCGCATCCAACAGAAACCAAAATGGTGTTTTTTTTTAAGATGATGCAAATGCTCATTTTTCAGATTTGACGCTACCACCAACTTCACAATTCCAACGATGTTGGAACGGTAGCAGAATCTTGGTTATTTGGTCAGTGGTTATTGAGGCTCATATTTCAGCTTCTTTCCTTTTCGAACACTGCTTTGCCCTATTACGTTCACATTCCGTGACGGAATTAGACACCGTCGTCTTTTATCAGATGTAGTCCCTTCACAGATGTTCACTTTCACCTTGGACCCCTTTTGTGGTGTACCTTTAATTGTTCCTCTTGCAAAACATGCCACAAATATTTCACATTTTGTATACAAACAAGTGGCCACTAATAACTTATGTGAATATGTAAATTAATAGCAATATGTAACAATATATGTTAATATGTTCCTTGTGAATTTTAAAATGTGGTACGATAACATGTAGTTGTACATATATTCAATTCGAACCCATTCACATACCCACATTGTACATTGACTTTCTAATTGGATGACAATACAGCATGTGAAGACCAAAACATTCTCTATATATGCCTCAACAACTGTGTTTACTTCATTCACTAAACGTTAAAATTAATTACAATATTTTCACATTCCATTATTCTTCACTCGTGTTAGTTTGACATGCCTTTTTTGAGTAGACACCATTTGATTCACATCATTCTTTAGTATAAATGTACTTATAAATCATATAAACATAATCCAAATGACGCAATAGCATTGTGATTCAAAGCACGACAACACTATTGGTTCATTACAGCAAATTAAAAAATAACAAACATGGGGGTTAACGTCTTCAGTCCAAAACACAACATCTAACATAATGTGGCGCAAGCCATTTTATCAACTAATGTCACAATAAAAACCGTAATGTGAAATAAGTCAATTTCCATGTAACACACTTTGAACATGAACGTGACAACATTTAAAGGACATGTGCATGTGCCACTTTGTGCATGTGTTGTTGTGTGAGACAATGCAACATATTCAAATTCAAACACGAACCAAATATACCCAACACAAACCACAACTTGTAGGCGTATTATTCGACCCGCATAACACAAATTTATGATGATATGGAAATTACTCCATCAAATATTTCATACCTTAATACATAACTACACATCTGTTCACAAAAACATCATTGTAGTATGTAATGTGAACGTTAATAATAGGAGACATGCCAATTCGCTAAATAATGTCAAAATGTAAATAAGACTGACTTACGTGGATATTGATGTACAACAAATTACAAACACAAACACGAACGTGATAACTTAAAATGTGCAAGTGAAAGCACAACCACATCCCGAGGTTGTGTTATGCGCATTATTTGACTAACTGTGACAATCAACTAGCGTTGTCCTAAATAGTCAGCTGTACATTCACAGTTCAAACATGTAATATTTTCCTCGCGAATTCCAATAGACATTATAATGAAAATTACCGGCACACAATTCAGAAATTTAGAAGTAATTACGCACCCACATACACGGACATGGTTTCCAATGTGACTGTGAAGTACTCGACGTAACCATGAATAATGTCACGCATGCCAATTAATGCAATAATTTGAACCAAAAAATAAACGAAAATGTGCTACGTGAAACTTGACAACCAAAACCACTACGAACACGAACGTGACCTCTTCATATGCTGACATGAAACCACAACCACACACCCCAAATTATGTTACTTTCATTGTTCGTCTCCATGTAACAATCTACAAACACTGTCCCTTGAATATCTTGACACATTCACAAACCTTAAAGTACATCAAAATAGGACGTGGCACCAGCCACGTTCGACAATTTACTTTTATATCTGAATGAAAACAAACAAACGACACCGTACCACAACGTGGCACTATACACACAGTCCAACATATATGTGCTTCAACTCACATTAAACAGTAATTTAACATTGGGTCACAATCACATTCATTAACTGTACAACACATAACACAAAGACATGGCACTATTCACATCCAACAACTTATTTTTTAAAGTTAATGGGCAGAACCAAACGATATCGTACCATAACGAGAAACCCCTAAAAACAGTCTACCAAATACGATACTTTGCATGGTTAAAAAAAAATCAAAAACAAATAGACCACGTACCAAGCAATACAACAGCGAATCAAGCACAAAACACCCATACTGGACAACCCGCCGAACCCCCATCCTACAACCCCCACATACATACTATTTTCAAATCAGAAACTATAAAATCCTTTATTCTTCATAAAACTCACAAAACATACAACTAACATTACATATTATGATTGATGTTAACCAAAATTATAAAAAACCCCATATTCACATAAACCCTAGTTCTGGGTTGTTAATCAAAATCAAATGAATGAACATTGCAAAACAGGGGGCAAATCCACACTTATGTTTTGGAGCCATCATTCCTCCTCGTTCACCGAAAACGGTATTTCGTTAGCACCTTCCCGTCAAACATGTCAGTCGAATCGCGCCCCTTCTCCTGTTCATGGTGGGTTTCAAAATGTTATCAACTGAATCAGCCGTTCACATTAGCGTAGAGCCACAAAACATATCTACTTCTTTTCTATCCCTAAAATTTTGCCTAACTGAACCTGTAATTTTCACATATCACGTGTGTTAGACTTACTTATTATGATGATTTATTTAATTATGTTTTAATTTATTTGGAAGAGAAAAATAGAATCAAAATTTATTTTGATGATTTATTTGAAAGAGAAAAATAGAATCAACATTTATTTTGATGATTTATTTAATTATGTTTTAATTTATTTGAAAGAGAAAAATAGAATCAAAATTTATTTTGTCCCATTATTTTTCACCTAAACTTTTATCCTAAATGTTGTTAGAATGTATTTAATATTTGCTTAAATCAGGAGTTCAAACTGCCTAAAAATAGAGGTTCAAACAGCCCAAAACAAAGGTTCAAACAACCCAGTACAGCAGCAGGTCAAAAGGTTCAAGTGGAAGATATTCAAATTAGTAATGATGTAGTGGAAGATATTCAAATGAATACAACGGCTATAAACGGTTATAAGTTTCATTACATATACCAAAGCCTCTAACATAAACTAGTTACAAAAAAAAAAAAAAAATAGAAAATATTCTTTGATCTATAATCACTCACATCTATTCTCTAAAAATTCTTTGAGAAGTGCTCTTCAATTTTTGTTTACATCCTCTTTAAAAAATTATATACTGAGACGTATAGCTTTAAGCTCATCTTTCCTGTGTGAGGTTTATAGAAAAACCAGAGTTTCATTTTTATATCTATCTTTGAGAAATAATTCTTATAGCTTACTGTGAAAGCAAAAATACATTCTTTTCAACCTTGTAAGAGTGTAGTACACTCAGTGTTCTTGACTTAGAAAGTCTGTGTAAAATCCGTGGAGGATTGCTCCATTTGCAAAGAGGTTGCTAGCACCCCCGTGAAGCTAGAGTATAGTGAAAAATCTCAAGTGAAACTTGAAGAGTGAAGACTGAGTTGAAACCGAACCACTGTAAATTTTTTTGCCCTTCTTTCCCTTATCTGTTTATTTTATTTAAATTGCTGTAACTATATTTCACATTTTCACTGTGCTAAAATCAATAACTGACATAGTTGTTAGAACACTTGTTTTAATTATTTTTATTTCATTAACTATATTTATCTATTGTGCTAGTTATAATTTTTATTGGGGTATTATTAATTTTTAATTGTAAAGACCTAATTCACCCCCCTCTTAGGTTGTCTTTTGGGTAACAATTGGTATCAGAACCTAGACTCTTGTTTTAGATTTAACCATTTGGGAGTTTCGATCCATGACAACCTTAGCTGAAGGACAAGCTACAAATAAGCCACCATTGTTTGACGGAAACAACTATAGTCATTGGAAGGATAAGATGACCCTATACCTACAAGTCACTGATTATGCCATGTGGATTATTGTCACCAAAGGTCAAAAAATTCCTACCAAATTAGTAGACAATATTAGTGTACCTAAAACTAATGATGAATGTGATGAGAGGGATCATAAATTATTGCAAGCCAATGCTAAAGCCAAACTCACTCTTGTTTGTGGATTAAACTCTAAGGAGTATAATAAAATTTTAAGTTGTGATTCGACAAAAGAATTTTGGGACAAACTAGAGGTAACGTATGAAGATACAAATCAAGTGAAAGAATCTCGTATTGATATGCTTGTTTATAGTTATGAATTGTTTAAAATGAACTCTGATGAATCTATTTCAAGTATGTTTACTAGATTTACTAAAATTGTAAACTCTTTGAAATCTCTTGGCAAAATTTATACTAACAGTGAGTTAGTGAGAAAAATTCTTAGGTGTTTACCAAAGAATTGAGAAGCAAAGGTCACTGTCATTATAGAAGCTAAAGATCTCTTCACACTTTGATTGGATGAGCTTATGGGTTCCCTTATGACTCATGAGATCACTATAAAAGGACATGAGGATGTTGAAAACAAAAAGAACAGTGGAATTGCATTCAAAGCCTCATCAAATGAAGAAGAACATGGAAACTCTAGTGAGGATGAAAGCTATGCCATGTTTAGTAGAAATCTCAAAAAGCATTTCAAGAAAAACAATTATGGAGGAAGAAGACCTTTAAAAAAGGAGTACAACAAAGACAACAAAAAAAGAACCTATTATTTGCTATGAGTGCAAAAATCTAGGACATATGAAGATGGATTGTCCAAAATTGAAAAACCATAGAAAAGACTACAAAAGAAACAAGAAGGCCATGGTAGCAGCTTGGGGAGAAAGTGAAAATGAAAGCTCAAGTAATGAAATTGAAAATGAAGTAGCCAACTTATGTGTCATGACTCTTGAAGATAAATACTCTACTCAAGATGAGATAACTACTCTTTATGAAGAACTTGAAAGTGCATTCCATGAACTACAAGATGAATTTAGAAAAGTTTGTGCCAAAAATAATGTGTTAAAAAAATCTGTTGCATTTTTATCTAGTAATGTAGAAGAATAAAAGAAAGAAAAAATTGTTTTGAAAAATGATTTTGACACCATCTCTAATGAGAAAACTGCTTTAAAAAACAATGTTGATGATTTAACAAAAATTCTTGAAAATTTTGTAAAAGGTAGAAATAATCTCAACATGCTTCTTGGAAATCAAATATGTGTTTTTGATAAAGCGGACATTGGATATGACCCTATTAAGAAACAAAAGAATCTCAATACAATTTTTGAAAAGGCACCTCTCATGACACACCCTCATATTACTTGTCATTATTGTAGAAAGAAAAGCCATTGTATATCTTATTATCCATTCAAAAAGAATATGAACATAGGAATTAAAAAGATTTGGATTATTAAGGGATCTAACAAAACTAACCAAGAAGGACCTAAGAAATTATGGGTACCAAAAACCAACATTTGATTGTCATCTTATAGGCTTGCTTTAAGTCCAAAGCTAAAGAAGGGAAGTGATACCTTGATAGTTGATGTTCTAGACATATGACCGGAGATAAATCATTCTTCACTAAACTATCATCAAAAGATGAAGGATTTGTTACTTTTGGAGACAACAAGAAAGGAAAAATCATCGGTATTGGTAGCATCGATATTTCTCCTAACCCTTCTATTGAAAATGTTTTACTTGTTAATGGACTTAAGTATAACCTACTTAGTATTAGTCAATTATGTGATAAAGGTAATCGAGTTATTTTTGAAAAATCACATTATACAATTGAAAGCACAAATAACCATAAAGCTTTATTCGTTGGTAATCGCCATGATAATGTTTATGTTTTTCATCTTAATGATCTCTATGCTAGTGATGTTAAATGTTTATATGTTAATAATGAAAATAGTTGATTATGGCATAGAAGACTTGGTTATGCTCATATGGATTTAATTGCTAAACTTTTGAGAAAGGATTTGGTCATTGGACTTTCAAAAATTAAATTTGAAAAAGATCATTTTTGTAGTGCTTATCAACAAGGAAAACAAACTAAAAGATCATTTAAATCAAAATCTCATATTTCCACAACTAGACATTTACAACTATTGCATATGGATTTATTTGATCCCTCAAGGACATCTAGTCTAGGTGGTAAACATTATTGTCTTGTTATAGTTGATGATTATTCAAGATTTACATGGATTATGTTTTTAGAACACAAAGATGAAACCTTTTCTTTTTTCACAAAACTCTATTGTAGAATTCAAAATGAAAATGTCTTTCTTATTACTAATATTCGAACCGAACATGGTAGCGAACTTAAAAATGAGAAATTTTGAATTGTTTTGTGATGAGCATGGTATTGGACATAATTTTTCAGCACCTAGAACCCCTCAATAAAATGGTATTGTAGAAATGAACAATAGAACTTTAGAAGAGATGAGTAGAACAATACTTTGCAAAAATAATTTTCCTAAATATTTTTGGGCCGAAGCTGTTCATACCGCATGCTATATTTTAAATCGTGCATTAATTAGACCTATTCTCAACAAGACTCCTTATGAACTTTGGCATGATAGAAAACCCAACATTAGTCACTTACATGTTTTTGGTTATAAATATTTTGTGCATAATAATGGTAAGGATAACTTAGATAAATTTGATTCAAAATTTGATAAAACAATTTTTCATGGTTATTCCTTAACTAGCAAAGCATATTGTGTTTTTAATAAAAGAACTCTTGTTGTGGAAGAATTTATACATGTGGTATTTGATGAAACTAACATCTCTACTCAAAAGCAAATTGTTAGTGATAATAGATTTGGAACCAAATGTGGAAGATTCAAGTATCTACAAAGAAGAGAACCAATCAAGTAATTTAAACAAAGAGATTGAACAACCTGTTCTCCCACCTCAAGAAAAAGGAGAAAATAATGATAATTTGCCAAGAGAATGGAAGTTTGTTCATAATCACCCTAAGGATTTAATCCTAGGTGACCCTACAAAAGGTATTGAAACTCGCTCTTCACTTAGAAACATTTGTAATAACTTGGTTTTTCTCTTACAGATTGAGCCTAAAAACTTTCAAGAAGCCGAATTCGATGAACATTGGATGATAGCTATGCATGAAGAGCTTAACCAATTTAAGAGAAACAAAATGTGGGAACTTGTGCTAAAACCTAAAGATCATACTATTATCGGTACCAAATGGATCTTTCGAAACAAGCTTGATGAATCCGGCACAATTATAAGAAACAAGGCTAGACTTGTTATATAAGGATACAATCAAGAAGAAGGTATTGATTTCGATGAAACTTTTGCTCCGGTTGCTAAATTAGAAACCATTCGCATGTTACTTGCATTTGCATGTTTTAGAGATTTCAAACTTTATCAAATGGAAGTAAAAAGTGTCTTTCTTAATGGTTTTATAAATGAGGAAGTTTATGTTAAACAACCTCCAGGTTTTTAAGATCATGCTTTTTTAAATCATGTTTTTAAACTATCAAAAGCTTTATATGGTTTAAAACAAGCACCTCGTGTATGGTATGAATGATTAAGTAAATTTTTGATTGAAAATAATTTTTCTAGAGGAACGATTGACACAACACTTTTTGTTAAAACTAAAAATGATGATTTACTTATTGTGCAAATATATGTGGATGACATTATATTTGGTGCTACTAATAAAACTTTGTGTAAGGAATTTGCTAAGTGTATGCAAGGTGAGTTTGAGATGAGCATGATGTGGGAGCTAAATTATTTTCTTGGGCCTCAAATCAAATAATGTAAGGAAGGAATTTTTATCAATCAAGCTAAGTACACAAAAGAATTACTCAAAAAGTTTGGTATGTATGACTCAAAAATAGCTGGAACACCTATGAGCACATCTATTAAGGTAGACAAGGATGAAAAAGGTAAGTTCATTGATCAAACAAAATATCGAGGTATGATCTGCTCACTTCTTTATTTAACTGTAAGTAGACCCGATATTATGTTTAGGGTTTGTATGTGTGTTAGCTATCAATCAAATCCTAAGGAATCACATCTCAGTGCTGTTAAAAGAATTTTTAGATATCTTGTTGGCACTCAAAATTGGGACTGTTTTATCCTAGAGGTGTTGCATTTGATTTAATTAGTTACTCAGATGCCGACTTTGCTGGATGCAAACTTGATAGAAAAAGCATCAGTGGCACTTGTTACTTTCTTGATAACTCATTAGTATCTTGGTTTAGCAAAAAGTAAAATTTTGTTGCTTTATCAACGGCCGAAGCTGAATATATAGCTTTCAGAAGTTGTTGTGCCTAAATACTTTGGATGAAACAACAATTGGAGAACTTTGATTTGCATTATGATTATATCCCTATTAAATGTGATAATACTAGTGCCATCAATTTAAGCAAAAATCCGGTTCAACACTCACGAGCAAAATATATTGAAATTTGACATCATTTTTTAAGAAATCATGTTCAAAAAAGGGATATTGTACTTGAATTTGTAAATACCGATAAGCAATTGGCGGATATTTTCACAAAATCCCTAAGCGATGATCGCTTCAATTTTATTCGTGGCGAGCTTGGAATGTCCATTTCTTCTTAAAAAGTTTTGTTATGACTGTGAAACTTGAATTTTTGTTAAAATGATATATGTATATTGCTACATTGACATTGAAACATTTATATCAGTTGAATGCTCTCAAGTCTTTCATACATTTATTCTCCTTAACAGTTTGCTATTCTCAACTGCGTAATTTTTTTTAGGTTCTGCATCTTGAGATAAAATTAACTTTGCATACATTGATTTTTTTTTTAAACCCTCATGAGATTTTTTTTTACATTACCCTTCCAGCAGCACTGACGTCCCATTAAGTATAATTTCTACTGGTATTATTTTATTTTAATTTATTTTTTTTATTGCAATTAGGCTTAATATCTTTTACTTTTTTATTTATTTTTTGTTGTTTTACTAACATGCTTCATTTCCTTTATTTTTTTTTCTTCTTTTCTTTTCATTATTATTATTTTTTTTGTTTTGCCTTGAGGCTTAATTTTGATTTTTTTTTTTCTGCACTTTACTTTCATCTTCAAGTGATTACATTAAACATAAAAACAAACACAAATCAAAATATACATATTTACATAAAATAAAAAAAACACAAAAAATTCCTTTCATTTTTTCAGCCATTGGCCGACATCACTTGTCTCTTCCACCGCTCTCTTCTTTTTTTTATCACCTTGGGTGATGCTTGACGTCCCTGCCCCCGTGTTTTTATCGAGAGCGAGCACTCCCCGTCGATTATCAAAAGCCAAGAACGACGTTGCTCCAAATTGGGCCATGGAGGTGGTTTTCCGTTTAAGCTCTTTATTTTCAACTTTCAGTGCGCAAATCTCTGCTTGCGCATCCTTGTACATGTGCTAGAGCAGAAAGAGTTAGGCGTTGACTTGGTGGAACTCACTCGTTCTGTTCTGCAGTTGTTGCGCCAATTTTGTGACTGCAGTCACCGTCTCCATACAGGACGTCAATGTGAAATGATTGGTTTCAATATCTGATTGAGCTACCATTATTTGCTCAATCAACATCATAGAAAGGTTGGGAAAAATAGGAGCAGGGGCACTCGGCCCAGCAACGCTTACGGGATCATTCAGGTCTGGAAAGAGAGTAAGGGGACAGGACGAGGCCATGAAGTAGAAGAGAGAGATCTAATCGACATGAGGGTCATTTTTGGCAGCCTTTCTACTCTGCTCAGTCTCTCTGTTCTATCTGGCTTACGTAGAAGAAGAAAGAGATGGAATCGAATGAGAAAGAAGAAGGAGAATAGACTGATTAAGAAGAAGACGGATGAGAAGAAGACAAGAGGGAGAGAGAGCCGAAGCTGTTGATTGACCCATCTCGCTTTTGTCGGTCGGTTGATGCAAAAGCGAGAACACGTGTCCGACGCGATTTTCAACGGAAAAGAGAGAGGCGCACGAATCGAATATATATGTATATATATGTTTTGAATTGTGTAAATGCCATTTATCATTATCATTTTCCTCCTCCTCTTCCTCTTCCTCCTCCAGATTCTAACCCATGATTTCCTTTTGATAATGTCACAGGAGGAGAAATTATATGATGTTATGTATTATGGTATTATTTTGTTATGATGTTATGTAAATTATGATATTATTTGAAAACTAATCTGATGATTATATATTTATAGTTTGATATCTTAGTCGCATATCATATCTCTAATCAGAGCTTATTTATTATACATGTGCTAACTTATGTTTTTAGAAATGAATTCAGGGAGTATGACTTGAGGGGAAGCTTTTTTTACTTCCAAATCAAATCAAAACATCATTGTGTGCTATCATCAAAAAGGAGGAGATTATTAAACTTATTCATTTTGATGATTTATTTAATTATGTTTTAATTTATATGGGAGAGAAAAATAGAATTAAAATTTATTTTGATGATTTATTTGAATGAGAAAAATAGAATCAAAATTTATTTTGATGATTTATTTGAAATAAAAAAATAGAATCAACATTTATTTTGATGATTTATTTAATTATGTTTTAATTTATTTGAAAGAGAAAAATAGAATCAAAATTTATTTTGCCCCATTATTTATCACCTAAACTTTTATCCTAAATGTTGTTAGAATGTATTTAATATTTGCTTAAATCAGGAGTTCAAACAGCCCAAAACAAAGGTTCAAACAGCCTAGCACAACAGCAGGTCAAAAGGTTCAAGTGGAAGATATTCAAATTAGTAATGATGGAATGGAAGATATTCAAATGAATGCAATGGCTATAAACGGCTATAAGTTTCATTATATATACCAAACCCTTTAATGTAAACTAGTTACAAAAAAAAAAACTAGAAAATATTCTTTGATCTATAATCACTTACATCTATTCTCTGAAAAATTCTCTAAGAAGTGTTCTTCAATTTTGGTTAACATCCTCTTTCAGAAATTATACACTGAGACGTATAGCTTCAAGCCCATTTTTCCTGTGTAAGGTTTACAGAAAAATCAGAGCTTCATTTTTATATCTATCTTTGAGGGATAATTCTTGTAACTTTCTGTGAAAGCAAAAACATCTTCTTTTCAACCTTGTAAGAGTGTAATATACTCAGTATTCTTGACTTAAAAAGTCTGTGTAAAATCTATGAAGGATTGCTCCATTTGTAAAAACGTTGCTAGCACTCCCGTGAAGCTAGAGTATAGTAGAAAATCTCAAGTGAAGCTTGAGGAGTAGATATAGGTCGAGTTGAAGCCGAACTACTATAAATTTGTTTGACTCTCTCTCTCTTATCTCTTTATTTATTTAAATTGCTGTAGCTATATTTCACATTTTCACTGTGTTAAAATCATTAACTGACATAGTTGTTGGAATACTTGTTTTAATTATTTTTATTTCATTAACTATATTTATCTATTGTGTTAGTTATAATTTTTATTTGGGTATTATTAATTTTTTATTGTAAAAACGTAATTCACCCCTCTTAGGTTGTCTTTTGGGTAACAACGTGTATTTTGAATTTCAAAATCACATTTATATGGATATGATTTATGGTAACATTCAATTTCCTATATATGATTTTTATATTATTTATGATATTAACAACTACTATTAAGAGTAAATGTGAAGTAACTTCCCGTAAAACTTATGAGAACATAAGTTTTTATTTAAGACCATATGTAACATAAATCTTCAAAATAAGACTTATAAATAATTCTCTCATATTTATTTGTGGGATAAAATTTATTAGTAAATATCTTCAAATAAAAAGTAATAAAATCCTAAATGAAAAGTCAACCTTTCACGCGTTGAATTTATGAAATGTTTGCAGGGATCGGGTGATAATGTAGGAGGAATAGGGTCCGGTGATATAGTCAAGATTGACGTTTGTCCTTGTTCCTCGTGCAGGTAATTTAATTTGCTCTGTTATTGTGTATAGTTTTCTGCCACTGCATTTCAGTTGATTTTGTCAGTCTGAGTTTAATTGAGTGGGTTTGATTTCAGTCTTTAAAATTTAACTTTTTAAAAATTAAGTTTTTTTTTATTTTTTTTTATTTTTAGTGAATATTTTAAAATTTTAAATAATTTTATTTATTTATTTAGATACACTTTATTTAGATGTATTTAAATAGTAAAATATTTGTAAAAAAATATTTTAAAAAATTAATAAAAATATAAAAAATATATTGAATTTTTGTATTTTTTTTGTATTTTTTGTATTTAGTAAATTTTTTTCATAAATATTATACTTTTTAAATGTATTTGTGTTAAGTATGTCTAAAAATTAAAAAAATTACTTAAAATATTAAAAAAAATCATTGAAAACAAAAAAAAAACGAAAAACAAAAAAATAAATTTAAAAAAAAAAAGTGAATTATGAAAATTAAAATCAAACAGTGATTATGTCTCTTGTGACATTTCACATTGCCCTCGTAAACTAAGTAAATGAAAATTAAGTACAAGTAATGATTTAACTCAAACAAAAAAGACGTGTTAATCATGGGTTGAAATGAATTCACAAATCTAAAAGCAATGTAAGAGAATTCTGATCTTCTTCTCCATTACTAGTAAATAATACTACCCAGGATTAAAATAACTTGGTGATTGTAGTTATTTGAAATCCTTCCTTGAACAAGGATATATTGGCAAAATACAATATTTCCTACCTTTGTTCAATCCTCCATTTGAGAATTATCAATCGACCTCTAATAGCTGTAACTTTTCTACAGTTTAAAAAAGTTTAGCCTCAAATTCCTTGATTTCAAATCCACTCATTCAAATGAAGCCTTAAAGCTTTCATTTTAATACTATTTTAATTAAAAAATTAATTAATTGTTGTAAAAGCTTTTTCAAAACAGTAAGCTTGTTTGCCTACAACATTTATTTTGCCTTTGATTATGATTCATTGAGATGTAACACACTCGCTACATATTGTACATATAATTTAACTTGTCAGTGGTTGTCGAATTATTTTGAGAGGGCGGTGGCTGTCATTTGTATTCTTCCAACCTCACTAATATCCATCCTTGCAATGGATTTCTAATGGCTGTTGTATACCATTACTTGGGATATCCTTATACATTTGTCTGCCGTTCAGGTGGAACTGTAAGTAACTCGGTGCATAACCGGAGCTACAATTGTCTAACACTATCCTTGAGAACAAAACTGTACTAATGGGAATGATGTACCCTGCCTGGTTTGATGTACCTGGCTTTGTAGGCCATGTCATGTCCAATTGGAATTCCATCCAAGTGCCAAGGATTTGAAGTCCCCTTGTTGCCCTGCCAAATAATTAGAGCAAATAAAATATTTTGGCAAATGTTGTTTTATTGTTCCCATTTCTGTCAGAGTAATGTGAGAGGTGTGTGAGTAATGTCCATAAATTTATTCACCCAAAAAAAAATGTCCATAAATTTTTCTATTTCTTTTTGTTTGGTCACAGAACTCCCATAAATTGGTGAAGGGCTCATGTTTAAACATCTATTCCTGAATTTTTATCTTCAATAATTTTGTTCAATGTAAACACATGTATGAGTCATGGAAACAGTTTCTCCAAAAATGAGGTTAAGCTTGCATCCCCCGACCATGCTTTAGCTGCCTTCATTTTTAGTACTGTTGAAGCCGGGCTTAAAAGATGGAATTCTAAAACATGCAAGGATATTTGTAGCATGTACTGTGTAAAGGACTGTGGGTTTGTGGTAGGCTCTTGCAATAACAGCCTTTTAGGATATTGGAACATAACAGCGTTGCACAAGCGTGCAGCCAATTTTGAAGGCCACATCCAGTACTTTTGACCTTCAGTTGTGGACTAGAGTTGCAAAAACTAGCAGTGAGCTATTTGATTTTCTAGTGTTGGATTCATACTCTGTTTTAGGTTTTCCAAGGTGTATTAGAAGTGTAGTTGTACTGTATTTTACTTTGTAAAGTTTTGTTGCTGGGTGAAACAAAATCAATTTACCCTTTTTTTGGCTTTGGCAGGGTACTGCAGAGACAATGAAGAAGATGCTGGAGACGTCTTTCCCTGGAATTGATGTTGTTCTTGCAAACTATCCACCTCCCCTTCCAAAGCGTGTACTTAGCAAATTGGTTCCAGCTGTTCAGATGGGAGTCATCGGAATTATAATGGCTGGTGAACAAATTTTTCCAATGCTAGGTTTTATGGTGCCGCCACCTTCGTATTACTACTCCTTGCTTGCAAATAGGTTTGGATCTATAGCGACCACTTGGCTTCTTGGAAATGATTTGCAGAACTTCCTGCAAAGCACTGGGGCTTTTGAAGTGTATTTAAATGATGAACCGGTTAGTGTTTCTGCCCTTCACCAGATCTTCAGTTTTGATTTTTACTGGAATGAAATTTACTCTGCTGTGGGATTGGGATTGTTTTCAATTTTAAACACAATTTTAGGTTTTTGCATGTTGCTCCAATAAGTTTGGTGATTACATGATATCACCAATGTTATGCCACTGGTTCAAATGCAACTATCATTGTAGGAAATCAACAAGATCTTCTACTACCAAAATGCAAAATGGTTGGTGATTAGTAATGTTTGACCTAGAAGTAGAGGTGGCAAACTGGTGGAGGTGGATTGGGTTTACATGGATTGGGTTGAATTAGGTACGGGCTAGACAAATAAACCAAATCAACTCGTTTACATTATTTGTTTGTAATCTTTCGTTCCTTGTCTGTTTCATCAATAAAGATTTTCTTTGCCGATCAAAAAAAAAAACTCTTTTTCCATTTGGATGGTGGAGGTAGTGGTAGGTTCCTTGCTTTGGTGCTTGGTTTTTTTAACCAAATCCAACAGGTACTCATGTAACCCATTTGTACCCAATTTTAAATTGGTTCGCAAGATGCAACCTATTTATAACTCGTTCATAGATTTGGATGGATTTAAACAGGTTTCAAACTAGTGAAGTTAGGCAACTTCATAATTTTGGGTTAAGTTTGCCAGCTCTAACGTCACCATATACTTCTCACTCAGTTTATTAGTGCTTTCTATCTCCTTTTTGCTTCATGTTTTGAAATACTTCAGTCTTCTTTATTCTCTTATTTTTTTGCTGGTGCATTTACTATATACGTATTATATATATTATGTAAAAGGAGTTGTGTTTGTCTCTGCCAATGCAGGCGTTGTGTTTATATAAATTACTCTCAAAGATGCATTTTGTGATCTATTGCCATGGCATCTCAATGTTTCAGTTGTTCATTTACCATCTCTTGTTTCTCATCATAGTAGGTGTATGGGTAATTTTCTGACCACACTGCCCGCCTAGTAATCAGTTAGAAAGCACCGGCAGAATAGATGGTTTCAGCTAACCTGCAACAGAAAGAAAGGGCTCCGGCGGTGGCTCTTCCACCCGGGGGCACTCCGACGATCAAGTCAGTATATCTCTCAAAGATAATCAAGTGCTAAACTCACTATTTAAAGCATAAAACTGCGTACCTTAGACCTGGGGGTGCCTCATTTTTATAGCCAACTCAATCCTGATCCCACTAGAAGCCTGACTTCTATGGACTCCCATTCAGTGTTTATTTTGGATTTCTCAAGAGATAAAGATAAACTCCCTAAAAGCTTTATCCTTATCTTGGCTAAGTCTTCTCTTTACTCTAGGACTCTTGTCTCTTATCCTTTATCAATTTATCTCGGATTCCGATATCTTCGGAGACAATCTCGGCCAAGCCGAGATAACCTCGGCGTCACAACCTGGACACGTGGCACCTCGGTTGATACGTCGGCGTTACCTTGCCACGTGTTGGTATTCAGAAAATACATCACCACAACTGCCCCTTAGGTTCTATTACCTCGGCATTCTGAGGTGATAGAACCTATATCTGTATTTTCTTCCAGTAAATCGGCTTAAAATTTGATAGCCGAGATCATTCATTTCTGGCTGACATGCTTTCTCTAAAAAATCAAGATTTTTAAGGAACTTCTCATGCGTATGAGCTGTTATGCATTTCAACCCAACCGTTTTAGACATGCGTTTCCTCCTTATTGGTCCGTACAGGTGACGCGCTTTTTCAGCCACCTCTTTTCTCACGTGCGCCGTCTGACGCCCTCGTTCTTCTAGGCGTATTGATTGCTTTTGTCGCTGTTTCTGTTTAATCAAAAACCCTTCTCTCTTTTTTCCGTCTTTTCACTTTTTCATTCGAATTCCCTGCTCTCTCTCTCTAACTTTCGAAATCTTCCATCGCTAAAGCTTCCAAAGCTCTGCAACCTCCTCTGTTCACCCCATCCGGCGAGATTTCCACCGATCTGCTGCTCCTGCAATCGTCGTAAGACATCAGCAAATCCCTTTCCGATTTCCCTTTCTCTGGTAAACTACTGTTCCTTTCGTTTTCAGTTCCTGATGTTTCTTCTTCTTTTGCTGTCGCCATGACTGTACTGTTTCAAGCTTTTTCAATTTATAAATCATATATCTGAATGCATTCATTCATGATTTTTCCTTTGCCCACATTTTGAACATACGCACTGTTTCACCACATCTTTACACTTTTGCCACTGTTCTTGGCCATATACTCTTGTATTTTTCATGTTCTTGATAGCCCATCTCAATTCTTGTTTCTGAAACTTCGTTTTTTCTGTTTTTTGCATTTTTTTCTAGATCTGTACCTTTGATCTTCATCTTCATAGCTTTAGGTTTGGGATTTGTTTGTAGAACCCACGATCTAGGGTAAAACTGAAGCATTCCTTACAAATTTCTGTACCAGCCCAAACCTAGGTATTTGCCGAGGTCATATCAATAAGAAACATCTTTCTGAATTTCAACCCTTCTAATTCAGGCCGATATCATGGGTATGTGGAGACATAAGGTAGATATCCTGACCAAAATTGAGTATTTTAGGCAGGAGTTCTCCATCCCTGCCGATGTCCATCTGAGATTGGCTGGGGATGATGACTCCATCATGCCTACAGAAAATGCCATGCCCCTTCTCATTGTAGCTTTTACTGAGTGCGAACTCCGGCTCCCACTCAACATTCTTTTTTCGCGAGATTCTTCATTATTATAAGTTGAACCCTATGCAACTGGCAATCAATTCCTATCAAGTGATCTTTGGTATCATAGCCCTAGCTAAACAGGAAAATGCTAGGATCACCCTTGCCGACATCCAATATTGCTATACCATGTGTGCCCTTAACTTGAAAGAAAAAGGCTTCATTTATTATCTTAAGCCGAGGTCTACAGAATTCAAAATCATAACCGACCTCCCAGACTCTAACAAGGGGGCTGGAGATGACTATCTTATTACCTCGGGAAATTGGGAGTTTGCTCCAGACGAGGACATCCATCTCTACCCTCTTCCCCGATCAGTTTTAAAGGACAAGGGTAAGAGCCTAGCATTTAGCTTTGCCTGTTTTCTTTTAGGGTCTTAAATATTCTGTATGTTTCTGATGTCTGTTCTTTTTGCAGCTGTTCATTAGCCACCAAAAAATTTTCGCCAATCCTTTGTCCTCAGCGAAGACTTGAAAAGACTTTTGGATTTGCCAATCGAGAAGCGAAAGGCACCCCTGCTTCTTAACTTCATCCCGACATACAAATCAGCTCTCCCCGACATCCCCAGAAAAAAAGAAGAAGAAAAGCTTATCTCCACCTTCTGTCACTACTCCACAGGTTGCATCCACATCTCGGACAGATCAGGGGTCAACTTCTGATCCGGTTGAGCAACCGTCTACTTCAGTTCCATACTTGGTTCCAATTTCATAGCGCCGTCACTGACGTCGAACGGTTTCTACTGCCGAGATGGGTCGCGCAAAACCAATCGTGAAAGATCTTCTGGCCAGTATTCCAACATCGGTTGATGATCAACCAGCACAAACCCTTCCTCCACCTAAGCCAAAAAGAATTAAGAAGGCCCTTCCAAAGGCTAAAGTTACTCAGACTGAGTCTGAGGATGCTTTGCCTATATCAAAGTTGGCTGAGAGCGACAAACCTCAACCCTCTGCTGGGAAGAGGTGCTCTAAAACTCAGGCATCAGAATCCCCAAAATCCAAAAAGCCGAGGTCTTCTTCTGCGACGACTTCAGGGTTGAAACAGAGCGGTGCCCCTTGGACTCCAAAAATAACTCTAGAGGACAAGCCAGTCCTGTCCACTGATAGTGCCGATGATATCAATGTCGGCGTAGCACTCAGTACAGCTCTGTTTCTGCCAGGGGACTTGGAGCGTAATGCTAGTTTTAGCGAGTATGAGAATTACGCCCTAATGCTTCAACACTCTGTTCAGGTAAATGTCTTCTAATTGATAATTTTTCCTTTTTCATACTTTGAATTTTTTCTAATACCTCTGTTTTTTTTTCAGGCCATCCAGCATACCCACTCATTTTCAATGTAGTCCTTTGAGAATCGGCAAAGGCTGGTCGACATGAAGAGGGAGTTCTCTTCTATTCAAAAGATCAATAAGGGCCTTGAATCAAAAATGAAGAAGCTAGAGGATCAAGCCAAAGCTGCAATTAAGGCTCAGAATAATGCCGAAGAGAAGGCCAAGGCTGCTGAGGCTATCAGAAAAGTGGCTGAATCTCAAATGAGAGAGGCCGAGGAAAAGATGGCCCAAGATGAGAAAGAACTTCCGGAGGCCCTGGCCACTAAAGAAGCTGAAATCAAAGAAGCCGATGAAAAGGCCTATAATCAAGGCATGGCCGACGTTACAGAGGCCTATGAACTTCAAGTGAAGCAGGCATGCAACAAGGGTTTCACCCTTGGTTGGATGTCTCTTCTGAAAAAACTAAATGTTCCTGATGATTCGCCTCTGCGAAATGCTGACAATATTCCTTTTCCATTCCCTCCAGCCCAACCCTTAAATCAAGACATCGGCGAATCTGAGTCCGATGATGCCGATGAGGAAGAGGATAAGGTTTTGGTCAGAAAAATCAAAGATGCTGATGGGGCCAAGTCCCCTCCTCAGAATGAGCAAGTTCTAGACTTGACTCAGGATGAGGAAGGTGATGAGGTTGTCTAAGAAGCTGTTCCCGACATCGCTCCAGCCGACATCCCTTCTGAGGTAAAAACTGTTGAAGAAACTCTCCAAGAGATTGACGCCGAGATAGCGGCAGAGAAGGAGGCCGAGGTGGTATCTGACATTCAAATCCAATAATCTGGAGGAGAGGAGCCTTAGCTCTAAGTCTTCTTTGTATTTTCTTGCTTCTTTATCTTAGGGAAGGATGTATGTTCTTTGTATGGCCGATGTGCCCCCCTTTTTACTCTGAATGTTAATACAACTTTTCTCTTTTATTGAATGCTTGTACTCCTGTCTTTTCTTCTTTGTCTTCATGTGATTCTATACTTAGAATATTTTGCATATATCATATGTACTCTTTCTTCTTTGTGCAATCTTCTCGGGGTAACGTACCTCGGTTATGCCACCTAATAATTTACCTCGGCAAGTACTTGTCCTGTAAAAATTGCTTATAAGTTTCGACAAAGATAAACATATATTGGTTTAATTTCTATAAACTTTTCTCAAGTTATAGCAAGTGCTAAGCAATATATTTGCCTAACTTCAACTTGTAAATTGCTACAAATTTCAACAAACGTTAAGCATTATTTCGGTTTAACTTCAACTTGTAAATTGTTACAAATTTCAACGAGTGAAGATAAACAATTATCTCGGCTTAACTTCAACTTGTAAATTGCTACAAATTTCAACAAGCGTTAAGCATTTCTTTAGTTTAACTTCAAATTGTAAATTGCTACAAATTTCAACAAGTGAAGATAAACAATTATCTCGGCTTAACTTCAACTTGTAAATTGTCCACAAATTTTAACAAATTTTAAACAATGATTTCGGTTTAACTTCAACTTGTAAATTGTTACAAATTTCAACGAGTGAACATAAATAATTATCTCGGCTTAACTTCAACTTGTAAATTGCTACAAATTTCAACAAACGTTAAGCATTTCTTTAGTTTAACTTCAACTTGTAAATTGCTACAAATTTCAACAATTGAAGATAAATAATTATCTCGGCTTAATTTCAACTTGTAAATTGCTACAAATTTCAACAAGTGAAGAAAAACAATTATCTTGGCTTAACTTCAACTTGTAAATTGCTACAAATTTCAACAAGCGTTAAGCATTTCTTTAGTTTAACTTCAACTTGTAAATTGCTACAAATTTCAACAAGTGAAGATAAACAATTATCTCAGCTTAACTTCAACTTGTAAGTTGCTACAAATTTCAACAAGCGTTAAGCATTACTTTAGTTTAATTTCAACTTGTAAATTGTTACAAATTTCAACAAACGTTAATCATTACTTTAGTTTAACTTCAACTTGTAAATTGCTACAAATTTCAACAAGTGAAGATAAACAATTATCTCGGCTTAACTTCAACTTGTAAATTGCTACAAATTTCAAGAAGCGTTAAGCATTACTTTAGTTTAACTTTAACTTATAAATTGCTACAAATTTCAACAAGTGAAGATAAACAATTATCTCGGCTTAACTTCAACTTGTAAATTGCTACAAATTTCAACAAGCGTTAAGCATTACTGTCTTCTCTTTGCCCCCAATGTGAACCTGAGTTCTACTTGGGTTCTCATTACTCAGAAACAATTATTATGCATCTTTTGACAATTTACAAGTCTTTGGAGAACTCTGCTAAAAATTTATTGATGAATAATAACAAGGAACATCTAATGATAGAAAAATTTTAAATTACAAGTGTTCCAAGGTCTTGGCAATGCTTTGCCCTCATTGTCTTCAAGTCGGTATGCTCCATTGCCCAATACCAAAGTGATTCTGTAGGGTCCTTCCCAGTTTGGTCTAAGCTTGCCTTCTCTGGGGTCCTTCTTGTTGCCAACAACTTTTCTCAAGACTAGGTCGCCGACCTAAAAATCCCTTGGATTAACCTTTTTATTGTAAGCTCTTGCGAGTTGCTGCTGGTATGTTGCGAGCTGAATTGCAGCTTTCTCCATTCTTTCTTCTAAGAGATCCAGATCTCGAGTTAGAAATATATCATTTGTGCCATTCTCTACTCCTTCGGTTCTGATCCCTGGGATGCCGATCTCCAGTGGGATGACTGCTTCTGTGCCATAAGCCATGGCAAAGGGGGTTTCCCCTGTTGATCTTCTCGGCGTAGCCCGGTATGCCCAGAGTACATTAGGCAACTTGTCTACCCACTTTCCTTTTGCTGCCTGCAGCCTCTTTTTTATCTCATCCAAAATTACTTTGTTGGATATTTCTGCTTGCCCATTGCTTTGGGGAAAACTTGGTGTTGAAAAGTAATTCTTTATCTTGAATTTCGTACAGAAGTTCTTGATGAGTTTGCTGTCAAACTGCATTCCGTTGTCGACAACTATTGCTCTTGGAATGCCAAATCTGGTGATGATGTTTTTCCATACGAAATTCTTGACGTCCACATCTCGGATTTTGGCAAGAGGTTCTGCTTCTATCTACTTTGTGAAGTAATCTGTTGCTACCAGCAAGTACATCCTTTGCCCAGTTGCTTGGGGCAACTGTCCAATAAGATCCATGCCCTATTGGGCAAATGGCTATGGACTGGATACAGGGTTCAGGTCAGCAGCTAGCTGGTGTATTAAAGGTGCAAACCTTTGGCATTGTTCACACTTCTTTACGTAGGCTTCTGCATCTTTTTGCATGTAGGGCCACCAATACCCCTAGGTAATGTCCCTATGAGTTAGTGATCTGCCCCCAACGTGGCTTCCATAAATCCCTTCATGAATCTTGTATAGAAAATCTTCAAACTGCAAAGGGTGTACGCACCTTAAAAGGGGTCCTGTGAAGGACCTTCTATAGAGATGTCCATCTGCTGTTAGGCTGAATCTTGCCGATTTCAATCTGATCTTGTGTGACTCTTTATGGTCTTCTGGTAGCTTTCCCTCTTTCAGGAATGCAACAATTGCATCCATCCAGCTTGGACCCAAGTCCACGCATATTACTTCTTGCTCTATGATCGGCTGTTCTATGCTCGGGCTTGACAGATAGTCAATCATTATTGTTCTAGTTTTTCCAGTTTGTATTGAGCTTGCCAAGTTGGCCAACGCATCGGCGTGGTTGTTATCATCTCGGCTGACTTGAAGAAGTCGGCAATTGTGAAACAAGCTTGTCAGTCTGATGACCTCCTTTGCGTATGCCGACATCCTGTCATCTCGGGTTGCAAACTCTCCTGTTGTTTGATTTACTATAAGTTGTGAATCACAAAAAATTATTACCTCATCTGCCTCTGTTACCACTGCTAGCTTCAGTCCTGCAATTAGTGCTTCGTATTCTGCCTCATTGTTTGAGGCCTTGAACCCCAATCGAATAGACTGTTCGAATATCTCCCCATCAGGGGATATTAACACTACTCCTGCCCCCGCTTCTTGTCGGTTTGAACTCCCATCGACAAACAGGCGAAAGGAGTCGCCGATGTAAATGCTGCAGGGTCTTAGTTTTTCTTTTCCTTGTTCTTTTGTCTTTGGCTGGGCTTCTCCTTGCTTGCTTAGACATCGTTCATCTCGGCTCAACGGAGCCTGATGTTCGATGGATTCCGGCGTGAATTCGGCCACGAAGTCGGCCAAAACTTGGCCCTTAATTGCTGTTCTCGGCCTGAACTCCAAGTCGTATTGGCCTAAGGCCACTGATCATCTTACTATTCTTCTAGTTAAGTCTCCTTGTTGTAACAAGAACTTCAGTGGGTGTTCTGTCAGCACTATAATCTTGTGCGCTTGAAAGTAATGGCTCAGCTTCTTGTAGACGTCCCCGAACGCCCCCGGGAGGAACGAGCTCCCGTTTCGTTCATTTGGGGTCACTACAGCTCAATCTCAAATTGTCACGGTTCTTAATCTGAACCAAAGAGTCCAAATCCGGCAAATCGTTTTGAGAAAACAGATTTTTGAAAGAAGTGCCAAACATGGATTGCTTTGCCAGATACAGAGTCGCCACCTAAATATTTTATTTTGGGAAATTTAGGAAACCCTGACTCGGTGCCAAAAGGCCACGTGTCCGTCATCACCAAAGTTGCCTCGGCTCGGGAACTTGGGTACGATTGGGGAAGGTCACTTCGTGAGCACCCCCGCTCGCCCGACCAAAGATCGGCCTCTACTAAACCATTGATATCTAATTTTGAAAACTTTGTGTGTCTCTTTAAACCGTTATTAGCCTAGGTTACTATGTGATGGCACACAGCATATAAGTATAGACTGGTCGCCCGAATTGAAACAAAACATTTCATGCTTGTTTATTTGAAGATGGTGCTACTCGCAAGTAGGCTTAAAATGCAGATTTTGCCACCCGCAGGGGGGCTTAGAAAAAGATGTTTCGCCACTATTCTAGTGGCTTTAAAAACTCACAGTCAATGATTTTTGTTCCAATTTAAACAACTCAACCTTCACCACAGGCATTCAGCAGTTATATCACATAAGCTTATTCCCTCAATGGTAAGCGATGCTATCATGGCATCACTCTACACGCATGCAAGGGGATTTTTTGTTTAAAGCATAAAAAAGCTCACCGGGTACTCAAGCCCAAACAAAAAAACTAATTAGAAATCATGCATGATCCCTTAAGTATACAGAAATGCCTAATGCCCAACACATGCAAAAATGCAAACTATTAACAGGCTCGACTATTCCTAAACATGGCATTATAGAATGCTATAGCTAACATGTATTCCCCAATTTGAAATTGAAAATTACAATGCAGTTAGTATGATGCGCCGAGCCCAGGTGCATGCAAAACAGATGAATGAATGCAAACATGGGCTATCATACTGTTGCGTAATTGAAGATATTGCCCTAAATCTAACCATTCATAAGCAGGTAAATAAAAGGGATGAAGACGCTGGGGTTGGAAGACATACATCACCAACAATCACCCACACCTATTACAATTATGCCCTCGCCACAGAGAGTCCAAATAAAATTATACAGCTCCCGAATAAAAGAATTATTACAGTCCAAATGAACAGTCCAAATAATGTACAAATTCCTAATTAATTAACGGAATTAAACAAAAAATAAATTAAACTGGCATTGCAAGCCAGGGACTGCCTGACTCTTCTCCGGGTTGATGAATGATGCATTGTGCGGGTTGCCCTTTGCGCAAAAATCCATGGCGATGCCCCGATTACCTCTTTTTTGCACTTTTCTTGAAATGCACGCCAAACTCTGAAAAGTTGCCTGATCTTGATTTTTTGCTGCAACATGAGAGCAGGAAAGGAAAGCATAGCAAATTATTTCACAAATATATGCATGCCCTCCCGATCTCGTGCCACCAATTCACGCATATCGATGCATGATGGCAAGAGGGTCGAAATGTGCAACTCAATCTTATAGAATGAATAGCACGATTATAAACAACAACAAAGAACCTCAACTCCATCATGGATGATCCGAGTGTCGGTGACTAGGGAATTGAGCACACTTCCGTCACTCGAGTACGAAACGCACCTCGTTTCCCGCTGCCGAGCTAACTCCTATCCCGGACACGATGCAATATGCCTATGATATGCATGAATGCAACTAAGATACAGCCTAGCATGCACAACGCTATGAAAATGAGATGTCTCGAAATGCGTGCAACACGGGCACGCCAAACTGAGTTGGAAAAAAATAGCTGAATGTGTCTAAGATACAACCTAGTATGCACTATGCGTTAAAAAAGAGATGCACTCGAAATGCATGCACACGGGCACGCAAAACTGAGAGAAAATGACATAATGCCCGATCTAAGATACAACCTAGTATGCACTTACTGCTGTTAAAAAAAGAGATCTCGAAATGCGTGCACACCGGGCTCGCCAAAACCGAGAAAAATGACATACGCATGCAAATGACATGGAAATATGATATGGGCTTACATTAACATGAGAGAGCCTCAGCCACACTCACATAGGAGGTCGATGGATGAAAATGAAGTGCCTCGAAATGCGTGCACACGGGCACGCAAATCGAGGCAATGGCATATGCAATGCAATAGCATGGAAAATGATATGCAAATATGCTAATGGAATTTCAGCACTGAAATGTGGGGAAAACAGCCTCGAAACGAGGCGAAAGTACACCCGATGCATGGATTTTGGCACCCAAAATGGCCTATAGCTATACCAAACATGCACAATATGGACATGCAATGAATAGACAGTAGCAAGGCAGCCCCAAAATAAGCATTTTTCCAGTTCAAAGCATGGCCAAACAACAAACATAAATAGGGCAAAACTAGTATGCAAAAATGGCCCTAAATATGAGGTTATGAAGCAACTCACAGCTGCTGACCCCAAACAGGTTAGGGCCCTTCAACAACATTGAAGAGGGGCCCAAAATAAGCCACTTTACAGAACTGTAAAAACCCCAAAAACAAACAAAGGTATGGCTAAGCTCTTATGCAAGAAATGGGCCAAAAGGTGGCCAAAGCACAAAGTACACAAAACATCCATCAAACAGCCAAAGACCCTTAATAAAATATGTTAAGAAGGTCAAAATAAGACTATTTTCAGTGCTGTAAAATGACCAAAAACCGAAGTATAAGGGGCTGCCAAGTCATGCAAAAATGGGGACTAAAGAGGGATATAACGCGAAGTGGCATATGAAGGTCCCAAACAGTGATGAACCCTTCTTCAATGTTGAAGAGGGACTCAAAATAAGCCTATTTATAGTTTACATCATGCTCCAAAACAGATCACACGTAGGCTAAAAATACTACGCAAGATAACGGTATTTAAGAAGGATATTGAAGCAAGTGCAATATGGGGGGCTCAAACAGTGTTGAGCCCTTAAGCAAAAGTGAAAAAGAGCTCAAAAGAAGGCCACTTTCAGTTAGGTCCGAAGCTCAAAACAACAAGCATATATGGCTTAAAAATGACACAAGAAATGGACCAAAAAGGGGGAAATGAAACTCACCCTTGGAGACAAGTCTTTGGTTGCTCCTTGGCTTGAGAAGTGATGCCTCCTAGCTGCTGGAAAGCCCCTCAAGCTGCTGGAAATGGAGTAGTGGTGGTGGTGCTTGGTGGTGGTGAAGAAAAGGGGGTAGAACTTAGGAGTTTTTGCTTGAAAGAGAGAGATGGTGGGAGAGTTGTATATGCAAGCTTGAAGGCAATTTGTTCCCTTAATACAAGAGATGGCAGCTGGTTATATGGACCAAGGAGAGGGGGAGCATGGAAGGAAAGGGTAGGAGAAAAGAACCAAGTCCTCTCCCCAAAAGGTGTCCCCCGGATATAGATATTTCTGGGGGACAACAGCTATACAGCTGTAAAGTGTAAATTGTAAGGAACATAACCGGCCACCTTTTGGATCTGCATGTGGCCGGCCGGCCACCACCCCTACCCGGCCGGCTAGGGGTCAAAAAGGTCAAGTTGATTTTCTGGCCGGCCACCACAAAAAGGTGTCCTCCAAGGTCCCCTCATCACAACCCTGTGGTTCGAATTTGGAAACTGTAAAACAGGAGAGAGAATAGGCCATTTTTAGGAGGGGTTCAAAAGGTTCAATTGGAGTTTCTGGCCGGCCATATGATATTAGGATCCTCCCATGTGTGTGCAACACAAATATGTGGTTTGGGGTTGAAGAAAGTGGCCCCGAGGTGTTCAACATTGGCTCGGAAGTGAGAAAAACGGGTGTCAGAGGGCGAAAATGGAATATAACTGGTTGCCAAGATAATTGCTGGCCTCCCACCCTCTAGTGACCTTCCTGGTGATAAAACAGAGGTACCTGCCAAAAATGAACGAAAACCGATGCAAAACGAATGCTCGGGGGCCAAAACACGCAGTTTGGGGTCCCGAAAACTGCCTGGTAAGCACCGAAAGTGGTATTCGACCACGAAGTGGGTCTCTCAGACCTCAGTGTCCCTCAAAAGGAAGTAAATAAGATGCACGCCAAAAACCAGAGCAATAGGAGATGGTTAAGCGGTCCCGAACCGAGGCACACGGCCTGACGGCTCCGAAAACCGGAAACCGGGCTCCGAAATGGGCAAAATG
Source organism: Camellia sinensis (assembly GCF_004153795.1). Classification (NCBI taxonomy): domain Eukaryota; kingdom Viridiplantae; phylum Streptophyta; class Magnoliopsida; order Ericales; family Theaceae; genus Camellia; species Camellia sinensis. The sequence continues at coordinate 43,931 of NW_021027132.1, read as the reverse complement.
GCCTACAGCCACAAAATGTAGCCCACGGCCACTGAGAGATGGTCTACGGGACCTCTCCCTCCCCTCAGGAAAAGAAACAGATAAAATCGAGTCTGGTTCGCAAACCGAGGCAAGGCACAGAAGAGGGTTCAAAAATCCGGAGGCAGGGCTCACGGCCGCGACTCTGAGACTTCTGAACGAGCGCGATATGCAGCATCACCAAGCGCTCAATTGGTGACGTCTGAGTCTTAAGGTCGGTCAAAAATGGGGTGTCTACACTTCTTTGAAGCCATTACCAAAGCTAGCGCCAATTTTTCCAAGGGTAGATACATTGTTTCTGCATCGGCTAAGGTTTTACTTACATAGTAAACAGCCCTTTGCTCTCCTTTTTCTTCACGAATTAATACCGCACTTATTGCATGTTTTGAAACGGCTAAGTACAAAAATAGCTCTTCTCCAGGTTCAGGTGTTGAGAGGACTAGAGCCGTGGTCAGATACTTCTTTAGGTCGGCCAAGGCGGCCTCACATTCATCAGTCCATAGGAAGTCTGTGGCCTTCTTTACCAGCTTGAAGAAAGGTTTACATTTGTCTGAGCTTCGGCTTATGAACCTGTTTAGGGCTGCGGCCTTTCCAGTAAGCATCTGAACTTGTTTTGCCGACGTCAGGCTTTTTTGCTCTAGGATGGCCTTGATTTGATCTGGGCTGGCCTCAATGCCCTTTTTTGTTACTAGGTACCCCAAAAATTTACCTGATCCAACTCCAAACGCGCACTTCGATGCGTTGAGTTGAAGCCGGTATGATTTGAGAATCTCAAAGACCTCTTTTAGGTCGGCAAGATGACCCCTTGGTTCCTTGGTCTTCACGACCATGTCGTCAATGTAGACTTCCACTGTTTGGCCAATCAGATTTTTGAACATCTTGGTTACCAACCTTTGGTAAGTCCCTCTTGCGTTTTTCAACCCAAAAGGCATTACCTTGTAACAATATAGTCCTTTCGGGGTGATAAACGTTGTCTTCTCTTCGTCTAGAGGGTACATGGCTATCTGGTGGTATCCTCTGTAAGCGTCTAGGAAGCTCATCCTTCCATGTCCAGATGTGGCGTCTACCAACTGGTTAATCTTGGGTAGAGGAAAGCAGTCTTTGGGACAAGCTTTATTCAGGCTTGTAAAATCTACGCAGACCCGCCATTTAGCATTCTTCTTCTTTACCACTACTGTGTTGGATAGCCATGTCGGGTAATGAACTTCTCGGATGGCCCTAGCCTCTAGAAGTCTGTCCACTTCTTCTTCTATTGCTTCGACGTGCATCAGCGTCGGTCTTCTGGCTCGCTAAATCACAGGTTTTGCCGACCTGTCGACATTCAGTCTGTGGCAAGTGACCTTGGGGTCAATGCCAGGCATTTCGTAAGGTGTCCAGGCGAACACCTCAATGTTGGCTCTTAGAAAAGTCTCCAACTCTTTTTCTTCCTCTTCGACTAAGCCCGAGCCAAGAAGAAAGAAGCGTTCTTCATCCCCCATCCTGAACGAGGATTTTCTTCAGCGTCTCTTCGCTCTTCTCGGTTGGTTCTTTGCCGACGTCTTCCAGGACTTTCACGTCCTCATCTTCAATTTCTGCCTTTTCTGGTTCTCGAATGTTGCAGGTGGATTTCATTGCTGCCATGGAGCAATTCTTTGCCTGCAGTTGATCTCCTCTGACTTCTTCAATCCCATGCTCTGTTGGGAAACGTAGTAGTTGATGCAGTGTTGAGGGAACTGCCCCCATTGCATGCAACCATGGTCTTCCCAAGATGATGTTATATGGCGAAGGTGTGTCAATTACCATGAATTATGTCCTGATCTTCTTAGTGCCAGCTTGCTTGTACTTCCAAGCTTGTTGCGCCCAGTGGCCACGTCGGCGTTCTATTGAAGCCGACCATCGGGCCATTTGATTGCTCCAAGTCATCAGGATAAAGGCCTAGCTCTTTGTAACATCTAACGTACATGATGCCGCAAGAGCTGCCTTGATCAATCAAGATGCGTTTCACTTGGCACTCCCTAACTTGGAGGGATACTACCAAGGCATCATTATGGAGATGCTGGACCATCTCTAGGTCGGCTTCAGTAAACGCTATCGTCGGTCCCTGGCTTTCTTTAGGTCGAGGTCGTTTATGTCCAACCTGGTTTACGTGCTACAGGTGTTTTACCTTCTGGGACTCCCCTCGTATGTCGTTTTCGTTCACCTTTGAGTGAATTACGTTAACCACCCGTGGTCCTCCTGCGGGTGGTTGCTGTGTTGGGAGAGGCGGAGCTGCTGGTGCTTGAGGCAATCTTGCCTGTTCTTCTCTAGTCCTGGCCTCATCAACAAGGTCCCTCAGATGTCCTTGCCTTACCAAGTCTTCTAAGTGTGCTTTTAGGGCTCTGCAGCCCTGAGTTGGATGCCCTTCTTCATTATGGTAAGCACAACGCCTACCGACGTTTCTTCCCATGAATTCCCCTGGTGTTCTTGTCGGTCCTCTAAACTATGGTTGGTTTCGTATTTGATCCAAGACTTTGTGGATCGGGACTCGGAATATGGTCGTTACTGCCTGTTTTGCTTTCAAGTCCGTTTCTTGTTTGGTTGGTCCGTTGTTATCTCGGCTTCGCTTCGGCGAGCCGTTTCCTTTCTCCTTCTTTATTTCTTTATTTCCCGACGTATCCTCCTCGGCTCTGATATATTTCTCTATTCTCGCCATGAGTTCTTCCATGCTTTTTGGCAATGTCTTTGCCAAAGATTTCCGTAATGGACAGTCATCTTTCAGGCCATTCTTGAAGGACACAACCGCCACCTCTTGGTTGTAATCAGGTATTTGATTGAACACCTCATAGTACCTTTTTGCGTAGGCCCTACGGCCTTCATCCTTGGCGATCTTTAAAGCCATTAGTGCGTCGACCCTCAAGGGCTGAAGTTTATTTGTCACAAACCTGGCCACAAACATCTTGGCCAGGCCTTCCCAAGTCTTTACGCTTCCCTTCGGTAGTTTATGGAACCAATCTGATGCAATTTCTCCAAAGGACGAGGGGAATACTTTGCAGAGCAACTGCTCGTTCCCACTATATAATGCCATTGAATTCAAGTATAGCCTAACGTGGAAGTTGGGATCTGACTTACCATCATATATTTGGAACCTCGGCATACTAAATCTCTTTGGTACTTGAAATTTGTCCAGTTCCACTGAGAATGGTGTCTTTGGCTTAACCGGGGAAGTTACCTCGGCTTCAGCATTTTGTTGTTTCCTCTTGAGGTAATCTCTCAAGTCTTCTTTACTCCTCCGTGGAGCTCGGCTATCTTTGGACTTCAATCTTTTTGGCACACTACTTTCAGCCTCGTGGCCACTATATAATGCCATTGAATTCAGGTATAGCCCGATGTGGAAGTTGGGATCTGACTTACCATCATATATTTGGAACCTCGACATACTAAATCTCTTTGGTGCTTGAAATTTGTCCAGTTCCACTGAGAATGGTGTCTTTGGCTTAACCGGGGAAGTTACCTCGGCTTCAGCATTCTGTTGTTTCCTCTTGAGGTAATCTCTCAAGTCTTCTTTACTCCTCCGTGGAGCTCGGCTATCTTTGGACTTCAATCTTTTTGGCACACTACTTTCAGCCTCGTGGTGGGCTCGTTTTGATCTCTCTCCATGTGTTGTGTCAAAGCAGAGCGCCTGCCCTTGAACATGTCGATGTTCTTTGGGCTCTGGGTCCTTCGTCTGATACGTCATTCGGGACTCCTCTTGTCTTGGCTCCTCTTGTCCGACTTCCCTGGAAGGTCGGTGAGAGTGCCTTCCGCTCCTGGTGTGCTGAGGGACTTCGGGGATTGCTCTTTTTCCCCTCTTCTGTGTATTAGTTGCGGGCATCGGCGTATCCTGCAGCGGGTATGATGGCTACATGACATTATTTTGCATCATGAAGTTGACGACCGATTGAAGGTCTGCCAACTTGTTTGCCAATTCTTTTACTTCCTCATCCCTCCGTAGGCACCTATCCCTCCATACCTGAAGGTTATCTTCGTTATAGTACTTGCCTTGTTCTGTCCTCTTCGAAGTGTCGCCCTCCTGGCCGACGTCTTTCGCGGCGTGGGTCTGGTCATGAGTTTCTGCATTGTGGTTGTCTCCTTCAATGTCAAGGTCAATTGGTCTGCCACTCCCAGCAGGAGTGTCGCCCTCAATGTTTTCTTTCTGTCCGTTACTGGCCATCTATTCTTCTAAGTTTCCCACAGACGGCGCCAAATTGTATGGGTAATTTTCTGACCACACTGCCCGCCTAGTAATCAGCTGGAGAGCACCGGCAGAATAGATGGTTTTAGCTAACCTGTAACAGAAAGAAAGGGCTTCGGCGGTGGCTCTTCCACCCGGGGGGCACTCCGACGATCAAGTTAGTATATCTCTCAAAGATAATCAAGTGCTAAACTCACTATTCAAAGCATAAAACTGTGTACCTTAGACCCACGGGGGTGTCTTATTTTTATAGCCAACTCAATCCTGATCCCACTAGAAGCCTGACTTCTATGGACTCTCATTCAGTGCTTATTTTGGATTTCTTAAGAGATAAAGATAAACTCCCTAAGAGTTTTATCCTTATCTTGGCTAAGTCTTCTCTTACTCTAGGACTCTTGTCCCTTATGCTTTATCTATTTATCTCGGATTCTGATATCTTCGGAGACAATCTCGGCCAAGTCGAAATAACCTCGGCGTCACAACCTGGACACGTGGCACCTCGACTGATACGTCGGCGTTACCTTGCCACGTGTTGGTATTCAGAAAATACATCCCCACAGTAAGTTTTCTCTAAACTAAAGAAGGGTAGGTTCCCGGGCGAGATTGAATGGAAAGACCTCATCAACAAAAAATTGGCTAATCCTCAAGTTCTACACAACTACCAGGTTATGTGGTCTTAGTTCGTGGTGGCTATTATGAGAAATATACACAAACAATGTCAATCACAATCATGGTTTTTTTTTCTTCCTCCAATTATGTATAAAATTTGAAACTAGAAATTGGGGGTATCCCATAGGTTTATGACCCTGAGCATTGTGGCTTGGATGGGGCATATGGATTATGGAGGCATGCGGGATATTTATAGGTTTTATGTTTATATATATGTGAATTGTTAACATCCAGTGGATGGTAAATTTTACTTTGATGTTCAAATTTAGCTACACAACTCTCTTGAATTAACTTCCAAAAGATTTTAATTTTGACCAAAAGAAGATAGAAAAAAGAAAATAACAGAAAATTCTAAAACTTGAATTAGTCATTGACTAACCATTTAAAAGTGAACAATAAAATCTCCATATTTGCTGTTATGTTGATTTGGAATGTACTCTCTTTCATATGTAAGGCCTCTGTTAGGTTATTTTAGTAACTTTTAAATTTTTTGACTAAAATACAAAGTAAAAAAATTAATATGTTTGAGATAATATTTTAATTTTTTGTGAAAAGATATGCAAAAATTAAGAGAAAAAAAAATTGACTTCCTTTGTATAATTTGTTGGATTTTTAAATTTTTTAATGATTTTTTAGCTTTTAACCTAAAATATGATATTGTCAAATAAAACCTTAATAACACGATGAGATTCGTATCTCTGAGTAGTTTATCAAAGTGTGACTAGTTGTCAACACATACATACTATATATATACCCAAACAAACACACAGAGAGATGCCGTTAGGTGAATAAGAAACTCGCTGCATATGTCCGTCTGATTTTCCTCAACAATATATATATATATCTGATTAATTATTATAACCACAAAACAGAGATTACACAGCTCAAATTGTGCGTAGCACAAAGCTATCACTACACCCTCAAAGTTGCTAACCCAAAAATACAAAAATTTAAAAACAAATGGCCCAGATCAATGTTCTGAAACCCGGACCGAACCGGCCGGTTAAACCGGTTGGACTGGAAATCGGGTCTTATTTCGGTCCGGTCAACTCTCTAAAACCGGATTAGGAGCAAAACCGGCTTAGAATTGAAAAATTGAAAGACCCGGCGGGAAAACCGGTGACCCTGACTGAGTTTGGTGGGTTGGACTGTTGATTTTTTTCTATTTCTTTATTTTCTTTCTTTCTTATATATTTATATATATATAATATATATATATATTTCAAAATTTTGACTAAAAATTCTTATTTTCTGATATTTTAGCTATTGCTGCTCGCGATTCTGTTGTATTTGTAAGCATACTTCTATATCATTTTTCTTTTCTTTTCATTTTACTTCGAAAATTATTGACCATGAAAATATTCGCTATGTCTTCATTTAAAAAATAAATAAAATTCACAAATACTACTTTTGTACAAAGAAAAAATTGAACTTTTCTCCAACGAAAAAAAAAAGAAGGAAAGTAAAAGAAAAAGAAAAAATTGTACAATTTGCAATTTGTTTATAATAATGTGTTGATGTTATGTGTAGATGATATTAATGGTTTGATTTTATTTTCCTCCTTGTTTGGTTATATATATGTATGTATTTTTTTTTTTATTGGGATTTTAGTTGGGTGGGCCAACATGGACAGTTCAATTAGGGAGAAGAGACTCAACTACTGCAAGCTTAAGCAGTGCAAACAGTGAGCTGCCATCCCCATTCATGGATCTTAGTGACCTCATTTCTGCCTTCTCAAACAAAGGTTTTACTACTACAGATATGGTTGCTCTTTCAGGTATATATATACTAGTTACACAGACACCGTGTTACCCTATTTTTAAGTTCTGTATTTTAATAATTTTTAAAAATAAAAATATTATTCTATGAAATCAAATAGAATAAATTATTAAATATATGATAGAATTATGTGATATAATATGTATATTTTTTGATTTGTTATACACGTTGACTTCAATTCTATTATCATATCTTTTTAAGTGAATTAATGAATTTTTAACATTTTTTCCAAATTTATAAAAAAAAATTATGATATTTAGTTTTTTTTAACCGATAAATATAAAACAAATATTAAGATAATTCTGTCATTTTAAAAAAAAAATTACTAAGATGATTCAATGAACTAATGAAGCAAAAGAAAAAAATACATATATACATATATATATATATACAAATAACTAATTTTATTAATACATAAATCATACTCGTATAACAAATGACAAATTTTATTAATAAGTAAATCATTAAGTAAATTAACAATTTTAAATGATATGAAAAATATTTTTTATTAACTATTTTGTTAATAAATAAATTATTAAGTCAATTAACAATTTTAACGATATGAGAAATATTTTTCACTAAATAATTTTGATAATTTATTATTGCATATGATTTTTTTTCCTAAGTATTATGTTAAATTAAAATTTATAATAAACGATAGTTGTAATTTCTAATATTATAGGACTAATTCATATTTTAAACAAATCTTATATAGGTGCTATGGGTGTATTTGTAATTTGTTAAAAAATAAAATATTTATGTTTCATAATTGACTAAGATTATTTGCATAACTACGAAAAAAAAACTTATTTCACAATTGACGAAAAATATTTATATAATTATGAAAAAACCTGTTGCATAATTGGTCAAGAATATTTGCATAATTATGAAAAAACTTTCACTTAACATATAAACAACCATTAGTAAATTATTTAAAATAAAAAGATAAAATTGAAAAAAAAAGAAAAAGACAAACCTCAAGTAGTTAAGTAGTTCTTATATATATTGATATATAATAATATTATCTACTCTGAAAAAGTATTTAAAAAATTACTCAGAAAAGTAAATTATTTTGTGATTAATATCACACCAATTTTAAATATACACTATCCATCTCATTTTCAGATAAAATTCGGAACACATTCACAGTACATAGCATTTTCATATATATATATGTGTGTGTGTGTGTGTGTGTGTGTGTGTGTGTGTTTGTGTATTAGCCTAGCTCCCTTGAAAACAAGAACACATATGTCCCATTCTCTCACACATGGTTATATTGTCCCACATTCATATACATTCATCTAACCATATATATATAAGCTGTAATATTCAGTGTTACCAAGTGCAGTGGTACACTAAGAGCTTGTTTGGGGAGTGCTGTAGCACATTTTTTAATCTTTTTTTAATCATATCACTCTTTTATTTTATTTTTTACATATTTTTTCGTAAAAAATTAAAAAGTACACTTATTTAAACGATCCTAAATAGACAGACTGATATTGATTATACCAAGACGATGTAATGAATTAATTATGGATAATCGTGGTTTTTCCAACCCCCACCCCCACCTCTGGTTCTGGGATCGTGGCCGTGGTTCGCTGACGCTTCACCGTAGTCGTTAAGATTCACTCTCAGAGACCTTCCTTCCATGGCCTCCACCACAATTGCCACCTTGCTCTCTGTAAACTCCCCATAGGACAAACAATATCATTGAAATCTTTATATGACAACTTCAATTCAATACATACATCAACAAAACAGACACAACACAACATTAATAACCTCCCCAACTCACAAATCAAACTGTTCAATTCAATTTTGACTCCTAAATTTGAATAATTTTTGGAATTTATACTTAGGTTTTGAAGTTATACAATGCTTTGCTCAAACTTCAAAAAAAAAAAAATTACTTACTTAAAACTTAGCTTGATTAGAAGGAAACCGATCAAATTTAAATATAACTTAAAATTTTTTATGTTTTTAAATTAAATTTACTCAACTAGTTTAAACTCTGATTCTTGTTAAATTGTATTTTACTTAAGTTTTAAAAATCTTTAAAAAGTCAACATCCCAAAAGCAATTAATAAAGGGCAGTTTTCTCTTCTGCATTTGCATTCATTTACACGTGAAGCAAGCAAAGCAGCGCTTTATATACAGCTGGAGCAGTGCACGGACTACAATGTTATCCCATTTTGCTTCCATTCAAACTTCAAAAAAAATTTAAAAAAAAAAAAAATCCCAAACATAATTTGTATTCCCAAACCAAAATGAACATTATCTAAATAAGTTCTTAACATTTTTTTAAACTTTTTAAATTTTTTTTGTGAACTTTTAAGGGACAAATTGACCTAGATTTGACTTAAAAAAAAACAAAAAAAAGTCTAATTGGCCTAGATCTAGCCATAGAAACTACCTTTCATATCACACACTGTATAAAAGAAAATTACTAAAATACATTTATGTATATCTATCTATATGGCATGTAGGGTTCAGTATAGAGAGAGAAACATACATACCTGAGAGTGAAATGGTGTTTCTCGCACAACAGATTATCACAAAGCCGAAAAACAAGCACAACCAGAGCCGAATTCCAACACCCATCTCTCTCTCTGTCTCTCTCTCTCTGCTGGGAAGTGAGCGGAAGAGAAAAACCGACCTGTGAACGCTATTTATAAGGTGCGTGGGATTCCGAGATCCCACACGTGGCAAAGTGCCATTGGATGATGGAGTTGACGTTTGCAATTCTAGGGTGACACGTTGTTTCTTAAGAGCAAGGATCGTCTAGAATTTTTTTTTCCTAAAATTTCTTAGAGTGGTGCATTGTGTGATTGAGATTTAATGACAAGTCACATTAATTTTTCAACATTAAATCTTAACCACACAATACACCACTTTAAGAAACTTTAAGAAAAAAGTACTCTAGAGGATCCTTGGTGGTTTCATAAACCAAACCAACATGACAAAGAGGATTGAATCTGAACCGTTCAAAATTAGGTCAACGGGTTGCTCTCGCTTACTTTACCCCAAAAGGAATACGAGCAGGAATAGGAAGACGAGGAAAACAATGGCCTCGTTTGAGAAAGGTTAAAAATTAAAGTTTGAGGTTAAAATTTATAAAATGATAAAATAAGTTAACATAGTCAATAAGATAAAATGTCATATTAAATTCATAATGATTTTATATTTTCTCTGACAAATATCATATCAAATTATAAAAAAATCTCACCATCTTTTTAAATACAAAAATTTTAATCTATTAAAATAGTCAAAAATAAAAATAACCAACTTCCCAAACAATATCAATATATATATATATGATCCTTATTTTGCTAAAAATGCTTGGACTCAAAGTTGAGCATCTTCCTGATTCTTAAAATGATGTGACTAATCAAGTATTTTTATTTTATTGATTTTTTTTTTCTTGCCTTTCTGAATCAATCAAAAGTGAGTGGAGATTGTGAAGTTGTGTTTTTTTAAAATCTGTAGCATTGTTGTTATTTTGCAGTCCAAGATCTCAATGATACACATTTTATGTTACAATAATACTAGAGATATTAATTTTTTTACCAAATAAATGACCAAATATCTCATACGAGTGTGGAATTTACAATTTTATAAACTCTACATTAGTCATTTATTTGATAGAAAATTCAGGACTTATAATATTTTCTTTTATATTATTAAGTTCTTGTGAACTTCACATGCTAACCTTATGAATTTATAGCATATACTTTAAAAATATATACCTTAATATAAATATTTTTAAAAAAAGAATAAAAGAATAAAACTAATTATTCAAAAAAATTATCAAGAATGTTACTTATAATGCAAAAGAGTAGTTGACATTAAATTAACAATTCATATATATAATAAATAGTTCAGATCAATGATATAAGTCTTGAAGTATGCCCAATTAATCCAAGAATACGAGAAATTTTTATATGTGAATATGATACATGTTATATGGTACTTTCTAGTATTGTGATTGATTTTGATAATAAAATCTACTACATTTATGTTGAGTATTTAGAGAATAACAATGAACATATATATTTGTGATTAATGAAAAGTAGTGTCACATAATACCCTATTCACATACAAAAATTTCTGAAAGAATACTACATCTTCAATTGGCGATCTAACTTGAGATTCCATCTTCTTTACGTAACATGGAGTATTGATGTTTACTCCAAGTTCAAGCTCGAAAAGTACACATCTATCCATCATTTTTGCTCAGTGAAAAGGGGAGAAAATGGAATAGCACGTGCCAGCAACATGACCATAAGAGTCCATACCCGTTGAAAGAACTTGAGAGGATGACAAAAAAATGAGCTTGGACGGCTCTCGGTGGGGGAAAATTATAGCATACCACTAAAGCATAGGAAGAAAACCTTGTTTTGAGAAGAAATTTTGTTCCTAGTGAAATATCTATAGTACACCTTGTTTGGTTTTAATTTTTTAAATTTAATTTTTTAAAAATTGAAATTTTTTTTTTATTTTTTTTTGTTTTTAGTGAATTTTTTTAATATTATGAACAAATTTTTTACTTCTTAGATACACTTAATATAAATATAATTAAAAAATATAATGTTTGTGAATTTTTTAAAATTTTTTTTTCTAAATATCCAAAATATAAAAATTCAATATATTTTCTTATTCTTGTATATTTATTATTTTTTTTTATAAATATTTTATTTTTTAGGTACATCTAAAGTTAGGTGTATCTAAAAAAATAAAAAATCTGCTTAAAATATTATTAAGAAAACACTAAAAAAAATAAATTAATTTTTAAAAAATTAGAACCAATCAAAGTGTATATTATTCAAGTGATTCATAATGTATCCTACTTGGAATAGTTGACAAACTCCACCAAAAACTATATACTAATGATAATATTAATAAGATTGCGTCCGCGGAATGCAGATTGGGTTCATAATCTAATTTCATTAGTTTAAAGACTAAAATTTTTTAGCACCGTACCACAACTTTCAAGGGGAGGGCCAGTTTAGCACTCAACTTCAATCCCCAGTATAGTCCCACATTTACTGCAATATGAACCCAAATTAAAACATTAGGATTTGTGTCCTATTTATTATTGATCCCAAACAAAATAAGATTTGTGTTTAGCCGTAAGAGTATTGAGCAGGAATAGGAGGCTACTTAACTTCACAAATTTTGCAAAATTTGGCCAATTTGCTTGGTTTCATTTTTCTAAAAACACTTTTAAGAAAATTTTACTTTCTTATTTTCCATATTTTTTTGTTTTTACTGAATTTTTAAAAATATTTTAAGCAATTTTTTTACTTTTTAGGCACACCTAACATAAATACACTTTAAAAGTAAAAAAAATTGTAAAAAAAAATCTTTTAAAAATTCACTAAATACAAAAAATACAAAAAAAAAATACAAGAATTTAGTATATTTTTTGTATTTTTATGTATTTATTAATTTTTTAAAATATTTTTCACAATTTTTTTACTTTTTAGATGCATCTAAGTAAAGTGCATAAAAAAAAGTTTAAAAAGGTTTAAAATTTTAAAAACATTCACTAAAAACAAAAAAATACGAAAATAAAAAAATTCAGTTTTCAAAAAACTTAATTTAGAAAACTCAAAACAAGCATACTGATATGGTGCTTCGTTTGGGTTTTTTGAATTAAGTTTTTTGAAAATTGAGTTTTTTGTTTTTTGTTTTTCATTTTTCGTATTTTTTTGTTTTTAGTGACTATTTTTTAAATTTTAAGCATTTTTTTTTAACTTTTTTAAAAATAGATTACTTAAATGTATCTATAAAATAAAAAATTTGTGAAAAAATATTTTAAAAAATTAATAACTACATAAAAATATAAAAAATATACTGAATTCTCGTATTGTTTTGTATTTTTGGTAATTTTTAAAAGTTTTTTTTCACAAAAATTATATTTTTTTTATATGTATTTATATTAGATGTGTCTAAAAATTTTAAAAAATACTTAAAATATTAAAAAAATTTAACAAAAATAAAAAAATACGAAAAATAAGAAATTAAAATCTTTTAAAAAGTATTTTAAAAATACCAAAAACAAACCAAATGAATAATTTTCAAATCCAATCTTCGTGTTAGGGAAGTCAAAGCAGCCTTCGCATCTCCAATTCCAAAACTATTTCGGATAAATTGTCAAAGACACGGTAGCATCAACCTAATACTCAAATTTGACTTCATCATTACAAAACACAGAAGATAAAACATCATATCAAAAATATCAAGTCAAAAATGATACTCCGTATATAAAAAAACATGGGTGTTACCTTCCCACTATAGACTGAAAGGCAAATTACACTATTCATCTCAATAATTTGACTCAATTTTCACTTTGGTCACTATTATTTTAATTTAAAAATTTTAATTTACAATAAATTCAGTTTTAAGTTGATCTTTCCTTACAAATTATTATCAATTATTTCCACGTGTATAGTTTAAGAGACTAACACTCAACACAAAATATTGATTTTAACATCCAATTTGAAAGCATAATCCATTAAAAATTTAAATGCAGAATAATTTGTTCTAACATTGTGCAAGACATCATATTTGCTTGATAAACATATTCATTTGTGCTCAAAAGCATGAAAACCTCCATGAAAGATACAAATAGCGGTACACTAAGGCCGTGTTTGGCTAACCTAAAAAAGTGCACTTATTTCACCTTTTTATCTTTTTTAGGTCACATCAATCAACATCTCCTCTTTACTTTTTCTACACATAATACAAAAAAAGTCAAAAAGTACACTTATTTTAGTCTTCCCAAACTTGGCCTAATACACATGACTTTCCTGCTCTATTACTAAATAGAGATTGCAAAGAGGCTTCTTTAGATTATTTCATTATCAATCATATAGCCTTAAACAAATGGCAAATTAGCTTTCCTGCCCTATTACTAAATAGAGATTGCAAAGAGGCTTCTTTAGATTATTTCATTATCAATCATATAGCCTGAAACAAATGGCAAATTAGCACATAGATTAAGAGTTGTCAAGGCACATAGATGAGTTCTAGTCCTCGAACTATTTAGAATGTTGTTTAGCTAACTTCCACATAACAGGAAATAAATTAGCAAAATAATTATGAAATTCCATTTCTCAAAATGAGTATAATTTATATACAGCAAACATTACACCACACCACTCTAGAGGAAAATTTTCCTCTCTAAAAATCCTAATCCACTATTTAGAATGTTGGTAATAGCTCTCATCTTTTTTCTTTGAAACCCTCCACTTCTTTGAGATCCCCCGCCCACCTAAATTGCTCTCCACCATTTTTTTCTTTGAGCCCCCACTGTAATCTACAAAATACACATTTCTTTCGACGCCCTCCTCTACCGCCACCTTTCCTGCAACAAATCCCCATCTCATTCTAGTCACTCTTGGCACTCTCTCTAGTTCTCACTCTAGAGTTCTCTTGGATCTCCTCTTGTTAGATCCTCGTCAGATGGACCTAGACTTACGTCATATTTTTGTAAGAGCAAGTGCATTCTATTTTTGCATGCAAGGCGAAGTAGATTTGAAGCCTGAAGGACAAAATTATAGATGGTAGATGTGCTTAAAAGGGGGGAACAACCTGTGATCTAGGGGTAGTTTATGAGGGGATCATCTGGGAGAGAAAGACATGTATATTCAAATGGACATTCCAAAAATTGATTGGTATATGGATGTTAGGGCAATACCTCAGGTTCCAAACCCAAATATTCCAGAAGGTTGGAAAATTTTGAAAATTTATCGAAAGACACCATTAGAAATCGAAAACGGAGTTGATGATCCAGGTTTTGACATTGAAGTTAAAACATAGAGGATTTTGGGGTTGTTACACGTAGTACATTTTGGGTGGGGAGTGACCGGACAAGTGGACTTAATACAATTGATCACGACGTACTTTTTCAATAGAGTTTTGAACATCATTGTTAATGAACTTGAGAACACCCCCATCTTTAGGGTTTTGTCACTAGATTTGCCTATGAACTCTACATACCTGAATCAAACAATGGTTGATATCCATACAAATGAGGCCTCTCCCTTTATATAGCCATTCACCTCCTCAATGGATAGCTAGGATCATTTTGATACAAGGGCTACAAACTCCTCTCTAGAATATTCCATAAAAATATCTAGGACAACTACTCCTCCTATTATATTTTAGAATTCTCTACACTAGTATAGTAGATGGTAGGCTTCTCTACAATATTCTAGGATGTCCCAAAGGCTTCTCCACAATATTCTAGGATGTTCCAAACTTACTCACTCATACTCCTCTAGATCCTTTAATGTTTTTCCACTACGTTCCGGAATCTTCTAGGCCACTCTCGACTCTTCTACCACATTCTAGAGCCTTGTAGCATACTCTAGCATGTTCTTACACCTTTCGAAACCTTCAAACACATTCCATAAATCTCATATGTTGCTCCCTATGTCATATAAATTCTCGGGGCGTGACACTTTGCTCATATAGTCTATGCATATTAAATTATTATCACTTTTTAGCTATTCCCAAATTCAAACACAAGTTTCTATTCCTTGTTATGTATGAAATCTCTACGCACCTTTTGCTTAAGGACTCACATTTTAAGTTCATAAGCCGCATGCTTTCTGTGCTAAAGTATTATGAAACTTCTTGAAAATGTCTATATATAGGTTCTTCATAGCCCACTTGGTTTTTTAGGGTTTTCTAAAAAACTAGGGATTAGGGTTTATAAACGCAGAAGAAAGTAATTAATGAACATGTGTGGGGTGCGCGCACACACACACACAGAGTCAGGTCAAGATTTAGAGAGTCGGTGAGATATATTCGAGTGAAATATAATAAATTTCATTCGGTGCAATGGTGGTTATGAATGGAAGAATTGAGGTGGTGAAATGGTGATTGTGGAGAGGAGAGTTGAGGCAGTGGGAAGCTAATAAGGAAGGGTGAGAGAGAGAATGGGAGAGGCTAAACGAGACGTGTGTATCTATTTAGTATAATAGAATAGAGTAACCGACTTCTTCTTTTTTTCTTTTTTATTTTTATTTTTATTGATGACCGCCTTTCAAAAACAAATAATAATTTTAAAAATACATTATAAAAAATACATTATACCATCATAAAAAATAACAAGTTAGATTACAATTACTCATCTAATTTTTTTATTAAAAATACATTATTTAATAATTTTAATATAAATATATTGACTTATCTTTTAGTTAAATTAAACCAATCACAAAGATAAATAAGATAAATATACAATTTAATATACAAGTAATAAATAAATAATATAAAAAACAGACAACATCAAATTTTTTTATTCATACAACTAACGAATTTTTGATAAAAATAAGAACCAAGTATTAAATAAATTAAAATATTAAAGAAACTTAGTGTAATTATATCAAATTTATAGAGCTCACTGTATTTTATTCAAACCTCATAACATATCAATGTAATTACCCAAAATGACGAGTTAAGTATGAATGGCTCCTCTCCATATAAGTATTTTTTATACTTAATATTTTTATGGATTCTATCTTAACATTAACTTAAATTTTGTATGAGGTAACTTGAACTTGAATAGCAAATTGATGCTGCTCTACTTCGAATAAACTATCTTATAAGAGTCCATATATCATATAAACCCTTCAAAAGAGGTGTATCATGTATAAGTTAAAAATATTTGATGATATTGATATCACAAAATGTTATGACTAAATAATTTTTAGTTATAATTAAAAATATCACAATAGATGATAATTAAAAAACCACTTGAAATATAATTAAAAAATCTCTTTGGACATAATTAAAATAACAATCACAATAAATCATGACTAGCATTATAATGAATTATAATCAAGTCATAAGGCTTAACTAAACATGAACATCAACAAACTATAAAATCAAAACCAAAATATATTAAGATGTGTATTATAAAATTTTCGTAAAATAACTCCATCTCCATTAGCCACTATAAGAAATTTCACTTTTGGCGACTAAAATTTTAGTCGCCAAAAGCCTTATTTTTAGTCGCTAATTACTTTTGGCGACTAATATATTTGCTCACCCGTTTGGTCGCCAACAGTTTGTCAGGGAAACAATCGGCGACTAAAATTTTTTTGGTAGCCAAAAGTGACCTATTTGGCGACTAAAACTGTAGTCGCCATATATTTTTTTAAAATAATTAAATATATATATTTTTTACTTTTAGTGCCTAAATTATGTAGTAGCCAATTGAGCATGTATGTTTGGCGACTAACTATTTGGTAGGCAAAAGTTTCACTTTTTGAGAATTGGCGATTAAAAATTTAGTAGTCAAAAGTTTCCTTTTTACAATTGGCGACTAAAAGTTTAGTAGCCAAAAGTTTCACTTTTTGACAATTGGCTACTAAAATTTTAGTAGTCAAAAGCCAATCTGTGATATTTGTTTAGACGCAAAAAGGTCTCATTTAGTTTTTATAATTGGTTCTATAATATTTTTTCGCCACCTGTAACCTGTGCATATACAAAATTATTCATCCATTCATTCATTCAATTCTCAACCATTCAATAAAAATATTTCTCCACAACCTATAGCATTTAATTTTCAACCGTATACAAAACTTAACTATTAACCGTATATATCAAAGAAAATAAGAATTCAAATTAAAAAAAAAAATCTTAATAACAAAACATATCAGGTATACATGTTTTCCATAAACAAAAATATAATGTAAATTGTACCTATGCAAACATCATCAATTTGGCCCAAAAAATATCACTGTGTCCATGCCAACATCATCAATTTGTTACAAAAACATAATATTCATTAATATTTTATTGAATAACATTGCATTTACAATTATAATAAAAAAATAAAAAAAAGAATACATATAACTTGAAATTTATTATCTTTTTATATTTTACGATCGAAGAAATTTATTATCTTTCTATGGTTCGGAGGCTGTAATTAAAATTCAAATATAATTAATCTTTTCAAATGAATTATTGGCTCAATTCGAATGTATAACCTTAAGCCATGTTTGTTTGGGTAGACATGAGCTTGGGATTAGACTAATAGTCCAATAAAATTATTAATTCGATGTTTGGTTTAACAATTGAAGTAGGGACTAATTATTTTAAACTTGACTATTAGTTAAGATAGGATACATAATCCAACGGATTCGTAGTCCTAGGACTATTAGTCATGGGAATGCTAATCCAATCCGCCCAAACAAACATGGCCTTAAGGAATTGACACATTTATATGTTTCCTTTTCTTGATCAGAAATTGATAGATTGTAGTTTACTTAACAAGTAATTTGAGCTAATGGAGGTGAGGAATCAGATAGCTAATTTGTTCAAGATGAATAGTTGAACAAGTATTATTGTTGGCATGAGCTGTATTATTATTAATATGTGTATACCCCTATAGTTAGGCAAGAATCAAGGTGTGAGCTGTATAGTTTCCTAATGTTAGGAGGATTGTAACACTATAAAAATACATGTTCTTCTGAATGAGAAATATAGAAAAATATTCCTAAACATATGAATATGAATTTCTATATGGTATCAGAGCAATCCTAAAGCTCTCCTTGAAACCCTAATCTCCTCGGAGTTCTGAAGCTGAAATTCGAATCCACAGCTTCTCTGTAAAACGTCTGCAACGTTGGAGTCCCACTGCACCATCTATCTCCATAATATTGTAACTTGTAGACCAAAAGCCACATCGAATCAGATCCGTTAGTAAGATCATAATTTGCTCCCGAATCAATTCAGCGAAGTCTTCCTGCGTTGTTATACTCTACGATTCAATAGGTGATCAATCAATCGTAACAGAAACAACAGCTGCCGCTCTCCAGGTTACTGTCCAACAAATTCGCCAGGAAAATTCTTCATTTCCTATCGGAGTCACACTGGATGAGGCCAATTATTCATTATGGTCTCAACTCATGGAGATGCGTATCTCTGCTCGAAACAAAATCGGATATCTCACTGGAACAACTACAAAACCAGCACATGGAGATGCCAATTATGATACATGGGTTGTTGAAAATAACAGGGTCAAAGGTTGGCTTATTGACTCGATGACCACATCATTGATGCAACGTTTCATTCGACTTCTTATAACCACAGAGATATGGAAGGTGGTCTCGAAGACCTTCTGTAGACGTCCCTGAACGCCCCCGGAAGGGTGAGTCCCGTTCTGTTCGTTTGGGTTTCACTACAGTTCGGACTCTCAAATTTGTCACGGTTCTTAATCTAAACCAAAGAGTCCAAATCTGGCAAATTGTTTTGAGAAAACAAATTTTGAAAGAAGTGTCAAACATGGACTGCTTTGCCAGATACAGAGTCGCCACATAAATATTTTATTTTGGCAAATTTAGGAAACCCTGGCTCGTTGCCTAAGGCCACGTGTCCGTCATCACTAAAGTTGCATCGGCTCCGGGACTTTGGGACGATTGGAAGGTCATTTCATGAGCACCCCGCTCGCCCGATCAAAGATCGGCCTCTACTAACCATGATATCGAGTTTTGAAACATTATGTGTTCTTATTCCGGTTATTAGCCTAGATTTACTATGTGTGCGCCAGCATACAAGTATAGACTGGATCGCCTGAATTGGAACAAAACATTTCATGTTTGTTTTGTTTAAAAATGGTTTGATGGTGCTACCCGCAAGTAGGCTAAGACGGCGGATTTGCCACCCTCGGGTGGGCTTAGAAAACATGATTTTGCCCACTATCTAGTGGGCTTAAAACACACATTTGATGAATTGTTCCAATTCAAATAACCCAACCTTCACCCACAGGTATTCAGACAGTTATATCACATAAGCATATAACCTCATGGTAAAGCATGCTATTCATGGCAGTCACTCACACGCATGCAAGGATGCTAAAGCATTAAAACTTACCGAGTACTCCAAGCCAAACCAGAAGCTAATTAGAAATCCATGCATGATCTTAATTATACGGAAATGCCTAATGCAACACATGCAAAAATGCAACTATAGCAGGCTCGGCTATTCTAAACATGGCATATGAAATGCTACAGCTAACATGTATTCAACTTGGAATTGAAAATACAATGCAGTTAGTATGATGCGCTGAGCCGGTGCATGCAAAACAGATGAATAAATGCAAACATGCTATCATACTGTATGCTAATTGAAACATGCCCTAATCTAACCATCATAAGCGGGTAAATAAAAGGGAGAAGACGTAGGGTTGGAAGACATACATCACACACACGCACACTTATTACAACATTGCCTCGCACAGAGGATCCGAATGAATATACAGTCCCAAATAATTACAGTCCAAATAATTACAAAACCCTAATTAATTAACAAATTAAATTAGGAAAGCAATAAATTAGCATGCAAGTCAGGGACTTCCTCAAATCTGCTCCGGATGATGAATGATGCATGCTCGGGTTGCCTTGTACGGAGAATCCCTCGCGATGCCTCGGTTTGCCTCTGTTTGCAATTGTTCTTGGAATGCGTGCCAAGCTCCGAAAGGCTGTCGATTTCTGATTTGCTGCAACAGAGAACAACAAAGGGGCATGGCAAAGTATTTTCACATATGTATGCATAACTACTCTTCGGGGAGTGTAGTCCTCGGTCCTCATGCCACCAATCACGCATATCAATGCATGATGGCCGAGGAGTCGAATTGCACGACTCAATATGAAATGAATGCACATATAAACAACACAAAACCTAAACTCCATCATGGATAATCCAGAGTGTCGGTGACTGGGAATTGAGACACGTTCCGTCACTCGAAGTACGAAACGTCCCTCGTTTCCCGTGCTCGGGCTAACTCCTATCCCAAGCACAATGCAATATGCATGACATGCATGAATGCAACTAATATACAACCTAGCATGCACAATGCTATGAGATGGCATACACAATGCACGATGTAACAAGGCATACGCAATGCTCTAACATACAACCTAGCATACGCAATGCTATAAAATGAAATAGCATACTCAATGCACAATAGACTTACACCAACATGAGTGGACCTCAGCCACACTCACATTAGTAGCCATGAGATGAAAAATGAGACGCTTGAAATGCGTGCACACGTGCACGCAAACCGAGGACCAAGTCTAAGGCATAAATGCCACTCTAACAAGGCATGGCAAGGCACGAAATATGGCACACAAACATGCAAGTTTCAGCACTGAAATGTGATGCAAAATGAACCCGAAACATGGAAACATGGCACCCGATGCATGGAATGGCCCCGAAACACAAAACTAGGCATATGCATTGGCCTATAGCTATACAAAGCATGCATTATTTGATCATGAAGCATGAAGACAGATTCAAGGCAGTCCCAAAACATACATATTTCTAGTTTATAACAAGTCCCAAAAACAAACACAAATAGGGCTAAGTTAACATGCAAAAATGGCCCCAAAAGAGAGATAAAGAAGCAAGTAGCAGCTTTTGGCCCCAAACAATGAAGAGACCTTCAAAAAAGTTGAAGAGGGGATCAAAATAAGGTTTTTTACAGTTTATGGCCAAGCCCAAAACAGTGCACAAGTAAGCTTAAAATATTATGCAAGAAATAGGCCTAAAAGAAGGTTTAAACACAAAGTGTAAAAATGGAGCCTCAAACAGAAAAAGACCCTTGATAAAACATGAAGAGAGGGTCAAAATATGACTATTTTAAGTTCGGGTCGGAACCCAAAAATACAAGCACAAGGGGCTAACAAAACATGCAAAAATAAGGCCAAAAGAGGGATAAAGAGGCAAGTGACAAAAGGAAGCCTCAAACAGTGAAGAGCCCTTCAATAATGTTGAATAAGGGCTCAAAATAAGCCACTTTTCAGTTTATAACCAAGCTCTAAACAATTTACAAATAGCCTAAAATACTATGCAAGAAAGAGGCATACAAGAGAGGTAAAGAAGCAAGTGTAAAAAGGAAGCCTCAAATAGGGAGAGGCCCTTAAACAAACATGAAAAGGAGCTCAAAATAATGCTATTTTCAGTTAGGGTCGGAGCCCAAATATTCAAGCAAGAGGAGCTAATATATTGAGCAAAAATAGGGCCAAAGAGAGGGATAGAAGACTTACCCTTGAAGACCAATGCTTCAACATCTATTGGCTTGAGAAAAGGTGCTCCTTGCCTCTGGAAAACCAGCTCCAAGTGTTGGAAAGGATGGTGGGGAGGTGGTGCTATGTGGCGGTGTAGAAAGGGGCTAAAAAAAAAAACAAAAGGGTTTTAATGCTTGGAATATAGAGAGAGAGAAATTAAATGTAGGAGGCTTAAACAAAATTTTTTTCTTCTCCAAAATGCAGCTGGAGCTGCTGGTTTTATAGAGGGAGGAATGGAGGAAAAGGGGGGAAAAATGGGGGGGGGGGAAATCAATTCAAATTTCCCCCCAAAAATAGGCCTAAAAGAGAGATAAAGAGGCAAGTGGTAGCTGCTGGCCTCAAACCGAAGAGAGCCCTTCAACAAAGTTGAAAAGGGGCTCAAAACAAGACACTTTACAGTTTACATCAAGCCACGAAACAGCTCACAAATAAGCCTAAAATACCATGCAAAAATAGGCCTAAAAGAGAGTTAAAGAGGCAAGTGATAGTAGGAGACCTCAAACAGCAAAAGGTCCTTAATCAAACATGAAAAGGAGCTCAAAATATGACTATTTAAAGTTTGGGTCGGAGCCCAAAAATGCTTGCAAGCAAGGCTTAGATATAGAGCAAGATAGGAACAAAAAAGAGGAAAAGAAGCTTACCCTTGAAGACCAATGGACCAGTAGCTCTTGGTCTGAGAAATGGTGCTCCTAAGCTCTGAAAAACAGCTCCAAGTCATTGGAATGGATGGTGGTGGGGTGTATACAAAAAACCGGAGCAAACGGAGGTGGTTAAGCGGGTCCCCAACCGAGGCACACGGCCGACGGTCCCGAAAACCGGGAACCGAGCTCCGAAACGAAAAAAATGGCCTACGACCACGAAACGTAGCCTACGGCCACTGAGAGATGATTTACGAGACCTCTCCCTCCCTTGGAGAAGAGAAGACGGAGAAAACGGGACTTGGTTCGCAAACCGAGGCAAAGCACAAAAGAGTCCGGAAGTCCGGAGGCAAGGCTCATGGCCGAGACTCCGCGACCTCTGAACGAGCACAATATGCAACATCACTGAGCGCTCAATCGGTGACGTTTGAGTCTTAAGGTCGGTCAAAAATGGGGTGTCTACAGTTGCCCCTCTTTGACAGAACTCGAAAGTCGTAAGTGACGGGAGTGAATGTCAAAGCCCAGAGACGACCCATTTTTGACAAGGCCGAAGACTTATACAAACAAACAAAATACCGATAAACAAATGGTTGTGCCCGCAGGCTGCCTACGTATCCCTTTGCAAGGAATCAAACCAGCGTAGTTCAGGGGCAGGATGCAGATGATATGCAGGAAGACTTTGATAATTGGACTTATACGCTGCGCGAAGCTGGTTTTGAAAGTTGGACTTATACGCTACGCGAAGCCGGTTTGAAAATTGGACTTATACGCTACGCGAAGCCAGTTTTGAAAGTTGGACTTATACGCTACGCGAAGCCGGTTTGAAAAGTTGGACTTATATGCTACGCGAAGCCTGTTTGAAAATTGGACTTATACGCAATGCGAAGCCGGTTTTGAAAGTTGGACTTATACGCTACACGAAGCCGGTTTGATAATTGGACTTATACGCTACGCAAAGCCGGTTTGATAATTGGACTTATACGCTATGCGAAACCGGTTTTGAAAGTTGGACTTATACGCTACGCGAAGCCTGGTTTGATAATTGAGGATTCATGCAATGTACTGTAATGTAGTGGCTAAAATGCAATGTAATAGCTAATAGGTAAAGGTACCTTACAGGGGCGATTGGCAATGACTTGCCTCATGCTGTTGGGGATCTTTCACTTCTTCTTGGTTGAACTGCAGGTACTACTTTTCTCCCTAACTATGGTCGCAGCTTTCCCTATTCTCCAACAGGGTGACAGACTAGGTTGGTTCAGTATCCAGAATTGAGGCGCATACACATGCTATCTCAATCTATGGGGCTGCCATACAGATTTCAAGCCGAGGATATACCTCTGGGTATTTAAACCAGACTTTAGTCTCGGAAATCCTGAACCTTTATGTTCTAGGCATGAGCCATTCGAACTCTAGTTTCCACCGTCTCAGTTGGTCTCCTAGGAACTCACCGCAAACATAGGCAGGTGGTTATACCAGACCACGGGAAGTCGTTCGGGCACGACAAACACCAAAGGAATTACACCTTTAGAGGATTTAAGGTCTCCTAGACCGGCGAAGGTGCCCAAGATAATGCGATGAAATGCAAGTAAAATGCAAGTATGATGCGCAAAACAGCGCGAATGATGATGCAGGATTTAAGGTCTCCTGGACCAGGTGAGTGTACAAGACAGTGCGAATAAATGCAAGTGCGATACGCAAAACAGTGCGAGTGATGATGCAGGATTTAAGGTCTCCTTAGACCGGAGGATTAAAGCTCTCCTGGACCAGGTGAGTGCACAAGACAGTGCGAGCTAAAGGTGCACAAAACAGTGCAAGTAGAGTGAATGCACAAAACAGTGCGATGCTAAAGGTGAGGTGCGCAAGATAGCGCGATAAAATGCATGCACAATGCAAGTAATGGTCATAGCGCAAGATAGCGCGATGTAATACACTAACAAGTATAGGTGAAATGCGCAAGATAGCGCGATGAAATGCATGCACAATGCAAGTAATGTGCACAAAATAGTGCGATGCGTAAAATAGCGCGAGTGAAATGTAATGCACTAACAAGTGCAGGTGGGACGTGCAAGATAGCGCGAATGATATAATGCACAAAACAGCGCGATACGCTAAACAGCGCGATTGATTTGAAATGCACAAGATAATGCGAATGATAAACTGCACAAAACAGTGCGATTGAGGTGCGCAAAATAGTGCGAATGTAAACTGCACAAAACAGTGCGATTGAGGTGCACAAAATAGCGCGAATGATAAACTGCACAGAACAGTGCGATTGTGGTGCGCAAAATAGCGCGAGTGATAAACTACACAAAACAGTGCGATGGCGGTGTACAAAATAGCGCGAATGATAAACTGCACAAAACAGTGCGATTGCGGTGCGCAAAATAGCGCGAATGATAAACTGCACAAAACAGTGCGATTGCGCTAAACAGCGCGAGTGATTGGAAATGCACAAAACAGTGCGATACGCTAAATAGCGCGAGTGATTTGAAATGCACAAGACAGTGTGATTGAGATACAATCACAAGATGCACAAGACAGTGCAAGTGAGATACAAAGTGTAAGTGCAGAAGACAGTGTGAGTAAGATAAAATGCACAAGAAAGTGCGATACGCTAAACAGCGCGAGTGATTTGAAATGCACAAGACAGTGCGATAAAATGCATCTTCTATGCAAGTATGGGGGCATTTTCCATGCAGAAGATACAGGCATTTTCTATGCGAGTATGGAAGCACATTCTATGCAATATTGAAAGCAAGCATATTCTATGCATGAAACAAGCAAAGCATATTCTATGCGGAATCGAAAGCAAGCATATTCTATACATGAATCATAACGATGCGCGGCACGCATGCAACAACAGTGTATATGAAAGTTTACATTCTATGCAGTAGAGGAGCATCAAATATGTACTCTGGTGCTTCTGATTTACCTCTTAGAGGACTTTGCAACACACTCAGCTCAAAAAGGGCACACCCTGTTCATATTGGCGAGAGATAACATCTGTTGCTGCTTTAATTGCCATTCTGACTTGAAGCATGCTTAAGCTTGGAGTAGAGGCACACTCATTCTTCGGAGCACTGATAAGGCCTGAAGAGGTACATCCGGAGTATAATCACGGAATTTGCTGAAGGTGAAACACACTCAGATGCTTCGATTTTCCCTTTTTTCTTTTGCTTTGCAGTCTAGAACCCATATAGCTTCAGATAGATCCTGATTTTACTGTTCTCACATGATCTGGGTTGAACCCTGCAGTTTTCGAAAGAACAAATTCCTTTTTTTTTTCTTTTTTTTTTCACAAATGTGGAGAATGGCACAACACTCTGAGCACACAACAAATCATTTTTTGAATTTGAGAAAATGAGTTCTCGACCAGGTATTGAGCCTACGACTGAACACAGCAAAACCACTCAACAAGGAAATAAAAGGCACACAACCTAGACACATCGAGTAACACTCGAAACGACTCAAAACAAGAATCGAGATAAAACAAGAAGACACGACACTCAGACGTGCACAGGGAGCCTGTTTCACCGGGTAATGTTTCCCACCCTTTCTCATTTGTGGTTCTCACATCACTCGGCCCTCAAGCTCTATTTTTCTGAAAAAGCCCTCTTCTCACTTTTCCTCTCATCGCACATCTCTCTATTCTTCAATCTCTCATTTTTCATCCCTCCCCTAGGTGGTTGATGGATAAACAGCAAATTGTGGGCTCGTGCCCCTTGTATTCTGCTAGATTCTCTTCTTCTGCACGCGGCTAGTGAGTTTCTCCCACAGAGGGGCTGTGCTATAACTGAGTGTGTAGCAAATCTGCAACTGACATCGGTTGACGATGCTCTGCTGGGGAGTTTGGACATGATCAGATCTGTCCAGATGAGGGAGTGGAATATCTTGATCCATTCCAGTCTTGTGCTTCGCACTTGGCTTGATATCTCGCTGTTTGGAGGATGAGAGAGCTTTCTGCCCTTTTGCGGATAGCTTCAGTGGTGCCCTTTTCTGGCAGGTAGGGTGCCCTTCTTGGCAAGTATGGTGCCCTTCTTTGGCAAGTATATTGACAAAGGGGAAAAGACAGAACACCTGACTCAACTGTGCCCCTAGTTCATCATTTTGACCATTTTTTATTTTTTGCTTTCTACTAAAACAGTTTTGACCAAAATGAGAGTTAGATTAACATGCTTGTTCAATTTTCTGATTTAAAATCATGCAAGTTAGGCTATGAGCACTGAAAATTTTCCTTTTTTGGGTCCAAGAAATGGTCCAGTTTTGAAAAATGGAGTACTTTTCGAGAAGATTAGTCAACCTCAGTAAAAATTCTCAAAAACTATTTTTGCAAACGACCACTGCTCAACGAGCACGGAACCTACTCTTGAGATGCACAACCTCGGATCTAAAGGAAAATTGCCACGTGCTTGAAGAGAGCTGCATGGCAACGGAAAGTTGCCCCTTGTTTGAACGGCACTGCAGCGCATTGAATGGCAACGGAAAGTTGCCCCTTGTTTGAATGACACCGCGGTGCATTGAATGGCAACGGAAAGTTGCCCCTTGTCTGAATGGCCCCGCAGCGCATTGTTGTCAGTCCTCAGAGTGATGAACACAACCAAATTCTCGGATACAGAGAAAGCGAAGATGATCAAAACCATTACATGGGCACAATCAATTTGAAGTGTTTACGGATGGACTTCAGAATGAAGTTGCCTACGTATCCCAAAGATGGGAATCAAGCCTTACGTAGTTCCGGGGTTAAGGTACACTCAGGTATTAACCTCTCCTTTTGCGCTCTAACTTTTGCCAAGGCCGCCCTTTGCGGGTTTTCAACCTTGCGAACTATGTTTTTCTTCTTTTCAATTTTTGTGTTCTTTTCTTTCTTTTTATTTGTTTTTTGATTTTCTTTTTTTGTTCTTTTCTTTGCATCTTTCTTTTTTGTTCTTTTCTCTTTTTTTGTTCTTTTTCTTCTTTTCTTGCTCTAACTTTTGCCTGGGCCGCCCTTCCGGGTTTTCGGCCCAGCGAGCCTTTAAAGGGTTAAAAGTATAGCTTTGTCCATGTCAAATGGTTTTGAGAACCCGAAGTCATCTGAATCCAGGAGAATGGCTGTTGTTCGCTGAAGATGCAAGAGTCCATCCAATGGAGGGTGAATTTGCCCCTAGTGTTTGTGGATAGGAACTCGGTTGTCCTTCAACGATGTCTTCTTCTTTCCTCCCTTCTGGGGTTTGGCATTCTTGCCGATCTTCATCTTGGACTCTTTAAGCACATTTGAAATTCTTGCCCCTAGTTCGAGGGGTGTTCCTGATCTAGCTTCGCAAGCTTCTTGATCTGACTTTGTTGCCGTTAATTCACGGGCTGCTCTGGATCCGGCCACACAGGCCTTACATTGTAGTTGACCTTTGAACTTTCTGAGTTCTAGTCCAAGGTTTGAAAATGAGGAGTCGAGTCTTGAGGCTGAGAGCGATCTTAAGCTGCACAATCTCAAGAGCGATTCCACACAGGTCTTCGCAGGACCGCGTAAAACATTTTTGTTTTTTTGAAATCTTTTAAGAAAAGTGACCAGTCGCTCGCGCTGCAGACAGTGTAGAACCAATCTGGATCAAGCTAGGATCCTTCCCAGTACTCACACTAACAAGCATAATCTCAATCATTAAGGGCTTAGCATGCCTCTCTTTCTCTCAATTTGATCAAAGTTTTACAAATCCCGAGGAATTCCTTCCTCTTTGTTTTCATCACAATGTTCAAAAGGTTTTGAAAAACTTAGGTCAATGCAATGATCTTCAAAGCACAGAAAAGCAAGTGAAAAGCACTGTCGTTTCATTCAGAACTTTTGGCACAACTGGCACAAGGAAGAAGCGAACACAAGAATGTGAAAATCACTACTATTCATTCAAATCTGTTGGCATTACTGGCTCCAAGACAGAAACAGACTCAAAAGAAAGCAAAACGACAAACACAAAACAAAACAGTGATGCCCGAGGTAACACCCCCGGAATCACCTGACTCTAACAAAACAAGACTGACTCGGTACAACAAGACAGACCCAACTGACTCAGTAAGAAAAGACTGACTCTGTACAAAACAACAAGACTGACCCAATACCCAAGTCAGACAGTACAAATTAACAACATTCGCAAATGTGCTCAAAACAATGCATGCCATTCCTACGTCTGGAGTTAATCGAGCGCCACCCGCAGCTGGTTTATCCCCCGATCACATTATCCCCTAAGTTCACCGATCTAGTGTCGATAGACTTTGCAGGACCTGACACGAAAATGACCTTTTTATCAATCAGATCTTGTATTTCATGGTGAAGACGAAGACACATGTCAGTGTCATGGCCGGCTTGTTGATGAAAGACACAGTACTTCGCCGGGTTGTGGGAGAGAGAAAGTTTATTCAGTAATGGCCGCGGCTCCAGGGGCTTCAGATGCCCCTTTTCGATCAGGACCCTCAGGGCCGTTGACAGAGACATGTCCAATGGGGTGAACACCCTTTGGCCCCGAGGTGGGTATTTGGCAGGTTGTGAGCTGGTTGTGTTGGATGCACCGGCGAAAGGGTCGGTAGGTGCTGACTTTTGATGATCTCTTCCAAGTGTAGGATTGGATCTGAAAAGGGTGTTTCTGGTACAACATCTCTTGTCTCGGCTTGCCCCTTGATTCAGACTGCCCCCAACTTGAGTGGCAAAAGTATCATCCACAGTTTTTGTAACCACTGCAAGCACTTGCTGTTTGTTTAGTCCTTCGGCCTTCAAAGCCTCAACAGCCCGTTGAAGGTGTTCATGGGGATCCATGTCCGCCCCTATCTTGTTCTTTCCACTCGCCTCCACTTTGCCAAGGGATTGGCATTCCTCAAATACATCCCATTCCAAGACTAGGGAGCCTTTTGACATGAACTCCCTGGTATGTGATGTGGTTGATGACGGAGCCGATGTCCCGGAGGCCAAATCTGTCACAGTTCTCTGAAGATCTTCGATCATTCTCTTCAGCTCAGAAGTAGTGGGTTCACGGGTTTGAGTGATTGGGGTTCAGATGTACCCATCATGCATAAGTCCATGCTTTCTGGGATAAACACCTCAGGCTTGGCTACATGGGCCGGGGTGACGTGTATACTGGGGTCATAGGTGGATGGCAGTATATGGATGAGATTAAGGTAGGCAGGAGATGTTTGGTCATTGGGGTCTGAAGGTGGAGCTATCGTCCGATTGTCGATGAGATTTTGGACCTCATGACGAAGGCGGTAGCAACGGTCAGTGCCATGACCGCGCTGCTGATGGTACACAAAGTACTTGGAGGGGTTATGTCTGGCTAATCTTCTTGATATGACTTTCTTGCCTCTTGTCCGAGGGCTGCTTCGAATCTAGCCACATAGGCCTCATATCGTAGTTGACCGTTGAACCCTCTGAATTCAAGTTCAAGGTTTGGAAGCGAAGGGATTGAGTCACGAGGCTGAGAGCGATCCTAGGCTGCACAATCTCAAGAGCGATTCCACACAGGTCTTCACAGGACCGCG
>NW_021027131.1:1218518-1283155 GCF_004153795.1 Camellia sinensis | reverse complement strand
GGAGATGATTAGTGATGGGATTGTTAAATTATTTTTATATAAAATAAATAAATAAATTATTTCTATATTAAAAAAATTAAAACAAATAGGTGCACTCGGTAAAAAATAAAAAATAAATAAATAAATAAATTTTTTTTTATATAAAATAGATTCAATCCCCTTATTATTTTCCAAATCCCACCTAAAATTCACATAAACTAGTCCCCTTACATAGGGGGATTACTTAACCCCCTTCACTACTAATCCTATGACATTTGTTGTATCCAAACAGGGGTTTGGTAGGTCCCACGGATTGATAATCTAATCCACCCTCCCAAACCCCCAGTCAAACATGGCCTTAGTGAGGGGTATTAGCAGTCCGAACTGAGAGATGGTATTAGCAAAATAGTCTGTTCGAATTAAGTGTTACCAGATGTCCGGCCGGTCAACCGGTCAACTTATATATATATACCTGATTATATATATATATATTTGTTGGGAAAATTTTTTTTTAATACAAAAAGAGAATGCCTCGAATTGAACTGCCTTGAATGGCTCGAATTTGTATTCACAGGTCAACCGCCCGGATGACCGGGTGAAACACTTGTCTTCCGCGACTGTCAACCTCTTTACCCAACGATCGACTGAATGACCGACCGGACGATCGGCAAAACAAAATTCGAGCCATTCGAGACAAGATCAAATTTGAAATACATAGCATTGTTCTTTTTTTTTTAAACATTAATGTTTAATGTTTTTGTATTTTTTGTTAAGTAAAAATCATAATTTTATTTGTTTTATTATTTTATATAAAAATAATTTAATAATTCTCACATTAACAACCATCATAAAAATAAATATAATTTTACTAATCTCCTCACTATCAATCCTTTCACTATTAATTTCCTTCATTCTACTTCTAAAAACAAGCAGGGCCTATTCTCGTTCTATCAATCTCCTCCATTATACTTTTGAAAACAAATAGGGCCTATTATCGTTATAAAATGATATATATCTATATATTTTTTTAGATGATATATATACCTATGTTAATGTCTTAGATTATACAAAAAATAAGCAATCAAGGTAACGGCACATCATTTAAGATAAATTTAGAAGTGATAATTCAGGAGTTACATGATTTTTTCTTGTAATTATACGACACAAATTTAGACAAAGTAATGAAAGGGATATCAAAATTTTTTACTCAAACAGGAAATCTCAAAAAAGAAAATAAATAAATAAAAATTCTGTATCAATACTAAAAAATGGACGCTTTTTTATTATTATTATTATTTATGAAAAGAAATAAAAAAACAAAACAAAATAAAAACACCTGCCTCTCAAACAATAAATAGTGTGTTTGGTTTCAATTTTCTGAATTCAATTTTTTAAAAATTGAGTTTTTTATTTTTTTGTATTTTTTTGTCTTTAGTGAATATTTTTTAAATTTTAAGAAATTTTTTTACTTTTTTAGATGCACCTTACTTAGATGTATCTAAATAGTAAAATATTTGTGAAAAAATATTTTAAAAAATTAATAAATTCATAAAAAACAAAAAATGCACTGAATTTTCTTTTCTTTTCTTTTCTTTTTTTGTATTTTTTAGTATTTAGTGTATTTTTGTAAAGATTTTTTTAACAAATATTATACTTTTTAAGTGTATTTATATTCGGTGCGTCTAAAAATTTAAAAAAATCATTGAAAATATTAAAATTTGAAAAATAAAAAAATAAACTTTTTTTTAAAATTATTTTCTAAAAATCAGAACCAAACAAAATGGAAGTAATCTAGAAATAATTCTCCACACTCTAACCACAAAAAAAGAGAAACAATTATCTGCCCTATTTATAGTAGTATGACATTTGTCATGCCAGACAAAAAATATTAACGTCTTGTTTGGTAAGATAGTTGAGACTAATTGAACTTATTAAAAAATAAAGGTATGGCATGGGAAGAAAAAAATTAGGTTTTTTTTGGTTAAAATAGTCATAAAAAATAAAATAAATTTTTTAGTTTAATAAGATAAAATATCATATCCAATCTATAATCATTATATTTTTCTCTTACAAACAAATCAAAAAAGCTAAAAGTTTTTTATCCCCAAGTTAAAATAGCCAAAAAAATTGAAAAGCCAAAAAGTCAACCTAAAACCAAAACCATACCAAAATAAGCTAAAAAGAATCAAAAATTTATTTCAAACAAAACTTTTTTAAGGGCTTGTTTGGGGTGTCCTAAATAAGTGTACTTTTTGTCTTTTTAGACTAAAAAATTGAGGAAAAAAATATAGATGTTTGGGTTAATTTTTTTTGGGTTAACTTTTTGACTTTTTATGGAAAAATGTGTATTAAAAAATTATATAAATTAGTGCGTAGGGAAAAATTAGGATTGAGAGTTGTGCAGCCGTAATTTTTGACTTTTGGTGAATAGTGATAACTTTTTTTATTTTTGGAGTAACTTTTTAGTTTTTTAGCTTTTTGACAACTTGCCAAACTTGGCCTTAATCAGAGCCTCCGTTTGAGAATTGGGTTGACTTTTTGATTTTTTGGCTTTTTCGGTTATTTTAGCCTGGGTTAAAAAGTTTAGTTTGGGAAAGGTTTTTTGGCTTTTTAAATTTTTTGACTTTTTTGTGAGAGAAGAGTGTAATGATTATGAGTTGGATGTGATGTTTTGTTTGTTGTGATTAAAATAGTCTATTTTATCTTTTGTGGTTATTTTAGCCCCAAAATCACTTGCCAAACACTACCAGACAAAAATAGTAAAAAAAAAAAATTTTAATGGGTAAATTACATTTACCTCCCCTGAGGTTTCTGACAAATACAGGGACCTCCCCTGTAGTTTTAATAATTACATAAACCTCCCCTACTTTATCTGACAATATCAAGATTCCTCCAATCCGTCAATTTTACACAAACGACATTACTTACCTATACAAAATGACTATATTACCCTTTTATTTGACAGCAAAAAGACGAAAATACACATTGATCTTGTCAGTTTTGTTAACCCCACCATATACAAAATGATTTTTTTTGTTCTCTCTCTGTTCTTGTATGCTTTATGTGCAAATACTGGTCCAAGTTACATCTTCTGGGTTGCTATGTTAATCTACACAGAAGTGTATATCTTGCTTCAATATCTGTATTCTTAACTCCCTTTTCAATCCCATCACCACCACTATCCTCCTCTACTACTACTACCTCCCTCGCCACTGTCCACCACCGGCAAGAGCGGTGGCGACGAGTGGAACAAAGCTTGAGAGTCCGCCTGGCTCCCCGACATCGACTGACCCATATGGGAGACCGACTGACCCCTAACCCCTATGGGACCCGAAGACCTCTCCGGCAACAACTGACCCCTATGGAAGATCGACATCAACTTCTCCGACAACGGCAACCCTTCCGCCGCCACTCCTCTCTTCCGACATCAACGCCAAAATGAAGGTCTTCGTTGAGGACACACCACTGCCTCCCTCTATTTCTCTATCTACCCACAAGTCTTCTTCCACTTCCTCTCCTCCACCGACCGTCGCTCACTTTTCCTCTCCTCCTCCTCTTATTCTTCTGAAGCCCTAACCCTAGATCTATAGTTTTTAGAGCGATGGTAAGCAGTGATGGCAGCAACGTTGGGTTGCAATCTAGGTTGTGGCGGTTGGTTGCGATCTAGGTCGCAATCGGGAGAAGAAGAAGAAGAAGAAGAGGAGGAGAAGAAAGATGATGAGAGAAGATGGACAAATGGCTAGAGAAAGAAAGGGGGAGAAGGAGAGGAGGAGGCTGGAAATGGTGGTGGTTTCAGAGAGACCCAATTTTTGCACTAATCCAGTACCTTATTTTCTTTGGGAGATAATGGCTATGGTTTGATTTTGATTTCTATTGGGTTTGATTTTGCACTGATTTTTTTGGAGAGGTGGTATTGATGGTGGCTATCCAACTTCTCAACTGAGTAATTGTGGATTAAGGCTTCAGTTGAGTATGAATATTTACATCTTCACCTATTCAGTTTTTTGTTTTTGGAGGTTGTAGAGCTTTGCAGTGTTGGTGCTTTCTTTTTTTTTTTTAAAAAAAATTGGGAGGTGTTTCAGTGGTGAGTGTGTGCAGTGGTAGTGGTGGTTTGGGGGTTGCAGAGCTAGTAGAGCTTGGGGTTTGACTGGTGGCGTAGTTAAGCTAATAACAATGATGGCCATGTTATGGGTGTTGTGTTGCTGCTTCTACAGCACTGTTAATTATGAATTTTTTTTTATTTATTTATTTTTTTGTTTGTGCAGAGAAAGCAAAGGGAAGAGATAACACTTAAGGAGATTGGATTAAGTGTTGCATTTGAGGGCATTATAGACATTTTGGCATTTATCTTTGATGACATCAGTCACTTCCGTTAGTTGTGTAAACAGAAGTCAAAAAATGGAGGTATTTTGATATTGTCAGATAAAGTAGGGGAGGTTTCTGTAATTATTAAAATCACAGGGGAGGTCCCTGTATTTGTCAGAAACCTCAGGGGAGGTAAATGTAATTTACCCAATTTAAAACCCAGATTAAAAAGTTTTTTTCAAAAATGAGTATCTCACCTCTGATCAATTGAAATCAAATTGGAGCGTCCCATCATAAGGACTTGTCCTAGGACAATCAAATAATTTTTCCCAAAACTACTCAAAAAATAAGAAAAAAAACTTTAGGAACTCTAAACTATGGGGTGTTTTGAGAAGTTGGTAAAAAGTTAGCTTTTGACTTTTTACCAAATTTTTTGACTTTTTTGGAGGTGATTTGGGAATTTGGTAAAAAACTGACTTTTTTTTTTATTTTTGGTTTAATATTTATTTATGGCATCAAATCAAAATAAAATGACCAATATATCCTTGCCAAACTTTGAAATTTTAGGTAATTTGTTAACATAGAGGGTATTTAAGTAATTTCACAAGGTAGCTTTTTTGTCACTTGCCAAATGCAACAAGGCAGCGTTTTCGGCCAGACAGCTTTTTTTCACAATGCCAAAAACGCAACCTTTTTGGCATTTTCCCAAAATGGCACTATGAATTCTAGGAGGCTCACTTATTTATGTGATATTTTAGCTTTAGAATTTTTTTATATTTTTTTTTGAATTTTCACCTTATTAGTGTTTAATTAGAATCTTAAAATTAGAGGGATAAATCATTTTTAAAAAAATAAAAAGGGAAATAAAGAATAAAAGAATTTAAAAAAAAAAAAAAAAAAGGAAAAAGTAAAGCACCCTCCGTCGGAAATATTCAAACCTAGAATGAAACCTTGCTTCCCGCTTAACCACGCTCCTCTCTCTCACTCTCTCACACACTCAAACAGAGCAAAGGCAAAGGCAAAAGTAGAAATCTCATGAAAGCAGATTATCAATGTTAATGGCCGATCTCTGACTCTGCTCCGGCCAATCAGGTGACCTAATGCTAAGCTCAAGCTCTCTGCTCTTCTTCATGTTTTTTTTTTTCTTCTTCTTCTTCTTCTAGGGTTTCTTATGGTGGTGTTCTGCGAAGTCTGAATAGGTCACTGCAAACTTAATATTTACCCTCATTTCTGTTGAATTGATCGCTTGTTTTATAATTTTCATAAGAGCTTCATACAGATCTTATTATCTGCATTTCACTTAGATAATATATTATTTAATGTGTTGCTTGCAACAAATAAAGTACCACTGAACCAAATTTCGATTTTTAGATTATTATTTGATTTTTCTTACATTTAAAAAAAAAAAAAAATTCAATGTTCTTGAGAGTTTTTTGTTGTTCCATTTCCAATTGTATTACATGATATGCATTGCCAGAAAAGGATTAGTCATATTCTTAAAATGATTTAGACATGGAATCATTACCGGTTTTGAGCAGTACCTACAAATTTGCTTTTCTGTTACACGGCGTGGCTCTGCCAAACTTTTCATCTATATGTCAATTTGTTTCTTGAATTGAGTTGTTTATTTCAGTATTGATAGAGCATGTTGCCTTATATTCATCTTTTTACTGTATCAGGAAATCTTGATAATTCATATTCAGAAGAAAGGAAATGGATCGAGTTCATGACGAGTTACATGAACTTAAATCAGAGATGGAAAAACTCAAAGAAGAATGCCGGACCAAGAAGGAGCTTTCTGAGAGTTTGAGGAAAGCCCACAATGAACAGCTAGTAAATTTCATGGAAGCTAAGTCGCTGATTGAGGAACAGGCCCAACAACTCAATGCCAAGTCTGAGGAAATATCCGAGTTAAGGCAAATCTGTGAGGAGCTCAAATCCACCTTGCACGAAAAGGAATTGTTCCTTAAGGACCTCAATTTTGCGAATGAAAAACTTCGAGTTGAATATGGTGAGAGAATTCAAAAACTGGAGGGAGAAAACAAGGTGTTGGTGTTGGCTTTAGATGAAGCAACAACAAGAACTCAAGATTGGGAGAAGAAGATTTGTGCTGGTAACGAAGAAATTGAAGGACTTAAAAGACTCGTATTGATTGCGGAGAAGAAATGCCTTGAAGCAGAGCGAAAAGCCAAGGCATCTGAAGAGCTGGAACGGAGAGAGAATGTGATACTGAAAATTGAGGATGAAAATAGGAATGTTCAAGATCAGTTGAAATGGAAGAGTGAACAGTTTATGCATCTCGAAGAAGCACATACGAGGCTTCAAGACCAGTTCCAGTTGAGCAAGGTGGAGTGGGAGAATGAGAAATCGGAACTGTTTGACGAGATCTGTTCATTGCAAACAAGGTTGGATTCTCAAACCAGAATCTCACAAAATCTTCATAGCCAATTAAAGATGTGCAACCAAGCACTATCTCATGAAGAAAGCAAAAGAAAGATTCTGGAGGTCGAGGTGTTTGAATTGAAATCGCACTTTGAGAATGTAATTTTGGAGTGTGAAGAAGCGAAATCAAGGATCGAAAACTTGGCCCTTCAGAGGGATGAAGATATTGCAGAGCTAAGAAACACACTGGGAACTAAAGAAAGCCTCTCCAAAGAAATGGAGTACAAAATTTCCCATCTCGAGCAGGAGAATCAGGAACTGTACGGATCTCTCAAAGAATGTCGGGAGGTTCAAATCAAGAATGCTGGAGGCAATTCGTTAAAAAAGCTGCAAAACAAACTTCGAGGTTTGGAGCAGTTGCATAGCCAATGTTCTGTGAATCTCAAAGAAAAAGAAGCTGAATGGAGTTCTCGGATCGAAAAGATGACAAGAGATATAAATGGCTACATATCTGATTTAGAGGGTAAAGACAAAGAAATACAGGAATTGCAGATGAAGCTAGAAGGTTGCCATTGTTTGTTGGAGGTTCAGAATGAAGAGATTTATGTAGTAACCATGGTATTGAAATCAGAATTCTCTGCAGTTTACACAAAGCTGTTTGATGAAAAAGCTGAAATAGAGAAAAGAAACGAAGCGAGGGAAGATAAAATTTTGCTTCTAAGAGAGCAATTGGAGACAAAAAACAGTGCTCAATCTGAAGTTGATGGCAAGCAGAAGGGGGAGGAAGGAAGATTCCTAGTGGAGAGGGTTGAGTGCTCTGATCGTATTAAACATGAGGAGAGTTTCATGGCGGAGGAGGAGCTCGAGAGGCATAAGAAAATGCTCGATGAATTATCTAACTTTCATGCTTGTTTGGAAGAACAAGTTGTGCAAATGGAAAGTGAACTAAAAAGGAGCAGCAAAGATGTTTCATATGCTTTAGAAAGAGCTAATTGCGAATTGGCCAGGAAAATTCATTTAGTCGATCAAACCAAACTTGAACTGCGGAGATGGAAATCTAGTGCAGAAAAGGCAAAAGTGTATTTTGAAGAAAACCACGAAGTCCTCAAGCAAGAAAAAGATAGCCTCCTTGGCGTTGTAAAAGAGCAAGATGGGAAAATAGGTCATCTTCAGCAACAGGTTGTTCTACTAGAATCAACAATTGCAGCAAATATGAAGGCGATAGAAGCTCTAAAGCAAGAGAAAGAGAACTATTACCTAATTGCAGAAACTAAGGATCATAGCATAGAAAAGCTTCAAGAAGAGAATGCTTGGTTGAAGCAAGAGTCTGCAAAGAGAGAACAAGCACAGTTAGATGCACAAAAGACATTGGCTGAAGAGGAAGAGAGAATTCTAGAATTTATAAAGGAGAAAGACCAGAGAATAGAAGATCTCAGTGCACAAGCAATGTCAATGAAGCAAGATTTTGAAAGTTCATTGGTTTCTTTCTTTTCTGTAGTTACAGAAAAACAGATTGAAATCAATGTACTAAACGAAGTGTTGGAAAAGGCTGAGAATCTGAAAAGGTTTGAAATTCAAGAGAAGAACAAGAAAATCGATGAACTGGAAACAGAAACCAATGAGTTACGTCAAACATTGGAATTTCAGGAGGAATCTTTGCTTCAATCGCAGAAACAGATAACAAAGTTGGAAGAGGCTGAGAATCTGAAAGAGTTAGAAATTCAAGAGAAGAACAAGTCAATTGATGAACTGGAAACAAAAACCAATGAGTTGTGTCAAAAACTGAAATTTCAGGAGGAATCCTTGCTTCACTCGCAGAAACAAGTGGCAAAGCTCGAAGCTGTATTGGAAACGCACAAATCAGAAACAGAAGGATTGAAGGACCGGTTTTGGAGCGAAAAGGGGCACATGGAGGGCCTAGTTAAAGAGCTTCAGTGTGAGAAAAGATGTCTGCTTGAAGACATGATGAAGCTGTCTGCAGAAAGGGAAGATATGCTAATTCGAATGGAGGGAGTCTGTAATTGGATCGGAGACTTTTCTGGTGAAGATGTTGACCTGATGGACATTTTTGGGAAAATCTTGCAAAATTGTGACAATAGCAATGGACATGCAATGGATTTGGTGAGTGATGGGCTTTCTGATTCACGCACTGATGGTGAAAACACGCATATCTCTTCCTTGATAAAGAACATTGAAGAGAGAATTGACAAAAGATCACCATTGAAAGCACTCAACCATTAGAAGGCTCTACTTGGAGAGACAATTAATTCTTCTAACAAATGTCAGGAGGTGATTTATTAATTCACAACTATCGTATAATGTTGGAGTCGGAGATGTAATGAAATGGTGTTTCGAACTATCTTTAACTTGCGTGCTGTCATTTGTAAGTACGTAGAGATTGAAATGTTTGAATCCTTGCAATTTTTCTCTCCTTTTCTCTTGGAAATGTGTTTTCCAAAATGTTACACAATCGTTTCGCGAATGTGCATGCCATATGGTGATTTTAATATCTAAACCATCCGTTTGTTCTCATATCTCACTCGTGCCAGATATTGCCACGTGCCAAATTTGGTGCTGCTAGGAAGTCAAATTTGTGTTATAAATTATAATTTGGTTATTGAGACTTTTCTGGTGGTGTTTTGTTACAACGCAAATTGGTTGTAGTTATGACAATTTGTGGTGTTTAGTCATGAACTCGAGTGATTTTGGTTATGAACAGTTTTTTTTTTTTTGGGGGTGAACCGAAGTGATACTGGTTACGCGACTAATGCAGTGTTTTTGTTATGAAACAATTTAATTTTGTTATGATCCAAATTGGGTAGAATTTATGAACGGCTGTGACTCAAATTTCATATACGCTTTTGAGGGGGTGTGTGCAGCAATACGTCCCTACTGGAATGGTGATAATTTTACCTGGGAAGCATCAAATGTATGTGGAACTTGGGTTTAAAACCAATTAAACCCCAACACCACCCCTTCTCAAAAGGGAAAGAAAAGGAAGAAGGTAATAAAAAACAAACTAGAGTCAGTCACGACTTGCCAGTTCCACAGTGCAAGAGATATTTTTTTGTGGTTGGATGTGATGTTTGTGAGAGAAAAAGTGAAATGATTATGGGTTTGATGTGATATTTTGTCTTATTAGTTATTTTAGCCTATTTTGTCCTTTTGTGATTTTTAGCCTAAATTTGACTATTTTTTTTCTTCCCAAACACCCCCAAATTATAATTTGGTTATTGAGACTTTTCTGGTGGTGTTTTTGTTACAACGCAAATTGGTTGTAGTTATGACAATTTGTGGTGTTTAGTCATGAACTCGAGTGATTTTGGTTATGAACAGTTTTTTTTTTTTTTTTTTGGGTGAACTGAAGTGATACTGGTTACGCGACTAATGTAGTGTTTTTGTTATGAAACAATTTAATTTTGTTATGATCCAAATTTGTAGAAATTATAAACGGCTGTGACTCAAATTTCATATACGCTTTTGAGGGGGTGTGTGCAGCAATACGTCCCTACTGGAATGGTGATAATTTTACCTGGGAAGCATCAAATGTATGTGGAACTTGGGTTTAAAACCAATTAAACCCCAACACCACCCCTTCTCAAAAGGGAAAGAAAAGGAAGAAGGTAATAAAAAACAAACTAGAGTCAGTCACGACTTGCCAGTTCCACAGTGCAAGAGATAAGACAGTATTTGATCCCCTAATTTATCTCTACACAACAAATCTTTGAAACTTTATATACTACAAACCAAACTCTTTGGTACCACTCTGAAAAAATAACAGAAACCTTACAATACCTAGGTAGTATTGACATAACCAGATTGTATCAAATACTTCAACAGGGATTAGTAAAAGAATCCCCGCTGATACAAAACAATTTCAATGTCTCGCATTGTAATGCAAATTGAACATAGGAGGAACTTTCACTTTTTCTTGCTCTTACTTGATGAACCGGAACTTTGAGAAAATTTCATAAGCCCTTGCCTCAAAGCCCCAAGAGTTACCCCGTTTCCAACCAAGATGCTGGTCACACCCATTTTCGAAACCTGCACAACACACAAGTAGATTATAGGGTTTAATTGGTGACAATGTCTTAAGAAAATTTTAACCAATAATCTGTTGGAGTGCTCTGTCTAAATAAGTCAAGGTAGAAAATCAACAGCATGTGGTCTGTTTTTACCGCTTCTATGTTCCGATCCTCATCATCAAAAAAGATCATTGAATTATAGGGCACCCCGGTCCTCCAATTAATTCTTTGGAAGTGCTCTGTCTTGTGTGTCCAACTAGAAAAAATCTCCTGCGTACCGAAAGAAATATTTAAAGCAGTGGCCATGGTTTTTAGAATCTTAGGAATCATGATTCAATATGAATTTCAACCCAAACGATTCGATTCGTCCAGTCCTAATTCGTCCAATCCTGTTGAATCTTAAATTAAGTGAATCTTATGATCCATTGTGATTCACTATGATTCATTACGAGTCATTGCAATTCAATTCTATTTGCATAATGCATGAAATAACGTCGTTTTTGCAACCAAAAATAAATAAATAAATAGAAGAAAAAAAAGATCACTTAATTATATTGATATGCGTGGTTTTGTATGTATATAGATATATATAATTTAGCTATATTGAGATTAATCAATTATATTGATATACCCATAGCACTTTCAGAAAACTACTAGCCATGCCAACGACAATGAAGTTAGAGATAGAATTTAGTAGGGCAATTTTAGGTATTTACCTCTCTTGACTCTCTGGAAAGGTTTTAAAAACTGGATTGGACCGGCCAATTCGACCGGTCGGGGTTTTGGTCCGAATATATCCTCTAAACCGTTCCAATCCAAAAACTGGCCTATTTAGAGAGAACCGGAAAAATCGACGGTTGGACCGCTGAACCGGTCGACTCGAGGACGGGTTAGGTGAACCGAATGGGTTGATAAAATTAAAAATTTTGAACTTTTTTTTGATATTTTCTAACTATTCTTTTTATTCTTTCTTTCTTTTCTTTCTTATTTTTTTTTATTTTTATATATATATTATATATAAGAAAATTTTAATTAGAAACTCTCTTTCAAAAGTCTCCTCTTGTGAGGAATCCCATTGAGAGCTTGAAATTATTGTAAAAGTCTTTACCTATTTATAAGAAAAAAACATTCTTCCAAATAAACTTAAGAAATCCATGTAGAATTCAATCAAATTTATTGGAAGGAGACTTGAAACTTTCACATCCCTCCAAAATTTTTGCTCTTCTTTCAATCTAATTATTTGAATTAAAATCATATGGAATGAATATTGAATATTTTGTTTCCTATTCCAAAATTAAAATTAATAATATTTTAAAATATATTATTATATTTTTTAGTAAAAAAAAATATTAGGAGAAATATTTAAGATAATTTAATATTTTTATTTTTTTTTAATTTATAATTTTATAACTTATATTTTTATTTAAATATAATTTTAATATATTTATAACGTTATAGTTCGATTCCGGTTCAACTCGACAGTTAAACCAGTGACTTGGGTGACCCATCCAGCCAATCCCTTTTCCGATTCGCTCGCCAGTCCGGTTTTTAAAACATTGCTCTCTGGGCTATGTAATTTTCTAATTCAAACTTAATAACAAGCACTAAGAAGAAGAATAGCAAACAAAATCAAAAGCATTCCCAAAAACTCACCAGGGCTACAAACATTGATCTTATGTCCAATTTGTCAAGAAACGTCTTTGCTATATCTGCAGTAGGCGATCTAGATGCAATGGCAACATCAATTCCCTTGTCCTTGCATGCATATAAGATGCCTTTGGCATGGGGATACAATGATGGCATTTCACGCTTGGAGCGACATTCACTGACAAATAATCAGCTACTTACATCAACAATTAAGTTTTCTAAACATTCATTCAAGAAACAATCAGATCATAGTGCAA
Source organism: Camellia sinensis (assembly GCF_004153795.1). Classification (NCBI taxonomy): domain Eukaryota; kingdom Viridiplantae; phylum Streptophyta; class Magnoliopsida; order Ericales; family Theaceae; genus Camellia; species Camellia sinensis. The sequence continues at coordinate 1,270,560 of NW_021027131.1, read as the reverse complement.
AATTAGCTTTCCACCTTCCCTGTTCTTGTTTAGTGATGTGTAAAGAGGGAAAAAAACGAGATTAGCAATTAGGAAGTACAAGCTACAATGTCATTATAATCATTATTGTAGTTTGTAGAGCCATAGAAGTCGTGACAGACATATCAGATGAAAACGAAAGGATCCACAATTCCACATCATAAAGAAGATCACATAGTACAATCATAACGGATTTAGTAACACCTTCAAGGTAAGAAATGTTAAAACGCCTTGCATGATAAGGAGAATCACATTGTACATTTGTTGCTGAATCAATAACACCTTGAAGGTAAGAGATGTTAAAACACCTCCAATGATTCCCCCCCTCCCCTTCTTTTCCCCTCTATTGAAGTGGTTAAAACTGTTGGTTGAGAAATGCAAATGGTTGTATAGCGTCTCCTTCAATATCACCAAGGCCCCGTTTGCTACAGCTTAAATGAGTTAATTATAACTTATTTTAATTAGAGAGTATATACCAGACTATTTGGTGCAACTTCTGCTTATAACGTATTAGATAAAAATAACTTAAACAAGATGAAAAAAGAAGCTAGGAGAGGGGTGCTTCCAGCTTCTGCTTTTTAATTACTCAACAAGGTTTGAGTACATATGTTGTAAAAAGTTGCCCACGTAAAAGGTCAAAGGTTTATGTACACAACCAAACTTCTACTTATGTATGCACTAACCTCTATTTGACAACAAACCAACTAGTGGAAAAAGTTGTATGCAGTCAGATAAGCACAAACGTCTACTTATGGATTACAAAGATTGTCCCTTACCTTCAACTATGCAGCTCAATCAGTTAGATAACATTAATTTGGAAGCTAATGAATACTCCATCCCTTGATCTTAGTCAAAAGATCAAATCAAATACTGAAACAGATAGTCATACTAGTGGTATAAAAAGTTGTTGCAACTGATTGAACTAGAGATAAAATATGTATCTATTCTCATAGCTGCTAAAAAGAAGAAAAGTATCAATTTTCAAGGATGTTCAAGAAATGTATATTTTAGTTTCACCATTTAAATGAATCACTCAATCTTCTTGTTTGGAATGTAGGGTAATTGGAAGTCAAATCAGCATGACGTTTAAGCATCTCTTCACCATCGATTAATGTGAGTGTGTGTGTGTGTGTGTATAAGATCTTGTGTTCTGAGGAAAATAATCAATAATTACTAAATTTGAGATAATACATTTATTAATAATAATTAATCATCATAGCAAAGAAAATAAACCCTATTATGCAACAAAATTCAAACACACAGAGACAGCAAATCGAAGATGTATTATTCTCAACCAAATCAAATTAAAAGCTAAAAACTGAGAAGAATCTTCGTTGAGGAAAGGTGAAATTGAAACAATAATTACACAATTATCGTAAAAAAGAAGAAGAAGATAACTGAGGAATGAGTATTACCAGTAGAAAGGCCAGAGAGTGTAGTCGAGATCGAAGACAACCAAACGCGGAAGTACTTCAAACATTGCCATTATCTCCATCGCCTCCTTCTTCACCTTCTCGTCCCCCATCTCTCTCTCTCTCTCTCTCTCTCTCTCTCTCGCGGCTCTTCAGATTTTTTTTTGATGCCAAACGGATGGAAATGCTACATATCATTTTTTGAATAAAATTCTCAACATTATGCAATCTTTTTTGGTTTAAATTATTTATTTAAATCACCATTAATTTTATTTACTTAAAAATATTATTATAAAGATAAGGGGAATGCACCAATAAATCTTAAATTTTTATCTTATGACCGATTTAGTCCTATATTTTATCTTATGATCCAATTAGTCCAAAGCTAATGTTAATGACAAAATAACCAGTGTTACACTATGTTTTGTGTTTTTTAGTAAGGATAAATGAAGAAAACCCCAACGTGATATTGACTGAAATGCCTAAAACTCTGTAGATGTTTGTTTTCCCTCCAAACACATAGTTACGCCGATGTTAATGGCCTTTTTTTTGGATTGGTGTTCATCACCATCAACAACATCAATTACATCACCAACATCACTAAAAAAAATCATAAAAAATCATCAATATCACAAAAACATCATCAAACATCGTCAACTACATCACCAACATTACTAAAAAAACATCATCAAATATCAGCAACATCATAAAAATATCATCAAATATCAACAACATCAAATTTTAAAAAAACATCATCAAACATCGTACATCACCAACATTAATCATCAACATGTGAACATCAAACATTCCGGTCCAACAACATCAACAAAAAATTTGAATTTTAGGGCTTAATCGTATAACACAGTGATGTTCTTCAAACTCTCATTTTTCAGATCGCATCTCCACTATCAACAAAACCCCACTTTGATCATCTTCTTTGCCATTGAATCTAGGGTTCAGATCCAGATCTGGTAGGTCGCGGACCCTTAGATGATAGCCACGGGTGGAGAGAGGCAGTGGAAGTGAAATCGGTCGTTTCCTCTTCTACCGCGATCGCGTTGGACGTTGATCGAGCTACGCTGATGAGGTAAAGCCGGCAATATTTTCTGACGAAGACAGGTTTGAGGTTTCCAACAGCAGAGGCGGCGTAGTCGCCGTCGTCTGTGGCGGTTACAGAGTAGGAGCTAATGGTGCGATGAATGGATCGCCGCCTAGGGTTTCACGATCTGAGAGAGAGAGGGGCAATGGTTCTGGTGGTGGATCTTGAAGTAGGTGAGGAGGAGGCAGTGGATGGAGGAGTGGCGTCACTGGAGGAGAGGCGGTGGACAGAGGAGATGGACTCCTAAGAAGATGAAGAGGAAAATGAGGGAGAGAGAGAGAGAGTTTGGTGATGATGTTTACAATGTTGATGATGATGTTCGAATTTATTGGTGAAGATGTAGTTGATGTTGATGATGTTCATAATATTTTGATGATGTTTGTTGATGTTTTGTTAATGTTTGATGTTGTTGATGTTTTGATAATGTTGTTAATTTTTGATGAAACAAACATTTCACAAAAAGGGTATTACTGTAACCTACAAAATAATAAAAATTAAATAAACAACATTACCAAAATAAAATAGGACTAAATGGTGCATAAGAAAACTTTTAGGACTAAATAGTTCAACTTTTCAGAAAATAGGATTTATTCTGTCATGGATTTTTGTTAAGATTTTTAAAGCATGTGTGAATTGAAAAAAAAATATGAATTAACGGTGTTTTGAAAATATGGTTAAAAATCGACTTTTTAACTTCTTTTTTTAAAAAAAATACGTAAAAAAAATATGAGAGATGATTTGACTTAAAATGAGTTAAAAGTTAAGAAGTAATTTTTTTCCTACGAAAAATTAAAGTGTGAAAATAATTTATTTATTTTTTCTTTATGTTTATTCTATAAAATTAAAATAACAATTACAAATAATTGATATACTCTTTGCACAATGGGCTATTATTTCCATAATGGAAAAAGAGATTTTACCTAAATCATTTCCTTTGATTTTCCCAAATCATGCCAGACAACAAAAAGAATTTAGATATTCTCATTTTTTTTCTCATTTTTTTATTTTTTATTTTCCTTTCATAAATTCAAAAACCAAACAGAAAGCAAGGAAAGTGACACATACTTCATTACAAAACATAAAAAGGAAAATGTCATATAAACAAACTTACACTTTTACAAACCAATAGTGGCATGCATTAACAAAACATTAGTACTTGAAATGGACCTACTGAAAGATAGGAACAACTCAATTGCCACATCAATTTGTAAGAAAATTTTGTTTGCATTACATATGTACAAATATTACATGGAAAATATATTGTAACAAGGGTAAGGGATAACAAAATGAATTGACAATAACATATGCCCCTTCCAAACTCCCCCCTCCTCTGATTTGGTTTTGGTAAGGTGTTTGATGGATTGCTATTTACTTCCCAAAGCCTAACCCAAAAGCTTTGTAGACTCTATCAACCTAAATGCCATTCATAACAAAAACACTTCAGTGCCGGTCATTCGACAGGCTTCACATAAGTCATCGTCGTCTTCTTCCACCTTCAGGAGTCATTAGCCTTGGCCTTTTTGCAGCCACCTGTTCTTCTGATTCTGACATGGGCCGTATATTATTTCCTCGAACAACAATGTTTTCTGTTGCGTTGGCTTCTTGATTGGACGAGCCAAGAATTTTTCCTAGTTGGAAAGTAAACTTTTCAGTTTCATTCACATCAAGGGTCTCATCTTCCTCTTGAGAATCCTTGACAACACAAGCTGTCCCATCTTCTTCTTCAGAATCCTCGATAATGTAAGTGGCAAACTGATCACTTGATGTTGAAGGAGATTCAGATTTGTCATTCCCTCTTGCAGGATTTGAGCCCAAAAATTCCTGAGACAGGCTATCATTCACCTCAACCTCTGACGAAATAAGGGATCCACCAATAGATGTTCCTGAGAATGAATCTCCAAGCTCAGATTCATCAGGATGCAAAGAGACAACTGAGGATGAAGATGTCTCCAATGAGCTAATCTCCTTGGCAGAATATGCATGCATGAAAGGTTCAGTTACTTCAGCCAATCGCTGGCAACCTGCTTTGTCTGTTGGTGTATAAGGAAATTGCTCCAATGTCTCTTCGCATTCCTGTTTCCGAAAAAACAGAAGAACAAGCAAAAAAGGTGTAATGACAAAGTATATGATAGGATAGGGAAGAGTACTTCTAAGAAGGTGATGCACCTGTGTCGGACACATGTCAGGCACTGAGACTCATCAAACACTCCTCAACACATGATGGACATGAGTCCAAACATGTCCTACTATATTTTTTTAGAAACAGATATGTTTCTAAGGTGTTTCAAACATGTTGGAGATGTTTCACAAGGTTCTATTGCAATGAATTTCTCAAGCAACTAAAATCACGAGTGCCGGTAGCAACCATGATTTAAACACCAAATTGTAGTGTACACATCTTTAGAGAAAAAATATTCATCATCATTTCAATGAAGAGAAATTACCTCTATTGGTGACATGACATTCTTTGATTGATCAAGTGATACCATTTGCCCAAAGGACCGGTTACTTCTATCCCTGAAAATTGAATGCTGTTCTTTTGAAGATTGAACACATCTCAGGGGGGTTGCCACTAATGGCGTAGTTTCAATTTCTTGATCAGCAACAGAACTGGAATAATTGCTATGACATATTTCTGGTGAATTGAATTTCTCCTGCAGAATCTCTACACCAGTGTCTTTCTCATCCATGCCAGGTAATTCAGAAGAAGGATCTTTATCATCACTGCGAGGAGCTGGAGGGGCTTTCTGAGAATTATCTTCAACAATTTCATAGATCAATTTCTTGATATGAGCACGTTTAAGAGAAACCTCAGCAGGTGGGAACCAATCCTTATTAAGCTGAAAAAAATTAGCAAACTATTCAACTCTCCATATGCAACTCCACATGCTTACAAAGTAAATTAAGCATACAATCCAGTAAATACTTGGCTTGCTATGCATTATCAGAATTTTTGAAACAACAAAAGTAAAAAAAAAAATTAAAATCCAAAAGGATTGTTGTCATGACTTTTGTGGTTTCTGTAAAAAAGGCAAAATTTTAATTTTAATTTTTTGTTAAGCAGAAGTTAGTAGTGCACTTTAGTCCTGAAATCACAGTTAGTTGCTTATTTTTTAATGTTAGGGTGTTATGTGCGCATGCCATAGGAGGGTAAACTGAAATCTTTCCTGCGAAGCTACGACTAATAACAATATTTATCAATGTCGTAAAATAAAACCATTTATATTTTTCTAAATATATTGCAAAAAAAATTTACAAAAAAATCTAAATTCATGTCAACACAATATTGGTGCATTTTTCTCTATGTTCCAGAATTTTGCAGGTGTCATGCACCAAAAATAAAAAACAACTCACACGTCAAATAATTTAAATAATGCAATCATCAATTTGGAACAAAACCACCAACAGGGAAGTCAAATAAACATATACCATTTAGGCTGATTTCCAACCAAGAATATAAATTTCAAGGCTAGTGAAACAGATAAGATCGCTTACAAAGTTGGAGAACTTGGTTATTTTGAAGGGGCTGAAGTCAACAGGAGCTCTGTCCAGAAAAAGTTCCACATAATGGAGCAAAAAGAGGCCACAGTCAAAAGAGTTTTCTTGCTGTGGTAGCTGAACCAAAATGAAATGAAAGTTAACAAACATTGATATTCATAAAACAAAGAGCAAATTACATCTTCACACACTCTACCCATGACTATTGGCCGGTTGTAACCCTATTCCAGTTTGGGGTTGTGCCAGTAACTCTAAAACTTATGATCTAAGCAAAATTAAGGGCATTCAGATGTCTCAGGAAAATTAAATCAGTATGTGTGTGAGCAATCATGAAATAAACTTTTATTGTATATTGGATTACTCAACCAAACATGGATTGCTAATTGGGGAAAAAATACATATTTACAGCTCATATAGATATGTCTCACTTACAAGTTTAAGGGAAATATTGTGATCTCAAATAAAAAGAAAAGAAATACTACTTATCCAAAAAGAGAAGAAGAAATACCTCAAGAGAGACAAACCGTAAATTCAAAAATTTTGAAGAAACATCTTCTAATAGTCGATTCTGCCTCTCTTTCCACTCTTCCCAAAGGTAACTGTCATGACATGATGAAGGAAGCAACTGTTACAATTAATTCTTGAAATCACAAAGAAGACACACAGGCTTTATTAAAAAAAATCTTATTTCATATGAATAACAATGATATAACACATGAAATTCAAACTTCTCAAGCAAGCAAATGAATTGTTAGATCGAGGTGGTTGGTGATTTGTTGAAGAGCCAGGCAAGAAGGGAAAGTCTACAGTAAGGATGGAATGACACTGAGGATGTCAACTCAACCAACTATGCCATATGGTTTAACCATCCAAGCAACACTTTCTTTCTATGAAATTTGAAGTTCATATCTGTACAATCTAAACATTATTATTTTTATTTGAGGCTAAAGGTCCTGTGTCCCAAACTAGTTACTGAAATCTTTGGCGAGTTCCTGCATTAGACATTGAAATACGGTAAAGAGGATTCAATTTATTGGCCATAAATGAAGAACAATAACAACAGGTCCATTACAAAATAATTCTTCTTGTTTAACTGATATAACCCCACACCATCAATTCCATAGATTATGAGAAATCATTATACATTCAAAATCAATTCAAGAAAGAGTAGTTTCATATTAAACTTACCTTTTGACTCCTCACAAATCTTGTTGATGTGATTTGAAATACAAGCCAAGTATACCTAATCCTGATGTAATTTTTCATGCTCGAAGAACGTATTTAATTTTTGTTCAATAAAAGGACAAAAAAAAAGAAAGATGTGATATTTTAATTATCAGTCAAATCCTTATACATCATGATTCATGGACTACATTTACAAAAAAAAAAATGGAAAAGAAAAAAGAAGTGTCTTCATCCTAAAGGCCAAAATCAAAATCATGACCTCAACAATATTGCAATTTCTTGATGATTTAGAAAGCTGAGTTTTGGCCAGTAGAAAGTACTTGTGATGCATCATCAGTTTGTAGATAACAACTTGATAAAAAATTCCAGGTGGTAGTATCTCTCAAGTAGTTCAATGAATGTTAGACAACTGGTAAAAAGTTTTGAGATGGTCTGGCTGTTTCTACACAACTTTTAAAACTGACAGGAGGAAATCTTGGCACAATCCTGAATTGGTCCAGTAACAAGCACGGGGTACATTTTTTTTTTTCCTCTGATTATAAAGTAGACACCATGGAAATAATATGTGGGGGAGGAAGTGGAGATGGACCTGTTGACTGTAGGCCCCTTGCTCTGATTAGGCCCAGTGAAGGATCATTGGAAGAGGGTGAGATAAGGCAACTGTATAGAGATTGGAGGATGAAGCCCATAAGCTCTGTGTGGGAAATGATAAAAGATGGAGGCATTGATGGGGCGGGGGAAGGTTATTGTGTTGGATACAATACTGAGGGAAGCCTCCATTTTCTTCATAGATCAGGCAAGGGGGAAATAAAAATTAAGGCATTAGGAAAAAAGGCTTCACTAGCTTCTTTACAACAGACTAGGCATAGAGATAAGGAGGGCGAGTGCTCATGAACATAGCCCATAAACAAATTACCTTTGAATAAGATTCTTGAGGCCTCTGTGGCTTCCTTTAATAGAATCCATGTGCAAAATACATGGTACCTTCGACAATTTTTTGACATCTTCATCTGCAGAGTGGTTGCTGATATGAAGTGTAGAAAATCGCAATAATAATAAAAATAAAAATAAAAAAAACCCAAGAAATATATCTCTACAACTGCCCCCTAGGTTCTATTACCTCGGCATCCTGAGGTGATGGAACCTACATCGATATTTCTTTCTGCATAGTGGCTCAAAAACTGTTTGGCCGAAATAATTTATTTTTAAGCCGATGTATTCTCTTCGGAGAATAAGAATTCAAATGTACTCTATCACGCGCATGAGCTGTCATGCACATCTAACCGTTCCTTTCCCGTGCTTTGTCTTTATTGGCCCGTGTCTGTGACGCGCCTACAAGCTGTCTTTTATTCGTCTGCGCCGTCTGACGTATCCGGTGCTCCAGGCGCAATAAATGCCTTATTTTGCCGCCGTTTTAAGTTTTTTACAGACCTTTTCTTTCCCTTTTCTTTTCTTCACTTTTTGCATTCTGATTTCTTGTTTTCTCTCTCTCTAAAAGCTTTAGCATTCTTCGAATCCGCCATTGTTCTAAGTCCCAAATTCTGTGATCATCCTTACTGTTCCATTTCCGCGAAGCTTTCGCTAGTGTTACAACTGTCGTCTGGTCTCGGTAGAGATGGCAATCTCAACCCGGCCCGACGGGGACCCGACCCCCCGACCCCGATTAGAATGGTTTTTCCCCGAAAAATATCCCTGTGGGGACGGGGATGGTATTCAAAATTGAACCCCCGATCAGTTTCGGGCCGGGGACGGGGATAGCTTTCACAGCCCCGGACCCGGCCCGTCCCCGACCCCGGCCCCGGCCCCATTTCCCCGATGTGAAATTACTGTTATGCCCCTCTGTATATATATATATATACAAATCAAATCCTAAAACATAAAACACTCTCATCGTCTCTGTTATGCCCCTCTCTCATCTCTTTCTGGGTCTCTCTCGCTCTCTCTCTCTTTCTCTCTCTCTAACCCTCTCATCACCACCACCGATTGATCTCCCTCCCTCCGATCGATCTCCCTTCCTCTGTTGTAAGCATCGTCAAACACACTACCGCCGTTGTTCGCGAGAAGAAGAGGGCGGAGAGTGGGCCAGAACTGTCGCTCGTCATGCCACGTGTTGGTACCCAAGAAATATATCCCCACAACTGCCCCCTAGGTTCTATTACCTCGGCATCCTGAGGTGATGGAACCTACATCGATATTTCTTTCTGCATAGTGGCTCAAAAACTGTTTGGCCGAAATAATTTATTTTTAAGCCGATGTGTTCTCTTCGGAGAATAAGAATTCAAATGTACTTTATCACGCGCATGAGCTGTCATGCACATCTAACCGTTCCTTTCACGTGCTTTGTCTTTATTGGCCCGTGTCTGTGACGCGCCTACAAGCTGTCTTTTATTCGTCTGCGCCGTCTGACATATCTGGTGCTCCAGGCGCAATAAATGTCCTGTTTTGCCGCCGTTTTAAGTTTTTTACAAACCTTTTCTTTCCTTTTTCTTTTCTTCACTTTTTGCATTCTAATTTCTTGTTTTCTCTCTCTCTAAAAGCTCTAGCATTCTTCGAATCCGCCATTGTTCTAAGTCCCAAATTCTGTGATCATCCTTACTCTTCCATTTCTGCGAAGCTTTCGCTACTGTTACAACTGTCGTCTAGTCTCGGCGAATATTGCTTCGGCTTCAGTTTATCCGGTAAGCAACTGGCCCCCTTACCCTCTTTTCTAATTCTTGATTGTTTCTAAAGTTTCTTGCTATTACTGTTCTGTTTAAGTGTTATTCGTGAATCGTTCACCTGAATGCGTCTTATTTCATGATTTTATGAACACTTGCACTGTTTCACTACTGTTCTTGGCCCTTAACCCTTTGTATTCTTCGTGTTCTTGATAGCCCATCCCTGTTCTTGTCTCTGAAACTTCGCTTTTGTTCTCTGTTTTTTTGTTTTTTTACCAGATTTGTGCCCCCGATCTTCATCTTTATAATTTTAGGTTTGGGATTTGTCTGTAGAACCTTCAATCTCTAGGAAAAACTGAAACAAACTTTACCAGCCCTTTCCCAGGTTTTGAAACCGAGGTTCTAGCAACCCTTTTGAAACACCTATTTTCTAAAACACAGCTTTCTGAACTTAGGCCGACGTTATGGGTATGTGGAGACATCGAGTAAATTCCCCAACAAAACTTGAATACTTTAGGCAGGAGTTCTCCATCCCAGCCGATGTTCACTTTAGGCTTGCTGGCGATGGTGATTCCATCATGCCCACAGATCATACGATGCCCTTTCCTATTGTAGCCTTTACTGAATGTGGACTCCGGCTTCCACTCAATCCCCTCTTTCGCGAGGTTCTCCACTTCTATGGGTTGAACCCTATGCAACTTACCATCAACTCTTATCGAGTGATTAATGGTATCATAGCCCTGGCTAGGCAAGAGAACGTTAGGATCACCCTTGCCGATATTCAATTTTGTTATACCATGTGCCCCCTTAACCTGAAGGAAAGAGGTTATGTCTACTACCTCAAGCCGGGGTCTACCGAGTTCAAAATTGTAGCCGACCTCCCGGATTCCAACAAGGGAGCCGGGGATGACTTTGTCATTGCTTCGGGAAATTGGGAATTTGGCCCAGACGAAGATGTTCACCTCTACCCTCTTCCTCGAACAGTTAAAGAGGGCAAGGGTAAGAGCCCAGTGCCAATACTTAGTTATTCCTTTTCCAAGTCTTCAAAACTTTATCTGTTTCTAATGACTGTTTGCTTGTCCTGCAGATCTTCATCAACCACCAAAAAACTTTCGCCAATCGTTCTTCCCAGGAAAAGATTTAAAGAAGCTCCTTGACCTTCCAATCCACAAGCGCAAGGCTCACCTGCTACTAAATTTTATCTTGACATACAAATCCACACTGCCCGACGTCCTAAAAAGGAATAAAAAGAGTCTTTCTCCACCTTCTGCCACAACTCCTTCCATTGCTTCCATACCACGAGCAGACGAAGGATCCACTTCTGACCCAGTCGATCTGCCATCTTCTTCAGCCCCATACTTGATCCCAATACCAGAAAGAAAACGACGGCGCCATCTTGTCAAAACTGCTGAAATGGGTCGCGCAAAGCCAATTGCTCAAAATCTCTTAGCCGACCTTCCGACTGATGCTGATGTTGTACCGACCCAACCAATGCCCCCACCGAAGCCGAAAAGAATCAAGAAGGCCCAGCCTAAGGCCAAGGCTGTTGAGGGAAGATAGTTTGCCTATCTCAAAACTGGCTGAGAATAAGAAGACTTCTTCTGCTCCTGCGAAAAGGTCTGCCGAGACCCAGCCCTCCGAGTCTACCCAATCAAATAAGCCGAGGTCCTCCTCTGCAACGACTTTAAAATCCAAGGTGCCAAACGTCCCTTGGACGCCCGAGATTACCCTGGAGGACAAGCCGGTCATGGCTACTGACAGTGCCGACGACATTAATGTCGGCGTTGCCCTTAGTACAGCTCTTCTTCTCCCAGGTGATCTGGAAAAGAATACTGGAATGAGTGAGTATGAAAATTATGCTTTCATGCTTCAACACTGTGTTCAAGTAAGTGTCTTCACTTGGTGACCTGTCTTGTCCTTATTTGTTTATAAAACTTCTGTAATAACTTCTTGCTTTTGTGTTCTTTCAGGCTGTTCAGCATGCCCACTCTTTCTCCATGCAATCTTTTGAGAACAGGGAGAAGTTAACTGACTTGCAGAAGGAGTATTCTGCACTCCAGAAGATCAACAAGGGTCTTCAAGCAAAAGTGAAGAAATTGGAAGACCAGGCCAAGGCTGCCACTAAAGCCCAAACTTTGGCCGAAGAAAAGGCCGAGGCTGCTGAAGCTATAAAGAAAGTTGCGGAAGCGCAGAAAAATGAAGCCGAGGACAAGGCCACCCAAGCCGAGAAGGAGCTTCAGGAGGCCTTGGCCACGAAAAAGGCTGAAATCAAAGAAACTGATGAAAAGGCTTATGCGCAGGGCATGGCCGACGTCGCTAAGGAGTACAAGCTTCAAGTCAGGGAAGCATGCAACAGGGGATTTTCCCTTGGTTGGATGTCTCTGCTAAAAAAACTTGACCTCCCTGCTAACTCGCCTTTCCGTAATGTCGACGCCATTCCTCTCCCATTTCCACCAAGCCAAGCCGAAGAAGAATCTGGGTCGGAGCCCGAGGATGTAGATGGTCAGGATGCTGAGGCCTTATGAAGAAACCTAAGGGTGATGCTGGGGTCAAGTCTCCTTCTCAAATTGAGCCCATCCTGGACTTAACTTTGGATGAAGAGGGTGATGATGTCGGGGAGGCGCCTAGGGAAGCTGTTACAGGGGTATTATCGTCCGACCTCCTATTAGCTGAAAGAAGTCTTAACAAAACGCTTGCAGAGATTGATGCCGAGCTGGCAGCAGAGAAGGCCGCTGAAGTAGTTCCACAGGAATCTGCCGAGGTTCAGACCCAAATTGCTTCTGAAGCAGAAGAATCATAACTTCCATGTTTTTTGTACTTTTTTGTTTGTTTGGCAATATAGGTTTCTTTGTATGGCCGATGTGCCTTTTTCTGAACAATTTTTCTTATGGTTGCCTCAATCTTTTAATGTCTTTTTGATTTGCTTCTGCATTTTGCTACCTTTGTGCAATCTCCTCGGGGTTACATACCTCGGGTATAATAACATCAAACTTTATTTCGTCAAGATTCAGTCCTGAAAAACTTTTGAAAAAATTCCAACAAGTGTTTAACATATACAATTCAATGTTTACTGTAAGTTTCTTCTTAAGTTTCAACAAGTACGTAAACAGTAATTTCGGTTTAACCTACTTGTAAATTGCTGCAAATTTCAACAAGTGTTAATATATACTGTAATGTTTTCTTCAAGTTATAACAATGATCTACTTGTAAATTGCTACGAATTTCAACAAGTGTTTAAACAATATACTATGCTTTTACCTCAACTTGTAAATTGCTGCAAATTTCAACAGATGATCACATGTCGGCTTAACATTATCTTGTAAATTGCTATAAATTTCAACAAGTGTTAAGCATCTTCTTTGGTTGGATCATCCTGTAGATTGCTATAAGTGTGCAAACTATAACCTCGTCTTGTAAATTGCTACAAATTTCAACAAGTGAAGAGAAACAGTAATCTCGGCTTAACTTCGACTTGTAAATTGCTACAAATTTCAACAAGTGAAGATAAGGAATCAGCTTGACTCCAACTTGTAAATTGCTACAAATTTTAACAAGTGAAGACAAGGAATCAGCTTAATTCCAACTTGTAAATTGCTACAAACTTCAACAAGTGAATTAAGGAATCAGCCTGACTTCAACTTGTAAATTGCTACAAATTTCAACAAGTGAATTAAGGAATCAGCCTGACTTCAACTTGTAAATTGCTACAAATTTCAACAAGTGAAGGCAATGAATCAGCTTGACTCCAACTTGTAAATTGCTACAAATTTCAACAAGTGAAGACAAGGAATCAGCTTGACTCCAACTTGTAAATTGCTACAAATTTCAACAAGTGAAGACAAGAATTATCTCGGCTTAACTTCGACTTGTAAATTGCTACAAATTTCAACAAGTGAAGACAAGGAATCAGCTTAATTCCAACTTGTAAATTGCTACAAACTTCAACAAGTGAATTAAGGAATTATCTCGGCTTAACTTCGACTGTAATTTTATCAGTCATATGTGTTTGAAAGAATTTTTGAAAAGACTTTATTGATGATATCGGCCAAAAAATGATGCACATCTAATGATAAAAAAATTTCAAATTACAAGTATTCCAAGGTCTGGGCAATGCTTTGCCCTCATTGTCCTCAAGCCGATAAGCTCCATTGCCTAATACTGAAGTAATTCTGTAGGGTCCTTCCCAGTTTGGGCCAAGCTTGCCCTCTCGGGAATCCTTCTTGTTCCTGACGACTTTTCTCAAGACTAGGTCGCCGACTTGAAAATCTCTTGGATTGACCTTTTTGTTGTAAGTTCTAGCAAGCTGCTGCTGGTATATTGCTAGCTGAATTGCAGCCTTTTCTCTTTGTTCTTCCAAGAGGTCCAGATCTCGGGCTAAGACTATGTCGTTAGTGCCATTCTCTACTCCTTGGGTTCTGATCCCTGGGATGCCGATCTCCAATGGGATGACAGCTTCTGTGCCATAAGCCATGGCAAAGGGGGATTCTCCTGTTGATCTTCTCGGCGTAGTCCGATATGCCCAAAGTACGTTGGGTAACTCGTCTACCCACTTTCCTTTTGCTGCTTGCAGCCTCTTCTTTATTCCATCCAAAATTACTTTGTTGGATGCTTCTGCTCGACCATTACTTTGGGGAAAGCTTGGTGTTGAAAAGTAGTTCTTGATCTTGAATTTGGCACAAAAGTTCTTGATGAGTTTGCTGTCAAACTGTATTCCGTTGTCGGCAACGATTGCTCTTGGAATGCCAAATCTGGTGATGATGTTTCTCCATATAAAGTTCTTGACGTCCACATCTCGAATTTTGGCAAGAGGTTCTGCCTCTATCCACTTTGTAAAGTAGTCTGTTGCTACCAGCAAGTATTTTCTTTGCCCAGTTGCTTGGGGAAGTTACCCAACCAGATCCATACCCCCATTGGGCGAACGGCCAAGGGCTGGATACTGGGTTCAGGTCAGCAGCTGGCTGATGTATCAAAGGTGCAAACCTTTGGCATTGTTCACACTTCTTCACGTATGCTTCAGCATCCTTTTGCATGTAGGGCCACCAATACCCCTGGGTAATGGCCCTGTGGGCTAATGATCTGCCTCCAGCGTGGCTTCCACAAATTCCTTCATGGATTTCATAGAGGAAATCTTCAACCTGCAAAGGGTGTACGCACCTTAAAAGGGGTCCAGTGAAGGATCTTCTGTAAAGATGTCCATCTTCTGTCAGACAGAATCTTGCAGATTTCAATCTGATTTTGTGTGCTTCCTTACGATCTTCTGGCAATTTTCCTTCTTTCAGGAATGCGATAATTGCATCCATCCAGCTTGGCCCCATGTCCATACACATTGCTTGCTGCTTTGTGCTCTCTGGTCCTATGCATAGGCCCGACATGTAGTCGATCATAATTGTTCTTGTTTTTCCAGTCTGAATTGAACTTGTCAGGTAAGCCAACGCGTCGGCGTGGGTGTTGTCATCTCGGCAAACCTGGAGTAGTCGGCAGTTCTGAAATAGAGTTGCTAATCTAATGACCTCTTTTGCATATGCCAACATCCTTTCGTCCCTGGCTGCGAATTCACCTGTTGACTGGTTAACAATAAGTTGTGAGTCACAAAAAACTATTACCTCATCTGCTTCTGCTGCTGCTGTCAGTTTTAGCCCTGCAATTAATGCTTCGTACTCCGCTTCATTGTTTGAGGCCTTGAACCCCAAATGGATGGACTGTTCTATTATTTCTCCATCAAGAGATATCAGTAGTACTCCTGCCCCTGCTCCTTGACGGTTTGAACTTCTATCGACGAAAAGTCTGAATGAATCGCCGATGTAGATGCTGCAGGGTTTGAGTTTTTCCTTCCTTTGTTCTTTTGCCTTTGGCTGGGCTTCTCCTTGTTTGCTGGGATGCTGTTCATCTCGGCTCAACGGAGCCCGATGTTCCATGGTTTCTGGGGTGAATTCTGCCACGAAGTCGGCCAAAACTTGGCCCTTTATTGCTGTTCTCGGCCTGAACTCCAGGTCATATTGGCCTAGGGCTACTGCCCATCTTGCTATCTTTCCTGTTAAGTCTCCTTGTTGTAACAAGGACTTCAGTGGGTGCTCTGTTAGGACCACAATCTTGTGTGCCTAAAAATAATGGTTCAACTTCTTTGAAGCCATTACTAAGGCCAGCATTAATTTTTCTAGCGGCAGATACCTTGTTTCTGCACTGGCCAAGGTTTTACTTACATAATAAACCGCTTTTTGCTCCCCTTTTCTTCTCGGATGAGTACTGCACTTACTGCGTGTTCTGAAACTGCCAAGTGCAAAAACAATTCTTCCCCTGGTTCTGGATTGGAAAGAACCGGAGTTGTGGTCAAGTACTTCTTTAGGTCGGCTAGAGCGGTTTCGCATTCTTCTGTCCACAGAAAGTCTGTGGCTTTTTTCACCAAGTTGAAGAAGGGTCTGCATTTATCTGAGCTTCTGCTGATGAATCTGTTTAGGGCTGCGGCCCTTCCAGTAAGCATCTGAACCTGTTTCGCCGACGTCGGGCTCTGCAGCTCTAGGATGACCTTAATTTGGTCTGGGCTGGCCTCTATGCCCTTTCTCGTTACCAGATATCCTAGAAACTTACCTGATCCAATTCCAAACGCACACTTTGATGCGTTGAGTCGGAGTCGGTATGTTTTGAGTATATCAAAAATCTCTTTTAGGTCGGCAAGATGTCCCTTAGATTCTTTGGTCTTCACGACCATGTCATCGATGTAGATTTCTACCGTTTTGCCAATTAGGTGCTTGAACATTTTTGTTACTAACCTTTGGTAAGTTACTCCTGCGTTTTTCAGTCCAAAAGGCATTACCTTGTAATAGTACAAGCCTTTAGGGGTGATGAACGCAGTCTTCTCCTCGTCTGGAGGGGACATGGCAATCTGGTGGTATCCTCTGTATGCATCCAAAAAACTCATCCTTTCGTGCCCTGAAGTTGCATCTACTAACTGGTCAATCTTGGTCAGAGGAAAGCTGTCTTTGGGGCAGGCTTTGTTGAGGCTGGTAAAGTCTACACAGACTCTCCATTTACCGTTCTTCTTTTTCACTACTACTGTGTTGGACAACCATGTCGGATAGTGAACTTCGCAGATGGCCCTGGCCTCCAGAAGTCTGTCTACTTCTTCTTCTACTGCTTCGACGTGCGTCAACGTCGGTCTTCTGGCTCGTTGAATCACAGGTTTGGCCGACCTGTCGACATTCAGTCTGTGGCAAGTGACCTCGGGGTCAATGCCAGGCATTTCATAAGGCGTCCAGGCGAACACTTCAATGTTGGCTCTCAAAAAATCTTCCAGTTCTTTTTCTTTTTCTTCGGCTAAACCTGAGCCGAGAAGAAAGAAACGTTCTTCGTTGCCCTCCTGGACTAGGATTTTCTTTAGTGTCTCTTCACTCTTTTCGGTTGGCTCCTTGCCGACATCATCAAGGACCTCTATGTCCTCGTCTTCAATCTCTGCCTCTTTTGGCTCTCGAATGTTACAAGTGGACTTTGTTGCTGCCATGGAGCAACTTTTTGCTTACAGTTGATCTCCTCTGATTTCTTCAATTCCATGCTCTGTGGGGAACCGTAGTAGTTGATGTAATGTTGAGGGAACTGCCCCCATTGCATGCAACCATGGTCTTCCCAAGATGATGTTCTATGGTGAGGGTGTGTTAATTACTATAAATTCTGTTTTGATCTTCTTAGTACCGGCTTGTACTTCCACGCTTGCTGCGCCCGGTGGCCATGTCGGCGTTCCATTGAAGCCGACCATAGGGTTATTGGATTCTTCCAGGTCGTCAGAATGAAGGCCTAGCTCCTTATAACATCTGATATACATTATGTCACAAGAGCTGCCTTGATCTATTAGGATGCGTTTTACTTGGCATTCCCCAACCTGGAGGGATATTACCAAGGCATCATTATGCGGATGCTGGACCATCTCTAGGTCGGCTTCAGTGAAGGTTATCATTGGTCCTTGGCTTTCTTCAGGCCGAGGTCTTTTTTCCCCAATTTGGTAGACATGCTGTAAATGCCTTACCCTCTGGGTTTCTCCTCTGACTTCGTTCTCGTTGACCCTTGAGTGGATCACATTAACCACCCTTGGTCCTCCTGCCTGTGGTTGCTGTGCTGGAGGTGGTGGAGCTGCTGGTGCTTGAGGCAATCTTGCATGTTCTTCCCTTGTCCTGGCTTCATCAACCAGGTCCCTCAGAAGGCCTTGTCTTACCAGGTCTTCTAAGTGTGCTTTTAAGGCTCTGCAACCCTGAGTTGGGTGTCCTTCTTCATTGTGGTAAGCGCAGCGCCTACCAACGTTTCTTCCCATAAATTCCCCTGGTGCTCTTGCCGGTGCCCTGAAATAGGGTTGATTTCGTATTTGATCCAGGACTTTATGGATAGGGATTCGGAACACCGTCGTCACTGCCTGTTTACCCTTCAATTCTGTTTCTTGTTTGGTCGGCCCGTTGGTACCTCGGCCTCGCTTCGGCGAGCCGTTTGCTTATCCTTTGCTCTCTTATTCTCTTCGTTTCCCGATGTGATCATCTCCTCGGCTTCTGGCATATTTCTCAAATTCTTTGCCATGACTCATTCACGGCTTCTTTTGGCAGGTTTTTGCCAAAACTTCCGGTACGTGGGCACATTTCAGGGCCGTTCCTGAAAATATAAACCGGATAGCCACTTCTCTGGTTGCATATCGGGTATCGAGTTAATCAGCCGGTCGGTAGTATCTCTTCGGTAAGGAGCGCCTCTAAAGGCCAGTTCTTCCTTGTAAGTCTTAAAGCCATCAGGGCGTCGACCCTTAAGGACTGTAGTTTGTTTGTCACAAACCTGGCTACAAACATCTCGGCCAGGCCTTCCCATGTCTTTACGCTTCCCTTTGGCAGTTTATGGAACCAATTGGATGCAATTTCCCCAAAGGATGAGGGAAATACTTTGCAGAGCAATGGCTCGTTCCCACTGTATAACACCATTGAATTCAAGTATAGTCCAACATGAAAGTTGGGGTCTGACTTACCATCATAAATTTGGAACCTCGGCATACTGAATCTTTTTGGTGCTTCAAATTTATCCAGTTCCACCGAGAATGGCGTTCTCGGCTTAACTTTAGAAGTCACCTCGGTTTCAACATTCTGCTGCCTCCTTTTGAAGTAGTCCCTCAAGTCTTTTTTACTCCTACCTGGAGCTCGGCTATCTCTGGACTTTAATCTTTTCGGCACACTACTTTCGGCCTCGTAGTGGACCCGTTTTGATCTTTCTCCATGGGTTGTGTCAAAGCAGAGCGCTTGCCCTGGAACATGCCGATGTTCTTTGGGCCCTGGATCCTTCATGCGATGTGCCCTTCGGGACTTTTCTTGCCTTGGTTCCTCTCGTCCGACTTCCCTGGAACGTCGGTGAGAGTGGTTTGCACTCCTGGTGTGCTGAGGGGCTTCGGGGATTGCTTTTCTTCCTCCCTTCTGGGTATTAATTGCTGGCATCGGTGTATCTTGCAGGGGGTACGGTGGCTGCATAACATTGTTTTGCATCATGAAGTTGACCACTGACTGTAGGTCTGCCAGCTTGTTTGCCAAGTCTTTTACTTCCTCATCCCTTCGTAAGCACCTATCCCTCCAGACCTGCAGGTCATCTTCGTTGTAGTACTTGCTTTGGTTTGTCCTTTTTGTAGCGTCGCCCTCCTGGCCGACGTCTTTTTCTCCGTGGCCCTGGTCATGATTCTCTGTACTGTGATTGTCTCCTTCAACGTCAAGGTCGATTGGTCTACCACTCCCAGCAGGAGTTTCGCCCCCAATGTTTTCCCCTTGTCCGTCACTGGCCATCTATTCTTCTAAGATTCCCACAGGCAGCGCCAAATTGTGTGGATAATTTTCTTACCACACTGCCCGCCTAGTAATCAGCTGGAGAAGACCGGCAGAATAGATGGCTCTAGTAACCTGTAACAGAAAGAAAGGGCTCCGGCGGTGGCTCCTCCACCTGGGGGCACTCCGACGATCAAGTCAGTATATCTCTCAAAGATAATCAAGTACTAAACTCACAAGCTTGAGTATAAAACTACGTACCTTAGACCCATGGGGGTGCCTCTCTTTTATAGTTAACTCAATCCAAGTCCTACTAGAAGCATGACTTCTATAGACTTCAATTTAGTGATTACTTAGGATTTCTCAAGAGATAAAGATAAACTCCCTAAGAGCTTTTTCCTTATCTTGGCTAAGTCCCCTCTTTGTCCTAGGACTCTTGTCCCTTATCCGCTTATCTCGGATTCCGATATCTTCGGAGACAACCTCGGCAACTCCGAGATCACCTCGGCGTAATTTCCATGATGCGTGGTACCTCGGCCAAACACGTCGGCGTCGTCATGCCACGTGTTGGTACCCAAGAAATATATCCCCACATAAATAAATAAATAAATAAATAAATAAATAAAACTTGGTGCCGTTTGTACATTGTTGAAGGTTGAAAAAGTGCAGCTTGTTTTTAATTCAATCTTCCCTATTGTAGCACTCCATTCAATATCATTCTAGGCTTGTTTTAATTCAATCAATATATTAATTTTCTCAAATTAATTTACTCATTTTCGTAGCTTTTCATAAGTTTGTGTAAAGTTTTACAATTTTTTTACAAATTTCAATCGTTTTTTGAATTAGGTTGACAATGTCCAAAAAAATAATAGGTCAGCTCGGAAATATAGTGAAATTGATAATTGATAATTTTAATTTGGTTTGGAAGTTGATTGTCAAAAAATCTATTTTGATTTGGAAGTTGAAGTCTGATACATTTTGTATTTTTCAATTGTAGATCGTCGAATTATAAGAATAATTTTGACATTGTTTACAGAAATGTGCAGAAGGAAAAAACGAAGACAACAATTTTAAGCACTAAAACTTACGTTTTCAATTATAATTTTGTTATAAACGATGGTATCATTAACAAAATCTAAATTTTCATCATACAAATCTTTCATAACACTAAAAAATGAGGATAGAATTTGATTGAGGAATAAAGACTGAATGGATTGAGAGGGTTTGAGAATTGGAGTAAGCTAATAATGACCTTGTTTGGGAAATGAATTTTTGGTTTTTTTAGGCTAAAATTTACAAAAACATAAAATAGGCTAAAATAGTTAATAAGACAAAATATCATATTAAATCTATAATCATTTCATTTTTTTTTTTTCATGAACATCATATCCAACTATAAAAAAATGCAACTATCTTCCCAAACTTAAAAATTTAGCCTATTAAAATAGCCAAAAACTAAAATAATTTACTAAAATAGCCAACTTCTTAAACGAGGCCAATGTGTTCATGATTTTAGAAGCAATTATTGCATATTTGAAAAGATATATTTAGGTAGGTTGATTTTTTTTAAGTTTAAATTTAAATTTGAGAAAATTTAAGAGGTACGCGAGATTTACCACATATCTCATTTTAATAATTTGAATTATTTGTAGGACCCTCTGTATATATTATTTATGAAAAAAAATAAATTAATCCGATAATCACGTAACCTTTTTATTTTATGGTGTTTGTCTAAAAAAATGAACGACTAATATTATTTTTTTAAAATAAATTATTCATTTATTGAAAATAAACATAATAAAATAAAAAATTATAATTATCAAAGTTAATTTATTTTTTTATGAATAATGTACAGAAAAAGTGGACACTAAGATTTTCAAATACAATGTATTTTTTTTTAACAGAAATACAATTTGTATGAGTCTTCGGTTTCACATACTTCTCAAGCCCAGGACTTTATTATTAGAAAGTTATCAATTTTTCTACGAGAATAAACACTCGGAAAAAGATTCTGTGTGATTGTCACTAGCTCTTATCATTGGTCAACTAAGTCCGTCTTTCCCCCGCTAACAAAAAGGCAAAGTATCTTTGTAAAAAAATAATAATATAGTCGAAGCCCTATTAATGATAAACAAAAAAAAATATCCAACACAAAACAATGATAAATATAAAAAAATTTCTTAAAAAATACAACACATGCTACTATTATTAAAATATTAAACTTCAAAATAATAAAATTTTTAATCTAGATGTCAATTTTTAATAAAATTAGTATTTTTAAAATTATTTCATTAAGATCTATTAAATAATATTCATGTTGACTATAAAATTCTTAAAAAAAAAAATTAATATTGTCAAAATTGATGTAAATAATAACACGTGACTCTATTTGACAGTAATATGTCACTTTGTCTTACAATCTAAGACCAAAAACAATATTTTATTTTGTCCTTACTCTATTATATTTCTTCCTTGGGGTGTTTTATGAAGCAAAATAAATTCAACTGTTCTTTAATCAAACAAGGGTCCAATTGAAAGGTTTTGACAAAATTTCAAAAAAAAAAAAAAAAAAACAAACAGAGAGGGAGAGGGAAAGGCTACTAACTCAGACTTACCTATCCAAATTTTTTTAGGTGGGTGGTGAAGATTAATTTGTGTAGTGTGAGGTTCATGTGAGGTCCATGTGAGACGGGGTGGAGATTAATTTCTAGGTAATTTCTAAATTTATAAAGGTAGATTTGTAGTATTACTCCTAACAACGGCGACTTTGGTTGAAAAATCAAGAAGTCTGGAATATATTTATCCACTCAAACTTATCTACACTAACCTCGGACCCTCTAAATAAAATTTATGACTGGCACTGTTTATTAATTGATTTGAATGGATTATTTCTAATTGAACCATATGAACTAAAATAAAAAATAAAAAAAAATTAAGGAAAAAATAGATGAAATTAATAATCCAAAAGATAAATGAAAAAAAAAATAACAATAATTTAAAAAAGAAAAATTTAGCCAAAATCCTTCCACTGGATCCTTATTTGGTGAAAAAGACAACTCAATTTAATTTTCTCCATAAACCACCTAAGGAGAAAATACATAATTGAGAAATGATAAAGTAAATATTTTTTTTATTTTTTATTTTTGGATAATATTGTTAGAGTAATATGTTATTGTCAAACAAAGGCGGTGTTTGGAAACTTGGTTTTTTGGTTTATTTATTTATTTTTCACTAAAAGACAAATTGGTTACAAAACCAAAAAAAATAAATCCAAACAAAATAATTTTCATTGTCAACATGAATTTTATTTGATAGATCTTGATGAGAGGATTCTAAAAATACAACTTTTATTAAAAACTGATATCTACATCAAAAGTTATATTATTTTAAAGTTTAATATTTTGATAATAATGATATGTGTTGAAATTCTCAAGAAAAACTTTTTGTGCTTGTTTTTAATAGATTAAAATTTTATTATGAATAAATTTCGACTAAATTCTTATTTAAAAAATAACTAGTGAAGTTGGTTGCGTGGAGTTTTTGTGTTTGTCTCTTAACGTGAATTATTACGAAAGAAAAGCAACATACTCTAGATACATTATCATGCAGAGCATTCCTATATTTTGTAACACATAAATTGCTATTTTGTACAATTAAGCCATCCAACAAAAAATTTGCATTTTAATAGGTATCTCTGTTCTCCAAACTGTTCATACAGGGCTCTATTGAGCACCTAACATTTTATCATAAGCTAGACCCAAAGGTCTTAGGCATGTTCAAATTGATATTTACACAAAATCGCCAGCAAGAGAGTATAGTCAATTCAAATAAAAAAAATTGAATTAAATAGAGTTGAATGCATTGCATATATACAAATAGGAAGAGAGTAAAGACAATAATTATAAAAGGTAAGATTGATATATATATATATATATAACTTAAACTTTCATTCGCTCATAGTTGTTCCTAAATTCCATCTGTGGAGGACACAGCATAGGCTTGTTGAGTGATTCCTTTGCTCAACCAAAAACCAATATAGCATGAGCAAAACATATATAGCAAGATGCCACCACCCCAAAAAATAAAAATTAAAATCTCTAAGGCAGAAGAAAACCTCTTCTTAAGTGCATTTGTAGGAATGACATAGCTATGAAATTGAATACCATCCTCCACAAGAGTACTTGGATTGGGAAGGTACAATACTTAATCCAACAAAGAGATTGAGATTAATGTTGTGTTTGGTTGAGGGATTTGGAAAGAGATTTAGAAAGGGAAAGAAAAAATGTGTGTGAAATTATATGAAATGTAAGTATACTTTATTTTATATTTCACCTACCTTTTCTATTTCCCTTTTCAAATCTCTCCTCAAATCCCTCAACCAAATACAGCATAAAGGAATTGCTCCCACACAAAGGAGTACAATTTACAATCACATAGTAAAGGACAAAGAAAATTGCGCAAAAAAGGGAAAAAAAATAGGGTGATTTCAACTAAAGATAAATAAACAAAGGAAGTAGGAAACAAAAGTCAACAAAAAAAAAAAAAAAAAGATTCCTTTCTCTACCATTGTACTTGTAAAACAAAAAAAATAAAAGAAGTAAAAAAAAAAAAAAAACATTAACATGAGCAACAAATCACAAAGCAAAGAAACAAATCATAACAAAATGAAGAGAATAATTTTTTTTTGGAAGGAGCTTGTTTTTTTTGTTTCTCTGTTTACCATTAAAAATAATTTTGTTAATATCTTATACCTTATGAGTATTTGTGTGATTGCTTGTCATCCTGCAATGTGCATTCTACATTGCCAACTGGTTGGTATGAGAGAAAACAATTTCGATAATCATAAACATTGTTTTATTGTTGCACCAACAAATCATCGCAACAAGGTCATCAAAATTTTCACTGAGAAAAATTCTTTTACCTATTTATCGCTGCAAACCAAACATGAATGCAAAAATATTTTTATCTAATTGATATGATGATCAAACACATAGAGTTTGAGAAAGAATGATATCCGAAGGATAGCCATTATTACCTTAACAAGTCAGTGTAAAACGTTTTGTTATCTCTCCAACTCAATTATTAAACACACTACAAACACAAAAAGAAAAATCATAAAATTCTAATTGTTTTGAGTCTATACGGAAAAGTGAAAAGATGTTGAAATAAAATGAACTATCAATAAAAATGGATAATAGATTAGACAAATTTGAAAAGGGAACAAAACATTAGATTAAGAAAATCAAAGGAATTCTAATAGGGATTAATTTTATCTTTTTTATTGAATGAAAGGTCAACAAAAGGAAAGTAATTGAATCATACAAAGGTGAAAACATGATTAAAATTAAGGACAAATTCAACAATGAAATCATTTTTCCTCTACTAATAAAATAAGCAATGTGTTAAGGCAGGTGTTTAGTAGTAGTTTATGTTAAAAATTAGCAACCTACACTTATATGGAAAATATAATTAAAAAATTATGCAAAACACTTTTTGGGGCAAAAACCAAAAACTGTACTAAATCAAACACTAATTGACGTGATAAAAATTATAGTAATGAATAGGATAAAACGTTGATTAAGTCGAGTGTGTGACATTTCCTTTAAGACAGATTCGTCCTCCCACCGGTACGTAGGATTCAATAGACATCTATCTCCTATGATACAATGATCAATGTCTTGCACTAGTAGCACTACTATTGCAAGCCTAGCGAGCTTCGCTGTGCATGTACTCTCTTAATAGGAAAATTAGACTCAGGAAATATGAAAAATAAATGCAAAGTGAAGAAGAAAATGACAATTCACTATCCAAAATGAAGTGAGGGAGATGGAATATATAGACTTCTATGTGACTCTTTAGAAAGGTTGTATCCTTCAAAAGGACACACCCTTTCATCTCTAGAGACACAACCATTGGAGTAAATTTTTATTCTAATTTTCCAACAATTTTCTGTGTACAATAAATAAATTGAAACAAAAACCAAGAAATAAAATAAATAACGTACCAAATTTATTTTATTGAACCGAATGAATATTTAAAGACCAAATCGAGTATGTGACACTCTGTCCTTAAATAATAATAATTCATTGAAGGCATGTTCACAAACTCTCAATTTCTATGAACAATAGCCCTTTACCATTGCATTTCAAGTAATACTATTTCTCACAGACATTTCATCAAACACTTGGTGTGCCGAGAAAACATCCTTATTACTCGCATAGAAATGTATAGCGGAGGTTAGAATCATCAGATTCGACAGAAACCCATGTGTGATCAAGCATAGGCTCCGAGAACGAAAATGTAAGTGAAATCGTCGAATGAGAGTATAGAATTTGAGACCCAATTGGAAAAAACGAGAATTGAGTGTCTGGGATTGGATAACTCAATACCATTCCAAATCTGAAATGTGTCGCTCCAAATCAAAATATATTATTTACTATATATTGACTCAGAAACAATTGATGTATCATGTACATTAACGGTACAGAAAGTTCCAAAAGACAAACAACGAAAGAAAGTATTAATGGAACAAAATCAATCTAACAAAAAATTTTAAATGTAGATTGTGGAAATTTTGTTTGTAACCAAGAAACAAACGAATACATATTTTACCAAAAATTTGAAATTCCTATATAAAGATGGTACTAATATCATGGATATCGCAATTAAAATTATGCATAAATCAGAAAATCAATATATCTTAAAAGACAACAAAACGATTCGGAAAAAATGACAACCGAATTACTACTATAGGTTTTCCTATCGGCCTATTGAACTCTTAGTAAGGAAAGAAAGAACAGGGTCAAATATATAACATAAGCATGTTATATCATAAAGTTATAGCAATCTCTTATCTACGTAACATGAAAGAAGAGTATCATATTCACAATAGACATGAATTCTGTTTGGAATAAATGCCAGTAATCTTTGACATTATGAATAATATGAACACAAATTTGATACAGAAACAAATTCAGTAAAATAATACTATCAAGAGAACCAATATCCAGAGAATTAATAATATTTACAAATAGATTATATAAACCTCGAAATGAAAATGAAATCTGTATAATATAATTGCATAGTATAATTACCTAAAAACCATAAACAGGAACAAATCTATCTTAAGATTGTTAGAAAAATTAGTACCAAATTATATAGAAAATATAATTTAAAAAATGTATACTATTTTTGGGCAAAACCAAAACTGAAATAAATCAACATAATAACGTAACAAAGCTTACAGTACATAAATAGATAAAACATGATTGAGTTAAGTGTGTGACACTCTTTCTCTTTCCTTAAGACAGATTTGTCCTCCCACCAGTGCTTAGGATTCAATGGACGTCTATCTCCCAAGATACAACGATCAATGTCTTGCATTAGCAGCACTACTATTGCAAGCCTAGCGAACTTCGCTGTGCATGTACTTTCTTTATAGAAAAATTAGACCCAAGACAATATGAAGAATAAATGCAAAGATGAAGAAGAAAATGACTAATTCTCTAATCCAAAATGAAGTGAGGGGGATATAATATATAGATTCTTCTAGACTCTTTAGAAAGGTTGTGACTCTTTAAAAGGGCATACCCTTTCATCTCAAGAGACACAACCATTGGAGTAAATTGTAATTCAAAATTTCCAACAATCCCCCACATGAATGAAATTTACGGAAAGGACATGCAACAACATGCAGACGAAGAGAGAGTACATTAAGGAAATACCTTACATCGGGATAGGTAGCTTTTGGCTTTGAACCTTCCCTAGTGAAAGCCTATCGGACTTACTAGCTAATTAGTGGACGTGATGCCTTGAACTGTTCAGCCGTTTGTGTAAGTTAAGACAATAGAATTCACACAGAATATCTCCAGACACAGTTTAGTTCTCACGGTTGTGCCCGTTTTGGCCTTGGGCATCTCCTGGTATTTCATGAGTGCTTTAGAGATTTTTGTCTTATCAATTCTCATAGAAGCGGCCCCTTCATACTCATATAGGTGATCCTTATTTCGAGTCTCTTAAATACTCATCTTAAAAGATACCCGTCCAAGGTTTTCAAGATATAAGTTGTATGAGCACGAAATAATGTTCTCGTATGATCCTGTTGATCAAGTCTGCGCTTCTCCAAACGTCGTCGCTTTTACTCCCTAAAAACACAAATATGAGCTAGCCGGCGGGTGTGTGCCGGATACCTCTCCGATGCCTAAGTCAGCAAAATAGACAAATAGACAAAAGCTCTGCGTATTCGGGAATCAAAGTTGTGTTACCTCTACATAGGCTATGTTGTGAGCTTTTATAGATTCTGCATAGCACAATCTTAGTAGGACTCTTATTCCTCCATGTAGAGTCCTCCTAGGAATCACACTCTTGAAAGATAATACTTATCCTTCAACACCCCCCTCATTGCTTAAACCAAGTGAGATGGTTTTACCACGGTTGGATGACAGTACGACCGAACTAACACTAGCCCTTTGTCATACTTAATCCAATGTCTTCACATGCAACACATAGCTTGGCTCTCCTCACTTGTACCTCGGTTTTGGCCTGCTGAGATCGAGCTAACTATACCAAGCTTCGACCGAGCTAACAAGAGCAAGGTCCTCCGCAGGAAGCCAAAATACCTCACCTCCGAATACTTTGACCGAGCTAATCACCACTCCGACCGTGGTGACTGTAACCATATTTGGACCGAGCTAACTACAAGGTCCTTTCACTCAGCCCTTTTTACCGCGGCCTGCAAAACGGCCCATTACAACGCCTTGGCCTAGCTCAGCCCTAATGCACATAAAAAACTCTCTCTCAATTGCTCCTTAATTCCATCTGCGTAGCATGATTGGGATTACCTATTACCAGCCGAGCTAAAATTTCAAACCTTCAACTGAGCTAAATTGTCACCGGGCTACCAATTTGTCTGGTCAAAAACCGTCTCTTCAGTCACGCTGTATATCTGAATCACTTACTATTCCATAGACACGTGGCTGGCCCCTACTGGTTGAGTACAGCTGTCGACGTTTGAACAGTCCCACCTTTTCTTTGCCTTATACGAAAACCCTAGTTTTCGTACTTGCCATTCCTACTGTTCACCTCACTCTCTTCCTCTAAACCTCCATTTTCACAACCTCAGCACTTGCAAAGCTTGTGTTCTCCCCACTATTCTTGCGGCTTTGATCTGCATTTTTCTGCCTTCTAACTGTAAGTAACTCAATCCCATTTCCTTTTTGTTTGTAAAATTTCTAAAGTATGTAGCATAATACTTCGTATGTTTCTCAAAACACACACACACTATTTTAGCTTCCATTTTTCTGGGAAATAACCACTAAAAACCATGTAATAGAACCACTAGATTCATGAACAATCTGAGAAACGACGCTTTTGATCCAAAATAATACTCCAACCAAACTAAGATCTTGTTTGTATTAGGTGCGAGCCTAGCCAAATTGGATAACTCTTTTAACAACCGGGCGAAAACTTCATGCCATACCTGTAGTTTCGATTGGTCTAAGAACCTTCTGTTTCATTTAGCCGAGCTAGTAAACTGTATTAGGTTTGCGCACTACCAAACTAGAAAGCCTTAACCAATGACCGAGCTACAACTTGGGGCCAAACTAGCTCTCTGACTTAGTCAAAACCGAACCAAAAATGTTGTACCCTAAGCTTCAACCGAGCTAAGAACAGATAGTAACCAACATAGCCGAGCTAGGACTCCATTTATTTTGCCTTTGCTTCTTTTAACACGGTCCAACGATCTGTGCTTAACACTTTTCCTTTTCACTTTGCAGACTGTCTTAGGTTGGCCAGGCACTCCTTTGAACGCTCAACTGAGATACTCAACACCATCTCAACACCGAGCTAACTTATACATAATTTAAATCCACATGGTAAGTATAGATTCCTAATAAACTCACCAGGGGCTATTGCCGAATTCCGCAAGGACTACAACATCCCTGACGACGTCCATCTTTCACTAGCCGAGCTAGACACAACTTCATGGTGAAAACAGGGTTTCGTTCTCTTCACCATCCTTTCCATTGTAGAAGTCGGACTTCGATTCCCCATTCAACCCCTCCTTTGTGAATTCTTTATGCAAACTAGAATATGCCCAACCCAACTTAGTACTAATTCATACAGAATAATAAATGGCATCGCCGAGCTAAATCGTCGGCTTGGCCTCAACCTCGGTTTAGCTGAGCTATTTCATCAATACTCTCTAGGTCAGAACGAAGACGGCTGGGTATACTATTTAAGAATAAGACGTCGCCGAGAGAAAATAATAAAAAACACCCCAGATAAAGACGTAAACGACGATGATTTTTTCTGGGTTTTTGGTAACTTTGAGGATCAAGAAGCTCAAATACCAGGAGACCAGATTAACTGGAATAAAGAAGTAGCCAGTATATATACCTCGGCTCAGTTTTGTGCACTCTTTACTCCGTTGGTCACATTTTGAACCGTACTAACCGTTGTCTTTTTCCTTTATGCAGACTTGAACCATCTAAAGTCGCAGTATAGTTATCCCAACCTAGCCGCACTTCGCGCCACGTTATGATATCGCAGACGAGGTTGGGCCCAACTACTCAATTTCGAACTGACATACAGATACAGCAGCAGGAGGAAGACTAAGGTGACAGATTTCCTCCTAGAACCTTTGCCAGAACCAGATCCAACACTACCTCAAATCAATCTGATCCCATTAACAGCGGAGCAAGAGATGGCTAAGAAAAGAGCTGTCTGTGCCCTTATTACCGAGACGAATCAAGCCGAGGTACACCAAGCCGGCCAAACAAAAGAGGCCGTGGTGGCTCTTCCAACAGCCCAGCCCTCATCATCTCGACCAAGTAAGCGTGCTCGCACTTCCTCAATCGAGCCACGCCATGTTGACGAAGAAGACACCATACTTCCTCAATCCACCCAGCTGAGCCCAGAACCAGTGCGTTCAAACCGGGATAGCACTTCAGAATGGGTGCCCAAGATCACATACAAGAACCAAGCTATCACTAGCACTGACTCGGTGGTCACAGAAAAAGACCATTCGCTGGCTTTTAACCTTGCCAAGAGCGTATGTCTGCCAGCCGATATGGAGCACTATGACAATCTTACCAAGCTGAAGGTCATCCGCTCGGCAACAAAATCGATGGTGCTAGTAAGTTCTCTTTTTGCTCGTCCTTCTAATTTGTACATCTGTTTGCGCGGTTTTGACTATATTTGTTATCTCCTTTTGCAAGCCATGCAAAAAAACCATGTCGCTCACAAGCGTGTGTTGGAGCTACGCAAGACCACATGACAGGCCATTGCAGAGGCTAATGCCAAGTCAGCTGAGCTAGAAGAGTCCCAAAAAACGATGGCCGAGCTACATACCGAACTAGCCCGACTCACCGGACTAGTCAACTTGGCGGAGGCGGACAAACAAAAGGCCTTGGCTGAGTTGAAGGACCGCTATTTGCGTGAGCTGGCTAAGGTCGAGAAAAAGAAGAACACCGAGATAACCGAGCTTGATAAAAAGATGGAAGACGCGGAAGACCGCGGTTACAAGGAATGTGAAGCCACATACGTTTTGCAGTGTGAAGCTGCCAAAGACATTTTCTTTAAGTGTGGGTGGAAAGCAACCGTCGTGAAGCTCGATCAAGGGGATGAAACCGAGGTATTCCAGAATCCCCCTCCTCACTTTATCTCGAGCTATATGGCGGAGTACGCTAATGCTATTTAACAAAAATTTCTTCAAACAGAGGAGGAAGAAGAGGCATCACCAGAGCCCAATGATACCCCTGCTGCTGCCAATGATCCCAGTCTTCAAACTGTCCAGTCAGCTCGGGTGGAGCTATCGGTGCCCATTGTGGTTGATGACGTGGTAGGGACCGTCCTACCTGCCAATGCCTGGCTACCGATTGGTGAAACTCGGGTTGACTTGGATGCTGATTTGGATGACCTCTTTGCTTGACCACATACTTTCTTTTCTTTAGATGCTTAACTGTAAGAAATTTGTAATCGGGCTGAGGCCTCACTTTTTGTACCTTTGACTTGAATTTTTGAATGAAATCTTCTGTTGTTTTCCTCAACTGTTTGTTCGGTTTACTCCATGCTTGCATTATATTTCAACTTTATTTGTATGAGGGCACTACTCTAGTTCATACGAAGTTGTAACATTTTCTGACCGAGATACTATCTCGGTCTTAACTTTGTAATCTATTTTGGTCATACCTGCCCCCCCATCTTCAGCCTAGATCCTCATCTCGGCTGGAGAGTTCTCAAAGTTGGTTATTCCAGCCAACCACTCTTCAGCCTAGATCCTCATCTCGGCTAGAGAGTTCTTAAAGTTGGTTATTCAAGCCAACCACTCTTCAGCCTAGATCCTTATCTCGGCTGAAGAGAAATAAATGTTGGTCATACCTGCCAACTTCCTGCAGCCTAGATCCTTATCTCGGCTTAGGAGAAGTAAGTGTTGGTTTTTTCAGCCAACCACTCTTCAGCCTAGATCCTTATCTTGGTTGAAGAGAAATAAATGTTGGTTATACCTGCCAACTTCTTGCAGCCTAGATCCTTATGTCGGCTTAGGAGTAGTAAGTGTTGGTTTTTCCAGCCAACCTCTTCAGCCTAGATCCTGATCTCGGCTAAAGAAAGTTCAAAGTTGGTTATTCCTGCCAACCTAGAGTGAAGTGTTTGGTTATTCCTGCCAAACTTCTTCAGCCTAGATCCTGATCTCGGCTGAAAAGGGCTCAAAGTTGGTTATTCCTACCAACCTAGAGCGAAGTGTTGGTTATTCCAACCAACACTACTTTCAATGCCCTTAGCTCACTAAAGCAACTTTTACATAAGAAAATTTATGCTGAAAAGGAAACTACTTGTTTTATTGAAAAAAAAGAAAAATTACAAGTATTTTAAAGGAAAGTTAAAAATAACATAGTTTGAGATTGGCAATGTTCCATGGCCTGGGAATGGCCTTCCTGTCTCTATCTTTTAAGTGGTATGCCCCTTTTCCTGCTAATTCAACCATTTTGTAAGGTCCTTCCCAATTAGGCCCTAACTTTCCATCTTCGGGTACCAAGGTGTTTCCCATTACTTTGCGTAGCACCCAATTTCCAATCTTAAATTGCCTCGGATGTACTGTCTTGTTATATTTTCTGGATAACTCTTGCTGATATGAGGCGATGTGGACCAGGGCTCTTTTTCTTCTTTATTCTGCTAGGTCAAGTTCCAAGGTTATGGCTTCTCCATTCAAGTCTAGGTCGAAGTTTTCACTTCTAATTGTCGGAAGGCCGACTTCTAGTGGGATTACTGCCTCCATGCCGTAGGCTAAGGAGAATGGCGTTTCTCCAGTTGACCGCCGAGGTGTGGTACGGTAAAGCCCATAAAACGTGGGGAAGCTCCTCCGTCCACTTGCCTTTTGCTTTCTCTAACGTTTTTTTAAATCCATCCAAGACGACTTTGTTTGATGCTTCCGCCTGGCCATTTTCTTGGGGGTATGCCGATGTAGAGTTGTAGAATTCTATCTTGTTCTCCTCACAAAAGCCTCAAAAAATTTTACCATCGAACTGAGTGCCGTTGTCAGATATTAGAGCCTTAGGTATGCCGAATCGAGTGATGATATTCTGCCAGATGAACTTCTTCACGTCTTTTTCCTTCATTGAGGTGAGTGCTTCTGCTTCCACCCACTTTGTGAAGTAGTTTGTTGCTGCGAGAAAGAACTTTCTGTTGCCGGGTGCCGTTGGAAGCGGTCCTATTATGTCCAAGCCCTACATTACGAAGGGCCATGAGCTAGTTAAAGGTCGAAGCTCTCTGGCTGGTTGATGTATTTGGTGTGCGAACTTTTGACATTTTTCGCACCGCTTGACATACTTCTCTGAATCTACTTGCATGTATAGCCACCAATATCCTTGTGAAATTGCTCTGTAGGCCAATGATCTTCCCTCTTGGTGGCTTCCGTATACGCCCTCATGTATCTCGAACAAGAATGTTTCGACCTTGCTGGGATGAACACATTTTAAGTAAGGTCCTGTGAAGGATTTTTTGTACAAGGCTATTGATGGGGAGAGCCAAAATCGCTGTTACTTTGCTCTTATTTTGTTGGCCTCTTTCTTCTCTTCGGGTAAGATGTCGTCTTTTAAGAACACTATAATGGGATCCATCCATGAAGGGCCTAGTTTGGCACAACATACCTCAACTACTTCAGGTTCTTTAATGCTTGGTTTTGGTAGGAAGTCGATCAGTAATGGATGTGGGATGGATGTATCTGCCATCGAAGCGAAGCTTGTGAGTTCGTCTGCTCTATTGTTTTCTTCTCGGTCGATCTGCTTTATCCGCACTACTTCGAATTTCATGATCTCCTTCCTGACTAACTCTTAGTACTTAGCCATTCTCTCATCTTTTGCCTCGTAGTCGCCTGTAATCTAGTTTACTACTAGCTGGGAGTCACTGTAAACCATTAGCTCGGTGGCCTTCAAGCCTACTAAAAGCGCTTCATACTCCGCTTCGTTGTTTGATGCGGGAAAGCCAAGGTTGACTGCTTGTTCCACTACTAGGCCATCTGGTGAGATGAGGACTATGCCAAGTCCTGCACCGTGTCTGTTGGATGCTCCATCCACAAAGAGCTTCCACATCTCTCTAACGAATAGCTTCCAGCAAGTGGAGGGGTCGGATGATGTCTTGGGGTCATGCATGTTGCTGATGTCTTCTTCAAAGTCCACACCTACTGTTGGGATTTGCTTTTCACTATCCGACTATCCCAAGTTTTTACTTGTTGATGAGTCCTCACTGGGAGTGGCCTAGTTTATTCATTCCTTCTGATGCTCAAGCCTGTGTGGCTTGCAATGTGGTTGGGTAACCTGTATCAGGGGTTGCGCATTTCCTGCGGCAATTTTTGTCCCCATTTTGGTTGTACCAGTCAAGTCAACTGGGCAAATGTGATGACTTCCTGGTGTGAACTCTACCAGGAAGTCTGCCAAAGCTTGGGCTTTTATTGCGGTTCTGGGTTGAAACTTGATATCAAACTGTCCCAATTCCACCGCCCACTTCAAGATTCGCCCAGAAAAGTTCGCCCTCTCAAACAAAGCTTTTAAGGGAAAAGCTGTTAAGACGATTATAGTGTGGGCGTGCAAGTAATGCGATGGCTTCCTTGAGGCCACGGTTTTGGCTGTTACCGCCACCCGTTACGGCCGCTTTTGTAGTGTGATTGAGATTCACAGGTGCGTCGGCCGTAGCGGCTGCTGTAGCGGTCGTAACGGTGCCGTAATAGCCGTAACGGCCCGTTACGCACCGTTACGTAACGGTTCCAAACTGTTTCTTTCGGAAAAAAAAATGCTGAAAATGGGGGAAGAGAGATAGAGAGAAGAGGGAAGATGAAGAACATGTTATTGATTTGTTGAAACTATATGACCTATGCTATTCTATTCAGCTGCTATTACTAAACTATTTTGTTTGTGTGTGTCTATCTATATTTTGTTTGAAAATAATAATAATAATAATAATAATAATAATAATAATAATAATAATAATAATAATAATAAGTGTGGTCATTATCTATTTTGCTGGAGATCATTATATATATTTAGGCTCTTATTTATTCTTTTACTTTTGTCATTATTTATCTTATATATAATAATTAGTGATTGATTTTTTGTAAAATATAAAGTCATTAATTATTAAAATAAAATGTAAAAAACTCAGTTTATAGTGATTTAAAAATATGAAATATATTGGATCATACTTAAAAATTTATAAAAATTGATCAATATTTATTTTTAACCCAATAAATATGATTATGGAAAAAAAAATATGCGTATCGGTAAGTTTTTTTCAAATTGTGCAAAAAATAAAAAAATTCACGGTTCCGGTTACCGCAACCGTTACACTACGACCTTTACACCCCGCAACCGCAACCGCGTCACCGCCACCGTTACGGCGACCGCAACCGCTTTTCAGAACCTTGTTCAAAACCAATTGCTTTGGGTGGTAGAAACACACATCAGGCTTCAGTCAGTGAAGCAAAGCAAAGCGTTACAAGGGATGAGGGAGATCAGAGGGTTACAGAGGGAACAGGGGAGAGGAGGAGAAAGGAATTAAGCCACCAATTATCCCAAAACTATCACCTTGGAAATACGATGGCATTTAGACTAAATGGCAGCCTGGGGGAATCTAGAGGCCTTTGGGTAGCCTACAAAACTATCACCAAGGAACAACAACGGTGTTAAGACACCAATTATCCCAAAAGCTTAAATTGTTAGAAAATGAGCCCAACAATGTATATCAAGCTATCCAACACTCTCCCTCATGTGCAACTCCATTTTGCATAGAGACGAAACATTCATACATAGAGAAGTACGAATAAACACAAGAGAAGTAAGAATGCAAACGGGCAGGAAATGCAAATGGAGAGGAACCTACTCAACCTATGCTCTAATACCATATTAAGTAACCAATTATCCTGAAATATTAAGTGTTAGGAAATGGGCGCACCAATGCATATCAAACTGTCCAACAAACGGTTCCCATAGCAACGAACAACTTTGGAGAAGAAATGAGCTGCAGACAAAGGGGACATAACTTACCTTCGTCTATAGTCTTGAAACACCACACTCTTCCCAAATGAGCTTCTCTATATCCCTTCCTTAAAGCCTACCTCAAAATTAGGCCTATTTAGAATCGAGCCCTCAACCTCAAAAGGCTGCTTTACTATATCCACGCCTCCATCCAAATGCAACAAAGCTTCCTTTGCCTCACAACCCACTTCAAAATAGTCCACAAGACCATTAGACTGCCTAACAACAAAGAACGATTTGGGCTTCCACATAGATTTGCTATTATGAGGCCTCTCCTTACTAGGCTGAAGCATCTTTTGCATAAATCTAGGCACCGAATCACGAGCCTTTTGACCCTGTCCAGACCCAGCAAAAAATGGATCATAGGTCAAATTATGAAGAGACTTGCTCCATGGTCATTTTCCCACCATACACCGCCAGCGAAAGACAATTGCTTTCCACAGCTTTTTGAAATTCAAATCCTTGCCCCTAGCCACACCACGTGTCTACCGAACCCTCTATCCCCACTTCCACACACCTCCCTTGGATGGCTTAGCTTCTGAGTTTCTCTATGCCATATTGAATTCTCGATACTTTCATACTTCGAATGTTAGAAGACATGTGGTTTTCAAATGAGAAACTACAAGGCCTACAAATTTTCAACATAGAAAGGGGAAATCGCATCTTTTAAGCTAGAGTGTCACCTAAGAAAAGGATTCCTAAAACTTGAGTGGAAGCAGATTATACTCTATTCCTATGCACAAAGTTCAGATTCAAGCATCATAAACCATGTCAAAGAAATCATTTGCATCATAAACTAAAACTGTATGGATGGCAGGTAAGCTGCTTTTTCAAACAGGTTTACAATATCAAAGTCATAGTAACCACTATAATTAAAATCAAGTATGACCATCGGGCCCTCCATACCACCTGGTTGTGGGCTGTTAGGAAAGCTTTGCCATTAAAACCATCTCAATTGATTCCAAAAAGTAACTAGGCATTTAGACTAAATGGGCTAGGGGAATCTAGAGGCCTTTGGGTAGCCTACTGTCAATATGCCATTCCCGCCTCCAATCCTTTTTTCCCTGACTTTAGAGTATGGTCTTCCAAGAAAATTGTGGAGATGATCGTTTCATGTCAATAAAATTCAGGAAGATAACAACGAGTACGAGTTATGCACATTCCATGCTATGGTGTCACCACCATCTTTAGGATTTTCCACTTCACTAGTTCTGCTTCGAGATATTCCTAAATATAGCAAGAGTAGTGATATCAAGACTTTTATGTCATTGACAAATTATTAGTACCAACACTCTCAGACTTCAAAGAAGACTTCATGTGGAGATGTCCATAAAACTATTTTTATAGGAGCTCTAAGGAAAGTAAGCACTGATTGTTGATATCTGTCAAAATAATGCTGTTTCTTTCAAAATCCTTCTAGAAAAAAGGCTTTGTTCAGAGGCAGACTTCTTGTTACACCATGCCTGTACTTTTCAGTAACTACATATATATATATTTCTTTTTCCATTTTCAAAAGGAGGAAATTTTCTGGCACCAATTCTTCATAATTTGCCATAAAAAGGTGTCAAACAAAATTGATTAATTGAACAAAGAAGGGGAGGTAATATGCTTACAATGAAACATCCACCAAAACGATGCTCCAGTAATTGTTCTTCAAGTGGACCTAGAATTAAGCAGTAAGGTCAACGTAAGATCAATAAAAAAAAAATTCATAAATGTCTGTATGTGTTTGAATTACAAAAAGGGACATGCGGAAACAAGCTACACAGAATCTCAAAACAAAGAAAAAACTCCACTAAATCACGAAGCTGGCCAAGGCTCTCCAATATCACAAGAGACAACAAATCCAATAGTTTAGTGTTGGGTAATGCTCCCCATAACCAACTGTACAAGATACTTAAAGTCCACTTTTAAACTTGTACAAAAGCTCCTCCATTTCATCAAAATATCTACCCTCCCCCATATAATCCACATGACGTATAGAGAGACCACAAGAAGATTTCATCCTTATTTTCCCAACTCTACCACCCCTCCAACTATGTATAAGATCAACCATACCACAAGAGGGATTCCAAGATACCCCCAAAACAACCAAAGTCATCACCCACAACACCTTGGGCAAAGTCAATTGTAGACTGTTTCTCCATCCTTCTTGCACATACAATACCTTTTGACCATAACAAGTCTTCTACAAATCAAATTACTCACAAGAAGAATTAGACCGGAGCCACCTTAGAAGCCGCATTTAAGCTCTAAATCTCTCTCCCAAGGAAAAGATGATGCTAGCCTACCCAGCAAAGCACTAATAAAATATGACTAGTGCTCTAAGAAGCATAGACATGGACATGGACATAGACACAGACAAGGACAAGGACAAGGACACGGACACGTGACGTGACATGATATGACGTGACACTTGCACAATGACACGTATGTAGGACACGTGCAAAAATCTATTTTTATTAATTAAAAATATATTTATTTACATGTCATATATAATAAATAAGCACTTATTGTGGGTGTTTGGGAAGTGGGTTTTTATGTAGGTTTTTTTAGTTGTAGGATATTATTGGAGAAAAAAAATTTTGTGTTTGGGAAGATAGTTGAGTTTTTTTGTGGTTGGATGTGATATTTTGTTTGGATGTGTTTTTTTGATTTTGCAAAAAGTATGTCTTTTAGTGGAAAAAATCAAAAAAAAAACTAAACCCAAACTTCCCAAACACCCCCATTATATGTCATGTATAATGCTATTTAATTCAAAGACAATAACAAAATGCTATCTAACACGAATTTCTAAACTCTAAATAATAGATATAAATATACATAATTTTTCTTTTGTCATTGGAATTCAAGTTATTTTATTCAAACTTGTATTGTATTTCATGTGTGCCTAAGCGATGTGCATGTGTTATTGAAGTGTCTAAAGTGTGTTTGAATCTAGAAAAATTTTAAAAAATAGTGGGACAAATTTTAAGGTGTGTTTGACGAGGGTTGAGAAGCATCTTGTAAGTGTGGAAGCACAATACACTATCTTCTTAGAAGCGTCTATATTTCTTTGGTAGTGCTATACAAACAAAAACATTGTACAAAATTATTATACATAATGATGCCTCTTATTTAATGGTTTCATTTAAAAACATTTTGCCATCAATATAAACATAATTTACACATTTGCCACTTCCACATCATTCTGAAAGTAAATTTTGTATAGAATATATTGTATCTATTATTTTCCATAAAATATTTCAATTCAAAGCATCCCGACCTCAACTTCTTCTCCCTCATGATACCCTCTCTGACTCTTAAACCAATCATGCCATACAACTTCTAAAAAAAGAGCCATTATCTATTCAAACTCCCAATCCTAAAATTTCCTTCTAAAGATGTATCCCGACTGGCTCCTGTTAACAATGAGATAATCAACCATTTGAAGACAAACCCAAAAAAGTCAGGACATGTGGTCTCCAAAACCTCACCCTTTCTACCCACCCTACAATCTACTATGTCTCCAAAACACATCCCACCCATTTTAAATTTCTTACCATAAGGCATAGAGTCCTCCATCAGTAACCAGTGACCACAGCCCCACAAACTGCCATATTTGTAAACACACCCTCCAAAATCTATCCCACTCAAAGCCATATCTTCAGAGCCATTTACATACAAGATCTCAGTCGAAATCTTTTAATACCCAGCCCTTCCTGTCTAATTGGTGATTGTATCATGTTTGATTATATTAAGATATAATTATCATGTTACTAAGAACAAAATGAATTTAAAATAACATAAAAGAGAAAGAAGTGATAATTAATAAAGGAACTATAAAAATAAATAAATA
Source organism: Camellia sinensis (assembly GCF_004153795.1). Lineage (NCBI taxonomy): Eukaryota > Viridiplantae > Streptophyta > Magnoliopsida > Ericales > Theaceae > Camellia > Camellia sinensis. The sequence continues at coordinate 1,230,563 of NW_021027131.1, read as the reverse complement.
AAACCTTCATTTTCTGCAAGATCACAAGCAGAAGTTGATGAACTCAATTCAATGCCATCATCATCATCTGAATTTATAGTAACTGGCCCATTCTGCAAGCATTTCAGATTAAAAAGTACTGAGAATATTCAAAATAAACATCTAGATTGCTTGAACAATGAGTAAGATAAAGAAGTCAGATACATCAGACAGAAGCCGAGATAGAGTACTGTCTAAATGTCTGCTGCCAGTAGAAGTGACTCCATGGTTTAGGGTTCTTGCTGTGTAGGAGTTCGATCCAGAAAAAGAGCACCAGGGATCAAGATAATTAGGACGAGCATCCGACACAGATATCACCTCATTGACAGCATCATCACAAGCATCAACATCTAATATTTCATTGTTGAAGTCCTTTTTTTTAGTCTTGGCTTCTTTTGCAACTACAAAGTAATTGTAGAGAAGGAGGTTACAAATTCAATATTGCTACATTCCAAAAAAAGTAAGTACTGAATCTAATGATATTAGATCTACGAACAAACAAACAAATCAAAAATTAAAAAGAGAGAAAGATGTTAAAGATGTTAAAGAAAAATAAATTTTTGAGGGAAAAAAGGCAATTACTATTCAAAAGCTCGGAATAAAATAATGTTCATATTTCTTTCATCATTATTGTCATTAATATGATTCCATGTTACGGTCATCAGATACAAGCCTCCAAAGGGCTATAGAGCTCATTCAAACTCTTGAAAATCAGCAATACATTGATGCTGTCAAAAACCTAACCCAACCAATGGACACATTTCAAATGCACTTCAAACAACATAGATGCAACCTGAATCACACTTTATGAATTATATAACTGTTGTGATTACCACAGTAGGCCAGAAGAGAATGCATCTCTTTGTGGTCATTGTACCATCAAAAGTGCACAAAGCCATTAGCAGCATTGGTGCAGTCAACTTACTGTAATGTGTACACGAATTTGAACTAATTTTTTAAGAACATAACTACCTCCTATCAAGCATAATCCATTTTGTTGAAATAAGGATTAAGCAAGTATGCTGCATACATCCTTATCCATGCAGATCAAATAATTGGAACAAAAATCAAAAGCATCTCCATTCCAGACACTTGCAGACCTACTTCTGTTCAGTGCCAGCTTTGGGCACAAGCAACACAAGCGGTCGCTTTGGGCCCCCAAAAATTGGTGGAAAAAAAGACCCAAAAAATTGAAAAAATATCAAATAAGCCTTATTTTTTTGTTATTATACTCGCTAAAAGCGGCCCCTGAAAAAACAAAAAAATTATTGGTACGGTGAATTATTTAAAACTAATTGATGGTTGTTTTTCAAATATATGAATTGTATATAGAATATTATTGATTATAGTTATTACTTACAATTATTTATGAGAGAAAGAAACGTTTCAAATTTGAAATCGATTATATCATACATTTAGTGAAGTATGTCACAAGAAAAATTGAATGATTTTGGTTGATAAGTTGATTAAAACAAACATGATTAGTAATTTTACAGTTAAAAATGTGATGGTTCAAAAAAGTTAAATTACCAACTAGTTCAATTCTGCCCAAAAATGATTCAAATATCGGTTCATATTAGAACTTTGAGCCATTTATATATATATATATAAACCTCATATTAGAAGCTTGCTTTGGGCCCCAGAAAAGGCAAAGTCGGCCCTGCTTCTATTAAATAATACTCATAGATTAGAAACCCAAAATATCAACTTGATATTAATGTCATTAACCACATTCAAAAAATAATAATAATAATAATAATAACAAGACCAAAGAATACACATCTCGTAACATATCAAAGAAATTATTCACCCAAAGGATAATATCTTCCAAAATAGTCAATTGAAAATTTTATTTAAAGAACAAAAAAAGGCTCCTAAGGCTGATAATGTCAGACATCAATACAACTTTTTCAATTTTAATTTCCTTTTACACCTTTGGCACCATTGATACTATCCTTTCAAGTTGAACCAACATTTTCCTGTACAGTAATTAATTGCACTCGTATAATCACTCTTGACAAGCACACAAATGGCCAGCAATACTGTATATTACATCTAGTAATTCATTGATTGAGTGAAGTACAGAAATAAACCTCAGAGTACCTACCAAATTTATTAAAAACAAGACAGACTTAGATAGAGAAACAATAAAATCACTAACTGTAGAAAGGGGAAAACATTTTAATCATATATCTTAAAATGAGAAAATATCACAATCCAGATTAAATGGGAAAATACACTACATCCAGTGCACTCAATCTACTATTAAGGATCACAAACCCTGTTGATGATAACAGAAATGCATTCCACTAATTCACCTCATATTTTCTTGTATGTTTAATGTCTTCCTCTAATATGTGCCCTTCACTTTGCCCATAATTTGTCCCTTGACCCAGTTCATATTTCTCCTCTTTTAGTTCAAACTTCATCCCTTTGCCAATTTTCTTCTTCTTCTTCTTTTATTATTTATTTTTAATGTATTATCTGATTTTTCCTATTCACCGAAGTGGGAGGTAATGATGAATGATCAGACGATCCATAAGAACCACAGTGCAATAAAAATTGAATCCATAAAGACAAACTTAATGACAACAAAATCAGCCCAAAACTCAACCAAAAATTAATGATATACTTCAATCTTGGAATTGTCAAGGGGAAGGGACATGAAATTACTTGTACATATTTTCTTTGTGGGTGATCAAACAAAACAAAAATAAATAAATATATGACAAAACCTATTCAATTTCTTCTCATTCTTCTTAATCCAACCAAACACGAAAATAAAATTAGCTTATTACACTCCATGTTCTTTTCCAAATTTTTTCCTTCACAAATCCAACATCCAAACATAACTTACACACACAATATATAATATATAGAGCGAACTGCATGCAGGTGGGAGTTGAGGAAAAAATTTACAAACACGTGGGGTTGCAAGTGTGTCTATGGTGGGGTGCTGCAAATGAAAGGCTCTGTGGGTGCAAGTGTTGCAGCCCTCCATATGTTGGTAATTTTTTTCCTTTAACTCCGACCTGCATGTACTTCCCCCTAGTATATATATACACAAACACACAATATAAATGGGTATATAAATACAAACATATAAAGAGATTCTACAATACATAACCCCATAAGGATATATCATATGCAAATAATGACACTTTATAGTGTTAATACCACTTTCAGTCATAATCAATGGGATCACAATAGATCATATTCATAACCAAACACCACTTGAGCCATAAATCAAAACCACCAAATGGGTCAAAAAAACGAACTCATAACCAACTTCAAAACCAACACTACAGTGGGTTACACAGACCACAAAAATCATAACTAGGCATATGGTACACCCATTTGTGGGTGTGTATCATATAATTTCTCATATATATATATATATAACATAATTAGGGTTTTGAAGAGGCATACAGCATTGGAGGAATTTGTATTTGTTGACAGGGGAAGAATCGGAGTGATGGATTTTGAATTTCTGAGACATCGTCTTGGAGGCGATCTCGACCTGCTCTTCTGCTTTGCTGAATTCAAAGATTTCGAATGGATTGCTTGAACTTCTCGCCCTACTCCTCGTCTTCATTCTCGACAACAATAACGATGATCATACGCCCATGAGTCTCTGAGAAAATCAACAATTTGAATTGCTTTTGTGGTGTGGTGTGTGTGGTGTGGTGAGGAAGGAAGAACTCTTGTTTGGTTTGTATCTATTTTATAAAAATTGAGTTTTTTTTTTTTCTGTATTTTTGTAATATTTGAAATATTTTTTTATTTTTAAATGCACCTAAAATAAATATATGCACATAAAATAAATTTATTTTAAAAATATAATATTTATTTTCATATTTTTGTATATTTATTAATTTTTATCACATGTTTTGTAGAAAGGAAAAAAAGTATTTGTTGCCAACTAGAGACAATTTATTTATTTATCATTTAATGTATTATTTTAAATAAATAACAAGTTAGGTTTTAGGTCAATTAATAAATATATTATAATTATTTTTATATTATTCTCAAGTTATTTCAAATTAGTCATCCCTTGACCCATTCATTATTTTTTTTGAGTAAATCTAAGACCCCGTTTGAAAACAGGTTAATTTAGTATTTTTTTGACTATTTGGTTAAAATATGAGCTAAAAAAAATTAGTATGTTTGAGACGACTTTTTGACATTTTACGAAAAAATGTGCAAAAAGTAGAGAGAAAAGAGAATCTTTGACTTTTTGGTATAGATTGTCGACTTTTTGATTTTTTTAATAATTTTTTGACTTTTTAACTAAACCGGTCACTTCCCAAACGAGACCTACATAAAATTTTCACAAAATAAGACATATATGTGAAATAAATAGTGTAAATGTCACGGTTGTAACTCTCATTCCTCTAGCTTATACATGTCTCCTTATATAAATTTATTTCATTTTTTATATATGTAGCACTACTGTTATTTTTTTCCGAATAATATTATATGTATCAATTGCTATATCAATTAAAATAATAATGGACAATATCACAATAGTTTAAAATATTTTAATATTTATAATTTATATAATAGGTGAAGTCAATAATAATATCATAACTATTATTGATACACTAATTAATACATGCAACATCATTCAAAATAAAATAGTTATAAGTAAAATATTAAGGGGTCATTTAAAATTGGTTTATTTAGTGATTTTTTTATTTTTTTAAAAAAAATAGACTTAAAAATAGAAAAATAATGTGACAATTTATAACAAATAACAAAATTTAAATTATAATTAAAATAATATCAAAGGCCTTATTTGTGGTAATCCAAAAAAGTTAAAAAGTCAAAAAATCACTATTCTATTTAAGTCATATTATGTTATTTAAGTCACATCACCTATTTATTACATCACTTCAAATTCAACACATACACAACTCATATTTCATAAAAAATTAAAAAAAATACTTATTTAAATCATTCCAAACAATCCAAAATGTCTACGTACCATACATAAAGAGAAGAAATTTTATTCAGCAGTGTCGTAAGCAATACATGGTGCTTCATGAAATTATTAGAACCGTCACATCACATTATTTTGATTTTCTGAAATTATTTTTTAATTTTTTTAAAAAATAAAAATTAATTTAACAAAAATAAATGTTAAAAACATACTTTTAAATTTAAAAAATTAATTTTACCAACTACAAAACAAAAGTATATAAGACAAAAGTATATATGATGATAGTGCTTTATATTTTTTACTAAATTAATATTTAAATATTTAAATTTTGTTTAGTGAAATTAACTATTAATTATTTCATCAAACTTAAATTAATTTTTTTTTTCATAAAATCAAGATTAAAAAAAATCATCATATTTGATGAAATTTTGAAATAAATTTGGAATTTTTAAAAAGAATTTTATGGAATTTTTAAAGCTCAATATATAGAAAAATGCTATAGATTCCAAGTAAATTACCAAATAAATTATCAAACTTCTCACATGGGTGTGAGACCCACACACATGTGATTTGTATGGATCTCACACCCATGTGAAAGGTTTGGTAATTTATTTGAAATCCCTAGCATAACTCGCGATTTTCTCATTTTGCCCAATTCACTAACCAGATATATATATAATATTTCAAAATTATTTAAACTTTTTATATTTTAAAACACCAATGTTCTTTGAATTTTATTTTAAATATTATCTATACCAAAATAAAGTCACATTTTATTTTGTTTATTTTAAAAAATTATTCACAACAATTGTTATTTTGTTTATTTTAAAAAATTATTCACAACAATTGATGAGTTTAAAAATTGGGTCATGTAGAAAATCAATTTAATTGAAATATTTAGGCTTGGTTTGGGGTACACTAAATAATAGAAAAAGTCAAAAAGTCACTATCCTATTTAAGTTACATCATCTTATTTAAATCACATCACCTCTCTAACACGTCACATCAAATCCAACCCAAACCCAACCCATATAAGCCAATAAGTCAAAAAATATATTTTTTTAGAACATCCCAAACCAACCCTTAAATCCTAACAAACATAGATAACTTATATTTATTCCTTTTATTCATAAACTACAAATGTGTAAACATAGATAACTTATATTTATTCCTTTTATTCATAAACTACAAATATTTACACATACATTGTATTTGCGCACACAGTTACAACATTTTCAATCCTGCATTGGTATGTGATCAACTCTTATATAATTTTAAAAAGGAAGACAAAAATGCTATTAATCAATCGGTGTACAAAATTTGACAGATTAAAATGTGTGAAAATATATAGAAACATGTTGAATTATTTTAAGAGTGTAAGATTTCAATACTTTATGGTACTTTTCTTTATTTTATTTTTTTTATAAATAGTAATGATATTCACATTTGTTCTTTATAAATAGTTACTGAAATATAATATTTTATAATTAATTAATTAATAAAAAAAATTATTTGAACCATGTATGCCAACTGTTACCTAGTTATATCATATGGTTTTATTCTTACTGGACTTTTGGGCTTCACCTCAGACTTTGAAAATGAATAAACTTTCCATCTATTCAATTAAAGATTGTGCCATTAATTAAAGATTTATTGCATTGAGAACAATATTTTAAGGTTAAATGAAAGAATAACAAGGTCTAAAATTCACACAATCCCACAAAATAAATAAATAAAAACTCTATATTGCCGGTTATGAACACTATGTTTGGGAACCTAGGAGAGAAAAGAAAAGAAATGATTACTTAAGTTATAAGAGAAATGAAATGAAGTGATTGTAATTTCTCTTTTTTTTGTTTGGATAAGAAAGAAATAAAAGAAAAGAAATGATTGTAATTTCTCTCATTCTTATTTGGTTAGATTTCATTAAGAAAAAAAAAATTTATTTTATGTTATATTATCAAAATAACCTTTTTATAATTTCAATCATTTTATTTCTTTTATTTTTATAGAGACAAAATTGGTATTATGAAAATAATGGTTTCTTTTCCCTCCCAATCTCTCCACTTTTGGGAAGATTGAAAAGGAGGCTTATAAGAGAAATGAGCGTCTGTTTGGGAAGGGCTCAACAGCTATATGAGCCACATGCGACAAAACAACCTCATGTAGCCACATGCGACAAAACACGCTTGCTAGGGTTGGAGAGGAACCCTTCTACAGGTAAATTGACCAAAATACCCTCACATCTCTTTCCTTCCTTCATGTCGTCCAACGCCCCACCACACACACACAACATAACCCAACGGTCCTAGGGCACGGAAGAAGCGAGCGAGGCGATCTCTCCCAACCACCGGTGACGCCATCAAAATACGGCTTCGCAGAGGCGATCGGCACCGAAGTAGGCTTCTGGCAGCGGAGAACAAGACCGAACCTTGTTCGATACACCACCGATTAACTTGTAACTCTTCCAAACCCATTCTGATTTCGTAGATCTTAATGCCCAATGCTTCATGAATGGAATGATTTTATTTTTTTCTACTTTTTTCCTTCCCCCACTTCAGATCGCACTGTATTTTGGCCTGTATTGATGGTATGCCGTTGTAGATTTGCCGATCTGGGGATATTGACATTTTTTCCTTGTTAATTTTTAAGCCACAGTTCGAAATTTGTTGTTTCAGTTGTTATGAGACTCCAACTTTGGGCAAAACAAACCCATATATCCCTCAAACATGGTTGATTCTTCCATATTTTTCCTCCCCAAAATCTGTTCTTTATTTATACATATTATAAAATTATGTTTACATTTTCACCAAGTAAATAAGTACTTACAATTTAATATTTTCTGATAAGTACAAAAATAAATTAACGAACAAAAAAAAATTTAAATTAATATACATTTTTCTGTAAATTAACAAAAAAATTTAATGAATAAATGGTAACAAAAAAATTTCGTATAAATAAATATTTGTTCTTTATTAATTAACATTTTTCTGTAAGTAAATTATTTTTTTTTTCAGATTCTGTTCTTAATGAATAAATTATTTCAGATTCTGTTCTTAATAAATAAAAAATTTCGTATTCTGTTCTTAATGAATAAAAAATTTCGTATAAATAATTTTTTTTTTTTTTTTCAAATTCTGTTCTTAAGTAAATAGTCACATTGTAATTTACATTTTTCTAATTATATTCAGATACACTAATAAATTTGTTAATATTTTAAAAATATATATATACTCATTCATAAATTGTAATTTACGAAGATAATGTTTACGAACAATGTTAAGACAAAATTACACAATAAAATTAGTACTTTAGTTATATATATTACACAATAAAATTACAATATTACACAAGTTTACTCCCCAAGTGAATATGTTTCTCATTTTATTATTAATTCTGAATGAGCACTGTGAATGCACTTACGGTTTTGTCAATGCATTTCTGATTATGGTAAAACACTCTGACGAAACACTCTGATTGTTGTCAATGCATTTCTGATTATGGTAAAACATTGTGATGAAACACTCTAATTCTTGTGAATGCAAGTCGAATGTTACGAATTCAGTACATGAATGAATTCTGTGTTATCAAATTAATGTATACATAAATTCAACAGCTTGTCTCTACCCAGTTGCTATTGGTATTGTCAATGACCACTGCGAATGCATGTCTGATTCTGTGAAATACCTATTGAGGAAAAACGAAATCACTTTTTCTAGTTACGAAATATTTTTATCAAACAAGTATGTCCATTTTTCATGTGCATGTCAATTGTGTTATACTTTCATCTGCAATGTTAAAAATAAGTACAATCTTGCATGTTATATATATTTTTTTAGTATTGTCAAACACTTAAGTCAACCAACTGAAAATAATTTGACATATTTTACTAGTCTAATAATAATAAGTGTCCATGATCGGAATCAAAAACTTTTTTTTTGTTAAGATTTGTACGTTTCGTTGTTCATTCATGTACATTTAAAAAAAATTACGCTATTGTTTGTAAATCGTAGCATGGCTTCGTTTACCTCTACTGCAACTTCCAGTACATGGCCACGAATGTGTGCCTGTGGACATGGACCCTGTGTTGTTAAGATTTCCAGGTCCACCAAAAATCCAGGGCGTCCCTACTTTGCATGCCCCCGCCCTTTGGTGAGTGACCCATTCTTTTAGGTCATAACTGTCCTTCGTTAACAACCCATGAAACTAATAGTTCCATAATTTGCACTCATCAGCCTTGTGTCAGTTGGATTGGTTGGTGCGATGAACCCAAGCGAGAAAACCAAGACTATGTGTCACCCAGGGATAAATTTGTCATGCAATTGCGGGCTGATGTCATAGACATTCAACAATCCTTCCGTGTCCTTAAGACCATTGTGTATGTGCTATGCATTGTCGTTGTCATTTTGTTGTTCTGTATGTAAGCAACGTTAAAAAATGTTTCAGTATATACAAACACGTTACTATGTTGGTTGTTTATTGGTAGTATGTACAATAGTATGTACGAACACGTTACTATGTTGGTAGTTTCGAAACGGTAGACATATTAATGACTATCATAACTATGTGCAATACTAACTTCCATGGAACCTGTGGTAGTATAAAATTAATGTGCAATGGTTAACTGCTGCGTTATTTAGCATCCTATCTCTCTGTTTCTGTGTTATTAATGTGTAATGGCTTATGAGTTTGTATATAACAACCGTATGTGTGATGGTAATCTTTTGTAACCGAACATTAATAATGGCTTTCATACGTACTTCTCCGCTTACCCAATCCAAAAGCAAAGGCGTTGTCACTGACAAGTCAAGCAGTCTTGAAGATACACACAATCATTTAAGCCACAAGGCCACATGGGACAGTGCCTCAACCCGAGTTTTCCTGCAATTGATTGCGAATGAGATAACTAAAGGCAATCGCCCATTCCTAGTCCTCAGCCAAGCAGGGTACAAGTCCTTGGCAAGAAAATTTGAGAGAAAAACAGGAAGAAAACATGCACTCAAACAGTTGAAGAATAAGTACATGCGTTTGAAAAAAGAGTGGCAAGCGTGGACAAAGTTGATGGATTCAAGCAAAGGAGTGTCAGGGATAGGGTTTGACTGTGACACCGGTATGTTTCAGGCGCCTGAAGAGTGGTGGGACAAAATGGAATCGGTAAATACATGTACTCTTATATTTCATATGTGTCATTTACCAGTACATTTTTAACTTTTGTAGTTAAATTTTTATTAATGATATGAAATGTAACATCATTCTCTTTCATATATCTGTATTTGAACAGATAAACAAGGTGTGTGCCAAGTTTAGGAAAAAAACCTTGGAACATCGTGACTTGATGGAGACCGTCTTCATGGGGGCATCAGCTATTGGGAAGCACCATTGGACCCCGGGCGAGGAACTTCCTGAAGTTGCTGAGGACTCATCTGATTCAGTGCACAGTTTGGGGGCCCAGCCATTTGCTGATCCGATACCCGCAGGAGTACAGGACGTGGATTCAGATTCTTCACTGGAGCATGTTCCGATCGAAAAGGGGAAAAAGAGAAAGACGCCATCAAATAGTGTTTCAAAGTCCAAGAAGGCAACAAGTGGAGCGTCAGTTATTGCGGAAAGCATGAACACTCTGACAAATGTGGTGCGTACAAAGAATCAGCAGGTTACAGTGAGGTACGTCACAGGCAACGAATCGCTTTTTACTATTTCAGAGTGCATGCATCGCCTAACAGGTATTACATCGCTGGTTGGTACGCCCTTATTCCACTTCGCCACATCACTTATGGATAACGCCGATTTACGGGAGGTGATGATGTGCCAGCCTGATGACGACTCTATCATAGGGTGGCTTACCCAGAAGCAACTCCAGTGCACTACGTCGGCGCCTTTTGCAAATCTGTTCGGGGCTCGCCGGATGTGATGTAGCGCTGTTACGAGTGTTGAATATGCCTTTCCTTCTCTTGCATTCTATAAACTTTTACTTATGTTTTTTGTTGGCACTGTATTAAAATATGATGGTTGTGTGTGCATTTTTTTTTATCTTTCCTTCGTTTATGTTTTTTCTTGCAACGTATGGTTTCCAAAACTTTTAGGTATGGATATGAATGGGACATGAATAGGATGCTGTTATGAAATAGGATGGTTGTGTGTGCACTCTTTGTGAGACATGAATGGGATGCTTCTGTTCAAATTAAATGTATGGATATTTTATAGAATTGGGTACAACGGATTTCCTTGCTAGCTTTGTGTATGTTTATATTTTCCAAAGTACGATGTTAGTTTCATATCTTCTGTTCAACTTTTGTGGTTGTCACCACCATGGTCGCCCTGTATCACAAAAGTTTAGTAGGTTCACAATTTTCCCATTTTTCATATCATTATGCGTTAAAAAATACATTTGTGACGGCAGTCCGTAAATTGGGTTGTGAACATATTGAATTTTTAGTATTCCAAATTTTGAAATTAATTGACTCGATGAAGGGGAAGCAAACTGATTGAAACAGTGCCACTCTTGTAGGTTTCGCATCAACGAAGACGTAATGAATCCCTGGGATGGAAGTGACAACGACGGAATAATGGAAATGCTTAATCAAATGGCAGTCCAGGTGCAACAAGAACACAACTGCACATTTCTACAAGCATGCCAGTATGCGACAGAGTGGTACCAAAAACACATGGCTAAAACGCCATGTCGCACTTCTATACTGACCGGGAATGCATGGATATCCGAACTATATGCTGGCCATATGGGTCGATTTGAGGAAAACGTGTCCATGCCGAAGGAAGTTTTTGTCGCCCTGTGTGAAACATTAGTATATTAGTAGTATGTACAATAGTATGTACGAACACGTTACTATGTTGGTAGTTTCGAAACGGTAGACGTATTAATGACTATCATAACTATGTGCAATACTAACTTCTATGGAACCTGTGGTAGTATAAAATTAATGTGCAATGGTTAACTGCTGCGTTATTTAGCATCCTATCTCTCTGTTTCTGTGTTATTAATGTGTAATGGCTTATGAGTTTGTATATAACAACCGTATGTGTGATGGTAATCTTTTGTAACCGAACATTAGTAATGGCTTCCATAC